>OY754964.1:17900125-18470125 GCA_963576475.1 Molanna angustata
GGAAGAAAATGCCATAAAGCAATAAGCCCGCCAGTGTACTAATTATATGTACAGAAAGATTCAAATAAATAAATAAATAAATAAATAAATAAATAAATAAATAAATAAATAAATAAATTAATAAATAAATAAATAAATAAATAAATAAATAAATAAATAAATAAATGAATGAATAAATAAATAAATAAATAAATAAATAAATAAATAAATAAATTAATAAATAAATAAATAAATAAATAAATAAATAAATAAATAAATAAATAAATAAATAAATAAATAAATAAATAATTAAATAAATAAATAAATAAAGAAATAAATAAATGAATAAATAAATAAATAAATAAATAAATAAATAAATACATAAATAAATAAATAAATAAATAAATAAACTAATAAATAAATAAATAAATCAATAAATATATAAAATTTATAAATAAATAAATAAAATTTGAAATTAAAGAATTATCCGGATAAATATGTGTCGACATTTGTAAATAAAACAAATAAACATTTATTTCGCAATGGCGCTGAATGGAAAATAAAACATGTTTATTTTAAGTTATTTTTTTCAAAATGATTCGATTAGTAGAAATGATGGAGAATCTAAAAAAATAGCTTTACTGGCAGCAAGAGCCCTCTTAATTCAAAATGACTTTATTATAGTTTATTTGTATTCCACAGAAATTGGAACATTTCTTCAAAAGTACAAAATCCTTATTGTTTTAGAACTTTTAGAATAACTAATTTACGATAGTAATTTATAATCTCATTTATATTATGTAGAGAAGATAAATGTAGCGTTAGTTATTTTAAAGAGATATGAAAATTTATTTTAAAATATAAAAATCTAGTGTCACGATGTTCGTACACGCTAATCTCCGAAACCGCCCAACAGATTTCAATGAAATTTTCTAAATTTGTATGGCTGGTTCCGGATTGAAAAATATAATAGATTTGGACCCGATAAGTGGCGCTGTTGTTGAGATCTAAAATAAGTTTTTATTTCTTCAAAGATTTTTTTAACATATTTTATTTAGATTTATCGTTCAAAAATATACAAAACCACAAATTTAGATCTCCCTAACCCCCAATTTTTTTTTATAGGAAAAAGGGTCTTAATAAATTGATTTTGAAGTTGTGTAATCTTTCAATAGATAGCGGTGTGAACAAATCTATTGTCATTGTATTACGAATCTAGAGAACGGAAAATAAATGTAAAATACATAAAATGATGTCTATATAAAATGCGATCTGTGGCAGGACAACGCCTGCCCGGGCCCACTAGTGTAATATATAACTAGATACGGAGTAATCTAAGAAAACTATACGACTTGAGATTCGCCCACTGAATGTCATTTATTTAATAATTAAATTAAATTGATGTTATTATACTATCGAAAAAAGATTTATTTGCCAATTAGAGTGCTTTCATACTCGATGTAAATTAACTATGGAGTAAGTTTTTTACTTTTAATATAATAATGGTAATTGCTTGAAAACAAGTATTTATATATAGAATACATCGTCTAAATTATACTTGAATTGTCTATGCCTGTATGATTTTATAATTTTTGATGACTTAACTTTCTGCATCTTTTAATTCTCTCCTTCCATATAAGTTGTAATTAAGTATTTACTGTGCATTGCATATATTGCCATAATAATATAGAAGTTGATTAATAACACAGCAAAAAAATCGTCTTCCAACCGGGAATCGAACCCAATCATTATGGTGTAGCAGTCAGATATCTACCAAACTAAACCATATCAAAAAACGTAGTAAAACAATAAAAAAAATCACGTCCAAACAGGACGTACACCGAGTTAAACTTATTTCAAAACGGATGTATACCGAGGTTGTACTATACATAAATATTCCATCAGAAATACTTGCGTATATAAAATAAAATATATTTAGAATCGGTAATTATAATGAGTTCAATAACAAAAATAAGGATTCATAGATTTTTATAAATCAGAATAAAGGTAGGTGAGAATACACACACCTATTATATTTTATGTTTAATTACAATAAATATTAGTAGATTTATTTTAGTTTTATATATATTTACGTCCTACGCTAAATTAAACAAATCTTTCCTTTATCGCGTAATAATTCTTGATTTTCGTTTTATTCATGAATTTATCGCTATGATGAGTAATGGTGTGATATTAAAAAGTGATTAATTTGCTACTAAAATTATAGAAATTCCTTTGTTTCGAAAAATTTAGGTCGTAATTTTGGCAACTTTCGTGTCTCTCTCTCTCCCTTTGTCTTTTATGTTGTAATTAATTATAATTGCCTCTACACTTTACGTTACTTTATTTCTCAGGACTTACTAGAGTAACTTCGGCTGTGTAATGTATTAAAATATTTTGCCATTAATATGAATTAAAACAGAAATAAAAACCTACCCCATTATCTGGAAGTATTTTATTAAAGTATTTAATGTGTCAAATAATGTTTCATCGCCACTCATGAATATAGATTTATGAATAGTTTAGAATTATTCCAACAAAAAAATAATATGACTGTCGTCAATTGATATATCTGTTTATAAACTTTCTTTTTGTTTTGCTTCTTGAGAAATTACATGATAATCTATCAAATATTATTTCAACACGTGCCCAGTGTCCAATAACAAGATGCTGTATTTTAAACGTCTCACAGATCCTGACTGAAAACACAATTAAAAACCGTGTCACTACCGGGAATCGAACCCAGGACCTTAGGCTGTAGGTCAGATATCAAACTAAGCCATGAAGGCCGACAGTGTATTTCAGCTGGTGGTTTATTCCACTTCATAATAGAACCATTAACACTTATGATGGCTATGATTAGTTGATTAAATTTTATTTAATAATTTGCTAAAGAAAATGGAATTGCTTTTTTTCATTTTTCTTTTGATGTTCAATAATCATCAAACGCTTTCATCACACCTTAAAAAATATTTTATGATTCTTACTGGAAAAACTGTGAGAAATTTAGATAAGGGGCTAAAACTTGTACAATACAAGATAGGTTTCAAGTGTATGACATTTGCACAATAGAAATGGAAAACGTTCTTTAAAATGTATGTGTTGTTTATTTTAAAGGAATAATTTATAACTGGAATTTGTAAGATTAGACCGGAAGTAGGTATATTGTAAAGACGCTTATGTAGGATTTAAAAATACCAATACCTACGAAAATATTTAAGTAAGAATGTGCGTCTGGGATATTTGATATTTCTATTGTTATGTTATATTGTATTTTTACATGACTTCTACAATCATTCCTGCTTTTGATTATTGCTGACATTTTCAAAACTAAATCGTCTCACAGAAAATACAATTTAAAGTGTGTCTCCACCGGAAATCGAACCCTTTGGTGTTTAAAGCTCTGAACGACTTGGCTCCACACTACATTCAGGAATTGTGCCTAAGGAATGTTCCATCAGGGAGGCAGCTTACGCTGAGATGGTCTGAATCACAAAGTACCAACTCTTTAAAAGAATTGGATGGAGTTAATAAGGCGGCTTACTATGATCGCGGTTTTAGTGTGAACGGGCCTTTAAAATGGAATAAATTGCCTCTTGACATACGTGGAGCTCAGAGCATTGACACCTTCGGTAAACTTCTTGGGCCTTACTTACTATTTGCAATTTGTATTTAAGCTGATACTTACCCAGTTTTTAGTATGGCCGAAACTGGCTTAGCATCGGATTAAACTCTTATTTTAAATAGTAAGTAAGGCCCCTTAAGACTGCCTTGTTTCGTAGAGCCAACAAATAAGCTAGAGCGCCCTTGGAGTGATCTTGTATCACTAAACGGCGCTTTATAATTTTTAATTATTATTATTATTATTTGGCTTAGGAGTCAGATATCTAAGCAAATGAACCACAAAGGCTGATTATTTCCAGAATCTACTCGTTTAACCTTTTATAGGACATTTTAATACGAAAATTAGGTATACTTTTAAAAATGGTCTCAGAATTAATATTATAACATGTGTTATAATTACTTTTACTTAAGTTAGTCAAAATTTATAAAAATAGATGGTTAAATTAATTTGTTAACACTGTTTAAATATGTTTTCCTGTGGTGGATACATATTATGTATCCAGGTCATTCTCTGGCGGGCACATAATATGTAACCAAAGACTGCTAAGGGGTAAATTATTAGTACCTACATACCTACTATGAATAAAAAAAAGAGTTTATTTTTCAAACCTTTTTCCAGGCCTTATGTCCTATAAAGGGTTAAAAAGGGTCCACAAAGTTTGGAAGTGATAAATAAAATAAAAAAAATCTATCTGTACGAATAATAATGTGCAAAATGTTATTTTCGTTGGTTATTCATTGAGAATTAAAACAGTGAAAATAAAGCTGTATATTTAGATATGCATGATTGATTCCATTTCTAACAAATAAATTTGTGTCCACTAAACATATGATTTTTGTCTACATTACATATATTCCAACTGACGATTTGTTCAAGAGAATTTTATTCTCTTAACATATCGACAAAGTATCAAGCCAAGATACGCGATATTTGTATGCAGGTTCTATATTTTTCACGGTTTTTCCAACTTTGACGTTAAAAAACACCAACTTAGAGGCTTCGCAGCTATATGGTATACATGTGGATTTACTCAGAATTCGGAGTAGAACATTTAGTGTGTTTGTGTGTGTCCGTCTCCCCTTATAACTTTTGATCCGCTCAATTCAGAGCCCAAGATTTCAGAATATATAGATATTTAAAGGTCTACAAAACTTTTATACTCAGAATTTTGAATTTATGTTTCAGTCAGGGGATATTAACATTTTTTTAATTTTTACTTTATTTTTCCATACATCTCAAAAACCAAATTAGATAGAACCCTGTAAATTGGTATAAATATAGACAAATACAATAACTCGAAGTCGTTTTTTCAAAAAAATTCCAGTTTCTCAAAATTTTTTATTGAGAAAACCATTTTTTATAGTAAATGTATGTGTTTAACTGCCTATATTTGCAAAGTTTTTAAAAATATCGAAAAAAGCAGAAACACCCCAACTAGACAATTTATTTTTTTATAAAAAATATCAGCATTGTAACATTACATCTCAATTTTTTTTTTAATTTTTATAAAAATTGAATGTAGTGACGACATTGCTTCATATAATTTGTATGGCAGTGGACTATACATTATAATATCTAAAAAGAATTAATAGTTTGATACTTAATCTCCAAACATTTTTTTTTTTTTAATAAAAATGAATATGTCCTTGTTAAACAAGTACATATACATCTTCCTACGTTCCCTAAAATAAGCATAAATGCTTGTGCTATAGGTGAACGAAATCGGTCGAGGCAGGATTCGATCTCGCGACCACTGGATTGCTAGCCCAGTGCGCTAACCGTTCTGCCATCGACCCATCTAAAATACATACATACATACATACCAAAATATCTTAAAATATTTATTAATTTGTGTATAAGTGTTTATAGTTTGGTACGTATTCTTCAATTATACATACTATCGCCATCGACTGTTGGATCTCATGTGTTACGTGCAACTAGTCAATAATATTCTATTTAATTGGATATTAAATTTTCTTTGATTAATATTTGGAATTCGAGAATGCTCACGAGTAGGTATATAAGAACCTTATTCAGTTAAACTCTGCTTTATACAATATGGATCAGTCTTCTGTAGAAAAAAAATTAGTGAAGGCTCTTTACCGATACATTTTTGATCTGCTGAATAACTATAATCTATAATATAACTCGCCGACTACTCTTTTTACGCAGTAGCTTTCAAACATATGGTTCTGGTAAATATGAATATAATAATAATTTAGGAGACATTCTTTAGGTGCTGTTTTTTAAGCAATAATGATATTTTACGTGACAATCTTCAGTGCCTTAGTGTTTTAGTACTTAAGGATCGATTTTCAAAGCTCTTAAAAAATGATATTTATTTCGACTGTCTTTTGTATTTTTTTTTAACATGGATACGTAGGAAACCAACTATTATGATTTAGGTCCTACGTAGTCCGAATAAGCGCACTACGTAGCGTTGGGGAGGGTTTGCAATCTGCTCAGGAATATATTATCTAATCGGATTTTAAAAAGACCCGGGATGTAAGAAAGTGAAAAGACAGAATTCGTAAGATCGTAAAATATAAATAAAATATAGCATCGAGTATTTCATTTCAAGAATATATATATATTAGGTATAATATGAGCTGTTTTTACTAAGTATAGGAAAACAGGCATGGATTTGAAAATATTCAACATAATAAATAATAATAATATTTACAACTGAATTACATATTTTTCAAATAAAAAACACTAAATATATACTAAAAAAAATTCGTAATAAAAATGTCTGCAATAGTAAATACTTGCGATGTGCTACGATAATTAATTTTGAAAATACTTACATTTTGTAGGGAGTGAATGACGTATCCTGATAATAAAGCACTATCGCTTTTGCGCCTTATATTATAAACTTTTCAAATTATATAAGTAACATTAGGAAGTCTTTTGATATCTGCGACACACGGAACTTTCAAGGCAATTTTTTTTTTACATGTTTATATTTCAAAGTAGAGAGTTGCCTTCAAATAATCAATAAAACTTAGTGGATAATTTAAAATGTCACTATTCAAAAGTTTTTGTATTTATATATTTTGTAAAATACTTTTATATGTTTTGTAAAATACTTTTTTTAATAATGTGCGTCAGTATTGTTGTTGAAAATTCAATCGTACTTCCGAACGTAACGTCAAAAGCGCGCGCTTTTCATGGACAAGTCTACGCCGGTTAAAAGCTCTTTGCGTTTTCGTACCAACTCGGTCTGTGGTGGATAACAGACTGTTTCCGTCAAGGCCTGGCTGTAAACGGTAGAACCACTGATTGGCGGACGGATGGAGCGCGGGGGTATCAAAATGGACTCGTTGACCGGTGACATCTTTAGGAATCACACACTATCAAGTTAACATAAAAAAGCCTTATCTCTTTCCTATAAAGACAATCGCCTAAATTTACTCTCGTGCGGCAGAGTATTTCCTTGCAAAGAGAAGCTTTGAGTACGGGGTATGGATTATATCCATATTTATTAGTTATTCTCTTCTATCTATCAAACAATTTTCTTTATCTTAATAGCGAGTAATTTCAAAACTTTACCACATTTATATAAAAAATAAAATCAATTTATAATATAATAAGTAATTAGAAGTGCACAAAATGGGTTCATATTTTGGTTATTAGAAAATGCAAACGCAGGTAGGAAACTCTATAAAAACTTTATTCATTTGCATTTTTTTTACACGCGGAGTTTACTATGTAGAATTCCATAATATGTTATAGAAATTAAAAATAAACACATTTTTTAGTTCTACAATTATTTCAATTCTAATTCAGAACGACCTTTTCTTTTGTGAACCCTTCACCCTTTCCCTTTCAATCCACCCCTTCATTTTCCTTTGTTTTATTTTGTATTCAATAGTACAAAAGCAAAAATACACATAATGCACTTCATTAGTTGAAAATGCCTTCACTAGACGAAACGGTCGACCTGAATAAGATTTAAAATAATTATAGAAGAAAAAAAAACAGCGTTTACTTTTATTATTTTATTAAAAACACGTTTTTAATACGAATATAAGTAATTTGATTTTTCAGTTATTTTTTATACTTATTGATATTCTTCTTTCTCTTTTTTGACTTGTCGGTCTGTTAAATTTCTGTGTCAACTTCACTCCTGTGATGTGGATTTCCAGCTTGGAGAGAGGCCTGCTTTCCAGGGCTCTCTGTTCTTAACGCTGTAATTCTCGACACGTGTTCTTTCCAGACCTTCTTCTCTGTCGACTCCATCTTACGATATCCTCGATTTCACACAGCCTTTGGATCTCCACTTATTTCACTGGTTCGAAGGATATTTATTAATAAATAAATAAAAAATCTCTTTAATTAAAATTAAATTTAACGACATTTTGACATACGAGTAGGTATAAATTATGTCACTTTTAAAATATATTCGATTTACAAACACATTGGTAGGTATAAGTAAAAAAAACAATTTCTCAATAGATGGCGTTATAAAAAAAAGGTTTCTTCGTTATTTCATAGATGGCGATAGTAATAATGTCTTATTTTCAAACGATTAGTATCTCATTATTAAAATATAAAGAACTTTCAAAAATTGCGTTGATAAAGGAATTCATTTATTAAAGGGTGCAGCATTTAGATATATTGTTTAATAATGTTTTCATCATTCAGAACATATATTTGTTTCGGAAGAAAACTATAAAATAAACAAAAAATAAATTGGCTGCCTTAAAACGGGAATTATTCCTAGTTAGGCAGACAAAGGTAAAAAGTGGAACACACCCTATATACCTACCACAAAAATGGTTTAATTTATGTATTATATACTTATTCATATATATATTGTATGTATTATTATTTTTTCTTTGTATACATTCAATATTGTTCCAATGTAATTTGTTTTTAAAAAGTAAATAAACAATTATTATTATTATTATTATTATTATAATAAGAAGGCGTAGTAGGTGAACATTGCCAATGCGCGTAAAGTGATCACGTAAACCAGCAGATGACAGGTCGTAAGCCCTGTAGGTGCCTGGTTCTTCTATAACATTGCAACTTCGTCTCTATTGAAATGCTGAAAAATTGACTACTGAGAGGGAAAAAGCCAATGTTTGCGTATTAATATGCATCTTTAAAAAAATATTCGATCAAATATGTTTCCTGGGTTTGGAGTCACATTGAATTACATGAGACTTTGACAAGCACTTATTAGATATGCTTCAAAATCTATTGGTGTCTAAGCGAGTATATAAGACGCAAATTTGCAAAAATTGAAAATAATCGAATAAGTACCTACCTACTTTAGTATAAAATCGATATATCAGAATAAACACGCCGTACAAAGCACAGCACACAGCACACAGCACATAGCACTCATATATATATATATATATATATATATATATATATATATATATATATATATATATATATATATATATATATATATATATATATATATATATATATATATATATATATATATATATATATATATATATATATATATATATATATATATATATATATATATATATATATATATATATATATATATATATATATATATATATATATATATATATATATATATATATATATATATATATATATATATATATATATATATATATATATATATATATATATATATATATATATATATATATATATATATATATAATATCGTGTTGACACCAATACAACATACACCACGGAACGCCAAATAAAGAAATTTACCAACCTACAGAAAAATAAATATTGTCACCAAGCCGCTCTGGATACAAACAAGGTCATTCACAATTTATCAAATTTTCAACTGAATAATAATGCTATTTCCGTCCTCTCAAAAGGTTTTAACTATGGTGTATCATATAAAACTATTCCTAAAGAAGAAATAATTACAGCGGTTGAATCAGCCATTCACAAATGCACCAATAATACTGCCGAAACAATTAGACAAGAAACATGCTCGATTTTAAGAAAAAATACACCACCAAAATGCAATTTATCAAAACTAGAAATAATAGCCCTCAAAGAATTACGCAACAACAAAGATTTGATAATCCTTCCAGCTGATAAAGGCAATGCCACAGTAGTGATGAACAGTGAAGATTATAAATCGAAAATGACCGATATCCTTGAAGACCCAGCATACAAAATACATGCAAGCAACCCAATCACGTATCTTGAGAAAACCACGAAAACTAAAATAATGGAAACAAAACTTAGTGATGATATCAAGAAGTCACTTATTCCACGAGAGAAGTCGTCACGCTTTCCAAAATTATATGGTCTTCCAAAAATTCATAAGAAAGATATTCCTCTCAGACCAATTGTTAGTTCCATTGGTTCGCCGTTACAAATGCTTTCTAAATTCCTCGCGAATATGTTGCAGCCCTATGTAGAATCCGCAGACTCCTATGTCAAAAACTCAGAACATTTCATATCACTCATCACTGACTTAGAACTGGAAAGTACAGATATTCTTGTGAGTTTTGACGTTGTTTCTTTATTTACAAATATTCCAATTAACGAGACACTAGACATAATCAAAGAAACACTCAATACCACAGACGATATTTTAAATTTATTTTATCACTGTTTAAATAACACATTTTTTTATTACAACAATAAGACATACAAACAAATAAAAGGAGCACCTATGGGTTTGTCATTGTCACCAGCAGTCGCCAACTTATTTATGACGAGGTTTGAAGAAGAAGTCTTAAAGAAAGTAATACTCAAACCAAAGAAATGGCTAAGATATGTAGATGACACATTCGTAGTATGGTCTCACGGAGAAGAAGAATTAAATAATTTTTTGAACACTATTAACAGCATTCATAAAGATATAAAGTTTACAATGGAGAAGGAAAATAACAGACAAATACCTTTCTTAGACGTTTTAGTGTTAAAAAAAGCAAACGGTAAACTGGGGCACACAGTATATAGAAAGCCCACACACACCGATAGATACCTACACGCAACGTCCAATCATCACCCCGCACAAATATGCTCAGTCGCAAAAACACTAATAACAAGATCAAAAAGAATTGCAGACCACGAGCATAAAAAACAAGAATTAGAATACACGAAAAATGCTCTACGTTGTAATGGTTTCTCAGACTATATAATAAACAAAGCATTAAAGAGTCCAAAAACAGTGAAAGAAAAATCCAATGAAACACCATTATCAACAGCCCGACTACCATATATCAAAGGCGTCACCGATAAAATCAGCCGTCTATTAAACAAAAATAACATACGTACCGTTTTCAGCACAACAAATAAAATATCAACCTTTCTAAGAAACCCGAAAGACATCATTCCACTTGAAGCTCATGGAGTATATGAAATACCGTGCGGATCGTGCAATAAGACTTATGTAGGAAGAACCAATCGAAAAGTTGAAGCACGAATAGCGGAGCACAGAGTCGACATGAGAAACAAAAAACTTACATCCTCACTTGTACAACACTCGCTCACAGAAGGACATACAATAGATTTTGACCATTCAAAAATAATAGCAAGTTTAAACAGTGAACCTCTCAGAATTTACAGGGAAGCTATAGAAATATATAAGAGAAGGGATATAATGAACAATCGGGACGACGGAGTTCGTTTGCCTAGTACCTGGAAGAACATTTTATATGACAAACAATACAATAATAATATTAATAATACCATAGCGAAAATAACCCCAAAACACAACAATAATAATATTAATGTCACAACTAAAATTAACAATAAATCACAACACAAAAATAATGATAAAATATTATTACCAACGAACACGACAGCAGGTGGGCGTGTCACAAGGAGCCAATCACGTCGCGCTAACAATATTTGACATAAGCGGCCATCTTGTACGCTACGAGTCACTTGACGGTGAGCTTTCAGTGTGAGTAGACGTGTGTCGCGCGCGTGCTTTTCGTTAAGTCCTTGAAAATGCCTGGTGATATTCAGGCGAAACGTCGGAAGACAAATGGTCTTAGTCAAGACCTACTGACACGGGAAAACCGAGATAAAAATATTATAACATATTTCACCCGTGAAAACATCAAATATAGCATATATATATATATATATATATATATATATATATATATATATATATATATATATATATATATATATATATATATATATATATATATATATATATATATATATATATATATATATATATATATATATATATATATATATATATATATATATATATATATATATATATATATATATATATATATATATATATATATATATATATATATATATATATATATATATATATAGGTATATATATATATATATATATATATATATATATATATATATATATATATATATATATATATATATATATATATATATATATATATATATATATATATATATATATATATATATATATATATATATATATATATATATATATATATATATATATATATATATATATATATATATATATATATATATATATATATATATATATATATATATATATATATATATATATATATATATATATATATATATATATATATATATATATATATGCATATTTTTTGAATTTTTATTTGAACATATATATATATATATATATATATATATATATATATTTTTTTTTTTTTTTAATTTTTTTATTACAGTTGATAAACTGTAATAAAAAATTACCCCCACTATATTCCCTTGGGGAAGTGAGGAGTAAAAAATTAATTAACTTGACCACTGTGACGTATTGACATCCTCAGTTTGGTTCCCAGCAAAAATAAGTAGATAAAAAAATGACCCATTTCAAATTTGAATTAAAAACCATATTTTAAAATAATTAAAAAATTTTAATTCTGTTACTATTTTTTTCACAAAATAATCATTATAATTAATTTATTAAATTTTCCCTAATTTTTATTTAAATTGTATATTATTATGATTTTAAATTTTGTACATTGAAAACATGTAAAAATAGCAAAATATTTTTGTTGCATCTAACCAAAGACCTTATATACTATACATATAAGGTCTTAGCATTCAACCGAATAAAATTCTGATTTTATTAAAGCTCATACGGAAAAGCTTAGCTTTGTTTACTTTGAATGAAATGCAAAATTGATCAATTTCGTCAAAATATCAAATGAATCAACTGGAACTGGAAACATTCAGCCATCGGGAATACACAAATATGAAAGTTTTAAAGCTGTAAATTGTCGGGGAGTTAGTTACAAATTAATATATGTATAGCAGAATTCCAGTACAGAAAGACAAGTGAAGTAAAAGGAAAGGATGTAAAAAGGAGTACCTACTGTAAACATCCCATTGCCTGCATATACCCTATAATAACTGCTATATTACATTATTGCTTTTTCATTTCCCTAATACTACGTTAAATGCCGATTGTCTGAATTCCAGAATCAAGAGCGAGAAAATGAAGAAGACGTTAAGAAATAGAACAAAAAACATATATGAAAAATCATACATCATTTTTATAGGTATATTATGAAAGCAAATGATGGTTTACTGAAATTGCGTAATATTCTTGTGAATATTTCGTAATAAACCTTTTATAGGTACTCGAGGTGGTTGGTATAAGACTATATACGCAGTCGGGTTTGTTGAGACGTTGCGGTTCAAGTCGCCTTCCCGAGGGCGGATGAGTTGGGGTCCTAAATTTGGGCGGAACCTCGTGTCACCAGCGTTGGCATATTGATTGTACGCTTTGGGAATGGAAGACTATAACTTTACACATCTTGATGTTAGGCGGCTCGTTGTTTTACGCTTTTATTTTATTTAATTAAAAAAAAATCAAACTGATTTTTTTCCAGTCGTAATGTTATGATTTTAGTTACTCGCTGCTGTCTGTCGATTTGTGACTTCGAAAAATAATTGTAATCGATCATTCAATAAATTATTTGACAAATTTTACACTCTGGGACAGGCATAGCCTAGAAGAGTAGCCTAATCCACAAATTAAAATAAATATATATACACTGATGACTTAAGCTTTTAACTTAATTATAGTGTTATGCATTTAATTTATTACTTTATCAACTTATATTGTACATACATTTGATATTATTATACTTGTAAAAAAGGATTTTTTAATAAATAAAATAAAATAAATAAAATTTATGGTTATCATAGTCAAAACCTCTTTATTTTTATTAACAAACTTTAAAATATTTCAGAAGTTTAATATCTCAATAGAAGAAAAAAAAACAATGTTTGCGTATATGCAATTAAAAAAATGCAATTTATCAAAAGAATAATGTAGTTTTTCTGAACATCTAAGTTATAAAAAATATACTTATCTGGTTCCAAAAATAGTTGAAAGACTGATTACGTGATAATATATTCTTCTTGTAATCTAACTATTGTTTAAACGAGTATTTTTTTGCTTATGCATGTAAAGTAATTGCTTTTTGAATTGGTAGGTAGGCATATTACCTTTACAGTATATAAGGTCTTTGTACATATAGTAGGCAAGTACCTATACATTAAAGTATAGGTACATTCCAATTTAGTGGTATGCACTGTCTCCAGGGGGGCAAGTCTGGTCCAACCGGCGAAATCAAATCCCTCGTGATTACCCATATCATGGATAAAATTATCATGTGGAGTTCTGTGACATCTAAAGATATTATAGAACTCCATATGATAATTATATCCATGATATGGGTAATCACGAGAGTTTTGATTTCGCCGGTTGAACCAGACTTGCCCCCCCCAGATGTCCGCAGCACTTTCACCAAAGGACTGAAAATAGCTTTATTTCGTAGAGCGGCACATACCTAAACTATCAACGCCCTTGGAATGATCTTGAATAATTATAAACGGCACTAAATTAAATCCCCTATTATTATTATCCTTCATATGTATGTTATTGACATTTTCAGTAAAATGGAATACATTTTTATACAAAATATAAATTACAATCGCCTTGATTTTTAGATCCGCTTATCAATATATTCCCATTAACTATATCGTATCCGCACCTATCACATAATCAACCGTCATTCCTTTTCAATACAGTTCCACAGTACATAACGTTGACGAATTGTCTCCATATATTCTTACATATTATAAATAAATCTATAACGCGCCGTTCGTACATATGTATTATGTGAGGGCGGTCTTAAAGAACAATGATTGTAGGGTGCAACAAATACCCTAATTGCAACATAAAAGATCACTGCTCACACTTCTTTTTGTATTGCATTTAATTCTCAAACATATATGGTAACGTAAAAATAAAACGTGTTAGTGGGCTGGTTCAAGAGTATTGCTCCGAAATAAACAGTATAATCTATATCTGATGCAGATATTTGAATCACAGAATCCACATTTTATATTTTAACCACAAGTACAACTCTTAAAAAATAAAATAAAAAGTACCTTGTCATTTTTACTCTCCACTACTATGGAATAGTGGAGAGTCACGATTTTACGTAAGCGTATAGGCGATAAGCGTATTTTTTTACATCAATTTCTCAATGGGTATCATGTAGAGGGTGCATACTTTGAGTTTCGTCGTGATGATTTTGTGTGTATGCCGTACATAAATATGAAAATTTGTGTCTTCTGTGCAGCCCAAACTAAAAGGCAGATGAGCCGATTAGTTTAGCATAGACAACGGTTATTTTTTTCTGTATTGTTCCATCTGTCAAAACTTAAAAAATGCTCTCATAGTGACCATTTTCAAAGTGTCTGGATGACCGAAACTAGTCAGTGTCATTAAAGTAGTAGAACTGAGTACCTACATACTTTGGTTTTATTTTACCATACCAAATTTATTTATCACACTTAATATGTTTTTCTTTAAAGGTTGACAATTCCTGAATACACTTTTGAAGAGTGTATCAAAAATTCAAACAAAATAATAAAATCTCAATTTTCCAGACCGTGAGAGCATTTTTAAAGTTTTCACAGATGGAACCATATAGAAAAAATTAACCGTTGTCTATGCTAAACTAATCGACTCATCTGCCTTTTAGTTTGGGCTGTACAGAGGACACAAATTTTCATATTTACGTACGGCATACGGATTACGGCATACACACAAAATCATCACGATGAAACTCAAAGTATACACCCTCCACATGATAGGTAGGTACTCATTGAGAAATTGATGTACAAAAATACCCTTATATACCAAATAAACAAAAATTGCATAGCCAAAGGTAAATTAAATTACAAAATAGACTTTTACCTTTTTAACTTTATGCTGCTGTGTAAGTAGTGCAAAGCAGAAAATTAAGATAAAAAAATATGAAAAGAAATTGAGTCATGTAGGAATATTTTTTAAGCATGTATAGAAAGTTGTACACAATTTATAATTCAGCAATGTTAGGTACGTAAATTTGTTAGGGGACCAGTGAAAATTCCATGCATTACTCAATGGGATTATTCAACTACAAAAATTAATAAGTACCTATTATTAAAAAATACAAATTATACACAATAAATTTAGAAATATTTATCATATTAATTTTATTGCTTTATTTATTCATAGGTATCACATATTTATTCATAAGGAAATACCTACATCAAAGCCATGACATCTCTAAAATGTTGAATAATAGTTAATATTAGATGGATTAGGAAATTTTGGAGATTGAAACTCCGGACATAATACTTGTTTTCGAAATAGTCTTTAATTTCTTGAGATGAAAAAATCATCCATGTATTAGTTATAATCTACAATATCGTTTTCTTGTGATTTTTGTGGGTTGTTTGATATTATTTTCAAAATAATTAATGTGTTTTGAATAATTATTCGTCATTTACCTAAAGTTATAATAAATTTTAATATTCAAATCGAAGCATCTGGAACAGAATCGTTATCGTCTCACTGTGCATATCAACTGTATCTTTTTTTTACTTTTTGGACGTTTACCAAAATGGTTAAATAAGGTAACATTACCGGCCCTTTGATGCTCCATATTGGTCGGGACCCCGGGGCACGCTTACCCACAAACCAGCTCCAACAATCATCTACTAATATAATGGAAATAGGGCTTTACATTATTTTCATTAGTATACAAGAAGACAAATGTAAGTGTGTGCATTGGCCATTATTCGATTTAGATATAGTTAAAGTTCTATCTTCTAATGTTCTCATATTATATTAAATTGTTGACAGTTTTAAAGCTTGTTTGTTCACATATATTTTATTTATCAGATTTCTCTAAACATAATAATCACAGTAACTAAACATTTTTAAACACTTCCAATTTAAATTAAATATACTGGTATAATTAAAAAAAAGTATATTGAATGAAATAAAAAAATGTTTCAAATTATGTGATTACATTAAGATAATTTTTAGTGATTTTTTGTCAATTATAGTTTTTAGTAAGTTTTAGTATTTTCGTATACAGACACCTACAAACCATCATGGCATAATCTCGCAATGAGGGATAATCAGAGACAGGTGTGCGAGTGTGCGTTACCCCATAAAAGGAAGAACGACGTCCCCACGCGTGTATCCCTACTCCCCACACACCATACTCTTCACACCTAAAACTTTACTTTCTCTAAAGGTTACAAAGGACACCCAATGATAATGGAAGCACCATTCTAAGCCGGTATTGGTTATTTTGGATTTAAATGTAAAAATATTATTCACATTGTGAAGTGAAAAAACTAGTGAATAAGTTGACATATTGAGAAAAAAATCTATTTAATTAAATTTTTATTTTATATAATATTTCATCTAGTGTAACTCGGGTATGAAAAATATTAATTTGGCTCGCATTCAATAAAAAGTTGCTACATATTCTGAAGACTCACCTGCCCAGACTGAAATAAACAAAATATAGGTACCTACTTACAATAATCGGAATTGAGATTCTTTTGACTTTTCATCAAATATAATCTTTAATAAACTAAATTAATGTTTGTAAAGACTATAAAATATTGCATTCGGTTCTCTATTCCTACTCCACGAGGGATTTGGCGGGAAGGTACATACCTTCCCGCCAAATCCCTCGTATGAATGTTATAATATTATTTCCTATAATTCACCTCACAAACTAACGCAAATCCTTCTTACATAAATTCATGAGTTTCATGATTTCTAATGATTCCCATCATCAAATCCATTGACTTATTTCAGATGGAACCACTCCAGAAGTAATCCCTTTCTATTAATAAAGGCATCATCGAATTCGGACGACACGACGTGGTAAAGAATTATTATTAATCGCCTTTGACGACTTTGTAAATTGAAGAGTTTGATATTTTTTCTTATAAGTGCCATCACTAGAACTCGATGAAATTTATATGCGTGATTACCTCTGAAGCACTCTCTTTCTATTGAAAAAATCATTAACTTTGGGTATTGTGGTAAAGAATTACTATCGCTGAAGTGAAAATCGAAGAATTGATGATTTCTCTTGGATCCCATTACCAGATCTTGAATAAATTAATATGAGACCTATCGGAAAATACCCACCTTCTGGTGAAAAAAGAATTATATAAATCGGACAACATAATAAAAAGTTATCGCTGAACATACAAAAAAATTCACGCCGAATTGATAACCCCCTCCGCTTTTAGAAGTCGGTCAAAATCGAAGAAAAGGAGTATAACTACACTTCTTTTTGTATGAAAAACTTCGTTTTGATCAGAATTCTACAATCCACTCCTTCCTCTTATAGATTTTAAACATTTTTATTTAGGCAGAGTATTTTTGAAATTAATTTTATGCTTAGTCATATTGGATTCACTAAATTACCACAAATCAATTGTCTACGAAATCCCCAAATTAAAATCTTAAAAACATTTATGTAATGGTTAAGTAATATTATAACTTATTAATAATTTTATAAAATAATTTGTAATACATAAATATAATATAGTGGTTACCCTTGATTGTGTTATAATACCGATTAAGGTAAAATCAAATTACCCATTATTTGTGTGAATATGAACTATCTTTGATACCTTATTTTACCTAAGTATCTCTTGCCAGAGATAAAATGTACTTACTTTAAAAACGTTATAAGTATCATCTACATAACAATTAAATGGAATTCAAAATAAATTTTAAAAATATAATGTTGTACACTCACTGAAATACAAGCGTATCTTAAGATTATAAAAACTAAGATACCATATACATTAACCTCACGAGAGCACAAAAATAAAAAAATATATATTTGTATAAAATATTTATTTATAACAATTTTCTTACAATAACACAATAATCAAATTTTTAAACCAAATATTTACGTTTTTACTCTTTGTACAGAATTGCGAACTCATTTCATGAGAGATACAATATTTACAATGCAACACTTTCATGGGTGATAAACGTATAACTAAAAAAACGAGTGGGTTGTGGCCAACACTAAACTCTCCACACCACAAATATTGACAATGAAATATTTTATTCATTCTAAATTTTACTACCAAGAATATAAATTTTCTAACGATAGTATATTTTCATGTTAAGATAGACAAACTATTAATGCAGTATGGTGAAGAATTCTAATGTTGTATGAAATATTTTAATAAAAGCAGATAAATTTTGTTTTAAAGGACGTTAGAGCATTTTGACAATTTTGACACGTAATATCATATGAAGAAATTTTTGTTATTTATGAAAAGCTAATCAGTTCGATGTTCAAGCTCTTTACATTATAACATGAAATCAAATTACTGAACTTTTCCATACATAAGAAATTTATCTTATTATATACATTTTTATTCATACTAAATTTTACTACCAGGAAAATAAATTTCTATCGACAGTATATTTTTATGTTAAGATAGACAAACTATTATTGCAGTATGGTGTAGAATGCTTATGTTGTATGAAATATTTTAATAAAAGCAGATAAATTTTGTTTTAAAGGACGCGAAAGCATTTTCCAAATTTTGACAGGTGATATCATATGAAGAAATTTTTTGTTATTTATGGAAAGCTTATCAGTTCTATGTTCAAGCTCTTAACATTATAACATGAAATCAAATTACTGAACTTTTCCATACATAGAAATTTATCTAATTACATTTTTATTCATACTAAATGTTACTACCAGGAATATAAATTTTCTTCCGATAGTATATTTTTATGTTAAGATAGACAAACTATTAATGCAGTATAGTGAAGAATGCTTATGTTGTATGAAATATTTTAAAAAAAACAGATAAATTTTGTTTTAAAGAACGCGAGAGCATTTTTAAAATTTTGACAGGTGATATCATATGAAGAATTTTTTTGTTATTTATGGAAAGCTAATCAGTTCTATGTTCAAGCTCTTTACATTATATCATGAAATCAAATTACTACACGTTTCCATACATAGAAATTTATCTAATTACATTTTTATTCATACTAAATGTTACTATCAGGAATATAAATTTTCTTCCGATAGTATATTTTTATGTTATGATAAACAAACTATTAATGCAGTATAGTGAAGAATGCTTATGTTGTATGAAATATTTTAAAAAAAGCAGATAAATTTTGTTTTAAAGAACGCGAGAGCATTTTCAAAATTTTGACACGTGATATTATATGAAGATTTTTTTTGTTATTTATGGAAAACTAATCAGTTCTATGTTCAAGCTCTTTACATTATAACATGAAATCAAATTACTGAACTTTTCCATACATAGAAATTTATCTAATTACATTATTATTCATACTAAATGTTACTATCAGGAATATAAATTTTCTTCCGATAGTATATTTTTATGATAAGATAGACAAACTTTTAATGCAGTATGGTGTAGAATGCTTATGTTGTATGAAATATTTTAAAAAAAGCAGATAAATTTTGTTCTAAAGAACGCGAGAGCATTTTCCAAATTTTGACAGGTGATATCATATGAAGATTTTTTTTGTTATTTATGGAAAGCTAATCAGTTCTATGTTCAAGCTCTTTACATTATAACATGAAATCAAATTACTGAACTTTTCCATACATAGAAATTTATCTAATTACATTTTTATTCATACTAAATGTTACTACCAGGAATATAAATTTTCTTCCGATAGTATATTTTTATGTTAAGATAAACAAAATATTAATGCAGTATAGTGAAGAATGCTTATGTTGTATGAAATATTTTAAAAAAAGCAGATATATTTTGTTTTAAAGAACGCGAGAGCATTTTCAAAATTTTGACACGTGATATTATATGAAGATTTTTTTTGTTATTTATGGAAAGCTAATCAGTTCTATGTTCAAGCTCTTTACATTATAACATGAAATCAAATTACTGAACTTTTCCATACATAGAAATTTATCTAATTACATTTTTATTCATACTAAATGTTACTACCAGGAATATAAATTTTCTTCCGATAGTATATTTTTATGTTAAGATAAACAAAATATTAATGCAGTATAGTGAAGAATGCTTATGTTGTATGAAATATTTTAAAAAAAGCAGATAAATTTTGTTTTAAAGAACGCGAGAGCATTTTCAAAATTTTGACACGTGATATTATATGAAGATTTTTTTTGTTATTTATGGAAAGCTAATCAGTTCTATGTTCAAGCTCTTTACATTATAACATGAAATCAAATTACTGAACTTTTCCATACATAGAAATTTATCTAATTACATTTTTATTCATACTAAATGTTACTACCAGGAATATAAATTTTCTTCCGATAGTATATTTTTATGTTAAGATAGACAAACTATTAATGCAGTATAGTGAAGAATGCTTACGTTGTATGAAATATTTTAAAAAAAGCAGATAAATTTTGTTTTAAAGAACGCGAGAGCATTTTTCAAATTTTGACAGGTGATATCATATGAAGAATTTTTTTGTTATTTATGGAAAGCTAATCAGTTCGTTGTTCAAGCTCTTTACATTATATCATGAAATCAAATTACTACACGTTTCCATACATAGAAATTTATCTAATTACATTTTTATTCATACTAAATGTTACTACCAGGAATATAAATTTTCTTCCGATAGTATATTTTTATGTTAAGATAAACAAAATATTAATGCAGTATAGTGAAGAATGCTTATGTTGTATGAAATATTTTAAAAAAAGCAGATAAATTTTGTTTTAAAGAACGCGAGAGCATTTTCAAAATTTTGACACGTGATATTATATGAAGATTTTTTTTGTTATTTATGGAAAGCTAATCAGTTCTATGTTCAAGCTCTTTACATTATAACATGAAATCAAATTACTGAACTTTTCCATACATAGAAATTTATCTAATTACATTTTTATTCATACTAAATGTTACTACCAGGAATATAAATTTTCTTCCGATAGTATATTTTTATGTTAAGATAGACAAACTATTAATGCAGTATAGTGAAGAATGCTTACGTTGTATGAAATATTTTAAAAAAAGCAGATAAATTTTGTTTTAAAGAACGCGAGAGCATTTTTCAAATTTTGACAGGTGATATCATATGAAGAATTTTTTTGTTATTTATGGAAAGCTAATCAGTTCGTTGTTCAAGCTCTTTACATTATATCATGAAATCAAATTACTACACGTTTCCATACATAGAAATTTATCTAATTACATTTTTATTCATACTAAATGTTACTACCAGGAATATAAATTTTCTTCCGATAGTATATTTTTATGTTAAGATAAACAAAATATTAATGCAGTATAGTGAAGAATGCTTATGTTGTATGAAATATTTTAAAAAAAGCAGATAAATTTTGTTTTAAAGAACGCGAGAGCATTTTCAAAATTTTGACACGTGATATTATATGAAGATTTTTTTTGTTATTTATGGAAAGCTAATCAGTTCTATGTTCAAGCTCTTTACATTATAACATGAAATCAAATTACTGAACTTTTCCATACATAGAAATTTATCTAATTACATTTTTATTCATACTAAATGTTACTACCAGGAATATAAATTTTCTTCCGATAGTATATTTTTATGTTAAGATAGACAAACTATTAATGCAGTATAGTGAAGAATGCTTACGTTGTATGAAATATTTTAAAAAAAGCAGATAAATTTTGTTTTAAAGAACGCGAGAGCATTTTTCAAATTTTGACAGGTGATATCATATGAAGAATTTTTTTGTTATTTATGGAAAGCTAATCAGTTCGTTGTTCAAGCTCTTTACATTATATCATGAAATCAAATTACTACACGTTTCCATACATAGAAATTTATCTAATTACATTTTTATTCATACTAAATGTTACTACCAGGAATATAAATTTTCTTCCGATAGTATATTTTTATGTTAAGATAGACAAACTATTAATGCAGTATAGTGAAGAATGCTTACGTTGTATGAAATATTTTAAAAAAAGCAGATAAATTTTGTTTTAAAGAACGCGAGAGCATTTTTCAAATTTTGACAGGTGATATCATATGAAGAATTTTTTTGTTATTTATGGAAAGCTAATCAGTTCGTTGTTCAAGCTCTTTACATTATATCATGAAATCAAATTACTACACGTTTCCATACATAGAAATTTATCTAATTACATTTTTATTCATACTAAATGTTACTACCAGGAATATAAATTTTCTTCCGATAGTATATTTTTATGTTAAGATAAACAAAATATTAATGCAGTATAGTGAAGAATGCTTATGTTGTATGAAATATTTTAAAAAAAGCAGATAAATTTTGTTTTAAAGAACGCGAGAGCATTTTCAAAATTTTGACACGTGATATCATATGAAGATTTTTTTTGTTATTTATGGAAAGCTAATCAGTTCTATGTTCAAGCTCTTTACATTATAACATGAAATCAAATTACTAAACGTTTCCATACATAGAAATTTATCTAATTACATTTTTATTCATACTAAATGTTACTACCAGGAATATAAATTTTCTTCCGATAGTATATTTTTATGTTAAGATAGACAAACTATTAATGCAGTATAGTGAAGACTGCTTATGTTGTATGAAATATTTTAAAAAAAGCAGATAAATTTTGTTTCAAAGAGCGTTAGAGCATTTTGACAATGTTTACACGTGATATCATATGAAGAAATTATATGATATCTATGAAAAGCTAATCAGTTCTAAGTTCAAGCTATTAATATTCTTCTATCAATATGAAATCAATGAACTGATCATTGCCAAATATAAAAAAATTCTCTTGTTACATATAAGTTTCATACAAATATCCATTAAATAAAATATAATTTTTGAAACCGTTGAATATTTTTCTTTTAACATTGACCAACTTTGAATACAATTTTATGAAGATTCTTGGTGTTGTATAAATAGTTGAAACCAAATTAAAATATCTCTAATTTCCAGGTCGTGAGAGCATTTTTTCAGTTTTAATAGATGAAATCATAAAGAAACATTGGGAAAAAATGAACCGTTGTCTATGGAAAACTAATCAGCTCTAAGTTTATGGACTTAACACATGTGATATCAATATGAAGTCAATCGGACTTATAGTTTGGGCTGCAGAGAGGACACAAAAAAAAAACAACGTAAATGATGAATTCATAGAGAAGAAATCAAAAGTTGTCTATGGAAAACTAATCAGCTCTAGGTCTTTGCACTTTACACATATGATGTTAATATGAAGTCGATCAGACTTATAGTTTGGGCTGTAGAGAGGACACAAAAAAGATAAATGCTACGGCGTACGGCGTACGGCGTACGGCGTACAGCGTATACGCCATACACACAAACACATCACGACGAAACTCATAGTGTGCATTCTCTACATGATACCCATTGAGAAATTGATGTAAAAAAAATACGCTTAAATTTTGCGAAATCATGACTCTCCCCTATTCCATAGTGTGGAGAGTAAAAATGAAGGAAATTGAATGCAATTAAAAATTACTCGCAAGCAATAATATTCATTGAAAATATTTTTTTGAAATATTTGTGTTCAAAATAAATTATATACCAAATAATGTATGAGAAGATACACGAAAGTGGAAAAAGTTATAAATGTTTGTTTAAAATTATGGATGTATGTAGAACCTTTTCAATGTGCGATATTGAAATAAAGTATAATTTGGAGGTCTTCAAACCCTATCGTGGACTATCGGTGAGGCTAAGTGAGGCCACATGGTGCATATTAGCATGATATTGGGTTAGATATTCATTAAGGTGTCACTAATGGTTGTTGGGGATCGGTGGACCATGAAGGGAGAGTCTACGCACTCGATATTGATCTCTATTGACCTTATCGAAACACGCTTCATTTGGTATCATATACAAACATCTAGGCACGTGTGGTTCCTTCATAAACATACATAATATCGAACCTTATCAAATGTAATGTTAGGGTAGATTTAGATAATATTTTGTAATGAATTAATTAATTGCCGTACTATTCATTAAATATGCAATAATTATGTAATACATGTAATATTCTTATCCTTGGAGGGAAGCTGGTGACATTCAGTCCTTCTCATAAATTGAATATTTCTTACAGTAATATTATATTAAGGTATTTGTTTTCATAGTTTGTACCAAAAAAAAATTGTGTTGATAACTATTTAGGAATTCATAGAAAAAAAGAAAAAATTAAAAGTAGGTATTTATTTATTTTATTAATTCATCTTTTTGTAAATAATAAAAAAAAATATTGCACACTGGCGGGTTTATTACCATTAGGCAATTTCTTCCAACCAATAATAATGACTTATATAATAATGGCTTTGAGTATAAATACAAAATACATCAGTATATTTATTTTATTTGACTATATGGCTAAAAGCCTTTTACAATAAACCTATAAAGCAATTACTACAGTATTTTTTTAATAAATTCCAAGAATTGATGATTTATAAAATAAAATAACACTTATATAATAATAATAATGGATTAACAAAATACATTTTAAACATATTATAATAACAATAATAAATTTAGAAATGAGATGAAATCACTAGATTTTATACAATAATTTAGAAATGAGATGAAATCACTAGATTTTATACAATAATTTAGAAATGAGATGAAATCACTAGATTTTATACAATAATTTAGAAATGAGATGAAATCACTAGATTTTATACAATAATTTAGAAATGAGATGAAATCACTAGATTTTATACAATAATTTAGAAATGAGATGAAATCACTAGATTTTATACAATAATTTAGAAATGAGATGAAATCACTAGATTTTATACAATAATTTAGAAATGAGATGAAATCACTAGATTTTATACAATAATTTAGAAATGAGATGAAATCACTAGATTTTATACAATAATTTAGAAATGAGATGAAATCACTAGATTTTATACAATAATTTAGAAATGAGATGAAATCACTAGATTTTATACAATAATTTAGAAATGAGATGAAATCACTAGATTTTATACAATAATTTAGAAATGAGATGAAATCACTAGATTTTATACAATAATTTAGAAATGAGATGAAATCACTAGATTTTATACAATAATTTAGAAATGAGATGAAATCACTAGATTTTATACAATAATTTAGAAATGAGATGAAATCACTAGATTTTATACAATAATTTAGAAATGAGATGAAATCACTAGATTTTATACAATAATTTAGAAATGAGATGAAATCACTAGATTTTATACAATAATTTAGAAATGAGATGAAATCACTAGATTTTATACAATAATTTAGAAATGAGATGAAATCACTAGATTTTATACAATAATTTAGAAATGAGATGAAATCACTAGATTTTATACAATAATTTAGAAATGAGATGAAATCACTAGATTTTATACAATAATTTAGAAATGAGATGAAATCACTAGATTTTATACAATAATTTAGAAATGAGATGAAATCACTAGATTTTATACAATAATTTAGAAATGAGATAAAATCACTAGATTTTATACAATAATTTAGAAATGAGATGAAATCACTAGATTTTATACAATAATTTAGAAATGAGATGAAATCACTAGATTTTATACAATAATTTAGAAATGAGATGAAATCACTAGATTTTATACAATAATTTAGAAATGAGATGAAATCACTAGATTTTATACAATAAACCGAAGAGATGAAATCACTAGATTTTATACAATAAACCGAAGAGATGAAATCACTAGATTTTATACAATAAACCGAAGAGATGAAATCACTAGATTTTATACAATAAACCGAAGAGATGAAATCACTAGATTTTATACAATAAACCGAAGATAAGAAAGCAATTAAATTCTCACATATCTTTATTTAAAAAAAAAAACTGAAATGTATTACTTACCTACTCGACAAAAAAAATGTTTATACGTTTTCATATTGTAATATTTTCCAATGCGTTTGTTATTAATAGTGATATAGATATGATTACATTTTTGTATTTATTTGATGATAGGTAGGCATAGTGGTTATGGGTTTCTGCAGATGATGAAAATATCATTTTACAAAGAGGTTTTATTTATTTAAAAAATGAGCAAGTACAAGTTTGGTGACACTTTGGCTTATGAATAAGGGCAGACAGCGATCGGAAACAGCACTAGCACACATTTTTAAGTTAAATTTGCACACATATTTATTGAACATCTAAATTATCTTACAAATCCAGTATAAATACATTTTTTTAGTTATACCCTCAATATTTAACCATTGTATAAATGCTTTAAGAGTACTACCTCAGAACAGGCATTCAGTCTAGTGAGACAGAAACATTTCAATATTTTTACTATGTATACCATTATGAGATGTAATGTAGGTACTGAAATATGTTAAAATATAAATAAAAATAAAAAACATTTCCTTGCAACAACATAATATATTCTCATAAAATCTTATATATTTTTAACTTGACACCTAATTATATTTACATTATTTATATAATTAATTGTAATGTTTTTATAGATTTTTATAATAAAAATTATTAATATTCATTACTCATACGATGAATCGCATGTTCCAGGTTTGATTCCGGTGGGGTCATAGTTTTTTTATTTATCCGTATTTGCGAAACGATTATTTTTTTAAAATAAGTGTGTCATTGAGTGTGTATTCAACAAATATTGTAATTCCTTTTGGTTCGACAAAAGCCATACAAAAAAAAATAACAATAATTTTGATTTGATAACTGGATAACAAAACGATTAAAAATGATTAAAATAATACTGAATAATTAATTCCTTCTTTTTCTCCTCAACCACTTCCCTACTGCTATAGGCCTCTTCCAGAGTTTTCCCTTATGTCTCTACATATCTTGCGCTCTCCGAATACATTTTTTCCCTGCGTCATCTGCCCATCTTTTTTGTGAATACTTCGTTTCATATCCCAAGGTCGTCATTTGAATCATACTAGTTATCAATGTAAGTATGGAAAGACAACATTTGATAGATATCCTTGATATTTTTAACCACGTAGGTACATTATTGAAAAAATATATTAAAGGATTGTGCTGTACTACGTGCTACAAGTATTTCTCATGTAAGCATTTAATGACAATTTTCTACTCTCATGGTTAAAGATACAATGCACCCTCATCTCTTAAGTAAAGATTTTTGTAAACCTGCATGTTGTTAAAGTAGGTACCTACTTTCTCAACTTGAAGTACTCAGTACTACTCAGTATTGATAAAAATGGTTTATGACTTATGAAATTATATTAATATTTTTGTATATAAAATATGTACCTACATCTATAATATATAATGAATACTTACCACGTTTTTTATTATTGTCTGTCGTAAATTATTTTTCTTTAGATAATAAAAATAATACCTATCTGTAAAATATTTCTGGCACAAAATAATGAGGGTTAACTTCGAAAGTTATTTTATTTATTTAATTGGAATAGAAAACAGCATCAACAAAATAATATAAAAAACAATAAAAATACGTTCAACTAAAATTTTTACTTACCAATTAAAACAATATAATCGACAAACAAAAAAAAAATTGACAGAAAAGAAAAACGTTGTTAAATAAAATAGAATAAAAAAAACTAAATAAGATATAGAACTTGACACATTAACAAATATTTTATTTTATTTTTATTTTTGTTTTATGTAGCTTCTCGGGCAACTAACAGGTGCTATGTCAAATAATTATTTAACACGCACCCAATAACAAGTTGCTACATTCTGGAGACTTACGATATTAATCGTCTCACAGATCCAGACTGATAACACAATTTTAAAAACTGTGTCTCCACCGGTAATCGAACCCGGGACCCTTGGATCAGCAGTCAGCTACCTAACCAACTGAGCCACAAAGGCCGACATAAATAAAACAAATAATAAAAAATAACAAACAAAACAATAATAAATAAATGATGTTTTGTTTTTATTGCTAAATAGGTACTCTGTATGCTGCCAAACAGAGCATTAGGAGTCGTACTTGAATATAATTTAAAAACAATGGATGAGAAATCTAAGATTATTGAAAGCTCATTCATTCAGCATTTCATTCGCCAATATATTTCTTTGTCTCTCTTTCAAAACCACCTTCTTTCTAAGACCGTATGTGAGATGGCAGTTTATTAAACATCTCAATACTCTGTCGCACAAAGCTATTTGTGACCTTTGCCAGTCTGTATGTTGTAAGTCTGTTGTTAGCACCTCGCGTATCACAACGGTATAGACGAATCAGAATAGGACATAATATGTGTAGTTGAAAAATACCTACCAAACTACAAACACTTAAACACAAATTAATAAATATTTTGTTTTCTATATAAAACATGTAAGTATGTATGTCAGGATAGGATAGTATGGAGGTTGGTATTTTTTTCCTATCCAGAATATGAAAACAGCATGATGGTATGTATGTATGTTGGAGATTAAGTACCAAACTATTGAATCCCCGTAGATGTTGTGAAGTGTATACAGTATACTGCCTTACAAATTGTATGAAACGATGTCGTCACTAAATTCAATTTTTATAAAAATTGTTAAAATAATTTTGGGGATATACCTAATACTACAATGTTCAAATTTTTTTATAGACTAGTTGCATGTAACACATGAGATCCAACTGTCGATAGCGATAGTATGTTTAGTTGAATTATAAGAATAAAACTGTAAACCCATAAATCCAAATTATTGAAAATTTTAACACATGTTGGTATGTATGTCAAGATAGGACAGTATGGAGGTCAGTCCTCTTTTCCTACCCGTAATATGAAAACAGTATGATGCGGTTCTGTATGTATGTTTGGAGATTAAGTACCTATCAAACTATTAAGTCTTCTTATATATTGTGTGTAGGCTACTACCATACAAATTGTATGAAACAATGTCGTCACTAAATTCAATTTTTATAAAAATTGTTAAAAAAAATTTGAGATGTACAAATACAATGTTAATATTTTTTATAGAAAATTAAATTGTCTAGTTGGGGTTTTTCGGCTTTTTTCGATATTTAAAAAAAATAATTAAAATATAGGCAGTTAAACTCATAAATTTATCATAAAAAAAATATTTTTCTTAGTAAAAAATGTTTGAGAAACCCTGGAATTTTTTTGAATAAATTTATTTGAGATTTTGTATTTGTCTATATTTGTACCAATTTTCAGCGTTCTAGCTTTTATGGTTTCTGAGATATATGGAAAAATAAAGTAAAAATTCAAAAGTTGATAACCCCTGACTAAAACAAAAATTTGAAATTCTGAGTATAAAAATTTTGCAAGCCTATAACTGTTTATATATTCTGAAATTTTGGGCTCTGTAAATTGAGCGGATCTAAAGTTATAAGGGACACACACACACACACACAGACACACACACACACACAGACACACACACACACAGACACACACACACACAGACACACTAAATGTTCTACTCCAAATTCTGAGTAAATCCGTGTATGGAACATATATGCTGCGAAGCCTCTAAGTTGGTGTTTTTTGACTTCAAAGTTGGAAAAGCCGTGAAAAAAGTAGACCTCTGCATACAATTCTCGCGTATCCTGGCTTGATACATTGTCGATATGTTAAGAGGACAAAGTTCTCCTGAACAAATCGACAGTTGGAAAATTAAATTATCTAGTTGAAGTGCTTCGGTTTTTTCGATATTTTTAAAAACTTTGGAAGATATTTTGTATTTATCTATATTTATACAAATTTTCAGCGTTCTAGCTTTTATGGTTTTTGAGATGTTGTTTGTTGATTACCCCTGACTGAAATAAAAATTCTAAATTCTGAGTTTAAAAGTTTTATGGGCCTATAACTATCTATATATTCTGAAATTGTGCTCAGTGAATTAAGTAGATCAAAAGTTATAAGGGAAGTTGGTGTTTTTTTTACTTCAAAGATGGAAAAACCGTGAAAAATATATAAAACTGCCATACAAATCTCGCGTGTCTTGGCTTGAAACTTTGTCGATATGTTAAGACAAATAAATTCTCTTGAACAAATCGACAGTTGGAAAAACTTTTTTTCCTTAGCAATTGGCCTACATGATGGTGGGGTCTACTTTCAGCGTCTTCTTTTTTTTATCTAAGAGTCATTTAATTTACGTAAAAAAAATCGCACCCCTCAAGTGCGTTCCATAAAATGTTTATTTGGCGCCGACTTATGTAATTTAATTTAATATAATTTATTTGCCACCTATGTGTTTGTAAGTCAAATTATACGTTGTGTTATAGGTGTAAAATAAACTTGCTTTTTAATTAAAACAGAATGTTATAATAAATTATATTTTATCAATTTTGTAAAAATATTATTATAAATTTGAATAATCACTTTCATTGTGAGTGTTATATTCAAATACAATAGTTAAATTAGTCAATTATACTATAGGTACTTCGTAGTGAATTTTATGTGATTTTATTTATGTTGCATTAATTTTTTTCCCGTCAGATTTTTTAACGAAAATAGAATTTTAATTTTTTTAGTTTTATTTTGTATGTTTTCATTGCAACTTTTTTTGAATAGTTTTTTAAAACATATTTATTTAGAGCTGTTATGAGGAAACGGAAAAAGGTTAACTCCACTTAAAATCAAAACCAAAAATATATTATCTTGTTCATGTTTATATGTGAAAGACGTTATTTTTATCAATTCGTTTGGGATGTAAATCAAGCTTATATCTTACATTGTAGTTTTTATGTTTGTGAGTTAAATGTGAAAATAATCTGTGGTTTTATGGTTGGACAAGAACACGAGAGATTAAGCACGATCGAATAAGACTGACATCATATTCCACATTGAAAAAATATTTTGTTGGATCATTTCAAAGCCTGGTCTAGAGATTTAACGACTTTCGTCCGATATAAACCGATACATAAGTTTAGAAAATACCTAATAGGTAAAGAAAAATATACTGTATACCAGCCGAAATAGAATCTAATTTGGTTGCGCCCAAGCTTACGGAATACCTTTTGGAAAAAAAATATTGAACAAAAAAAGAATAATGTCATTGAAAACAAGTATTGTTTGCATAGAGGATGTGGTGCTACAGGCGCATATTGAATATCCACTGGTCAGACCACATCCAAAACTGTGAGGTGCTGAGTAGAGCCGGGGAAACAAGTTAACTCCTCAAAAGGATCGCCCAACGACGATCCAACTGGATAGGCCATAACACGAGGCACCCGGGTCTGCTCAAAACCATCGCGGAGGAAATGGCGGAGGGCAGCAACCATAGAGGCCGACTAAGAAACAGCTACATGGACCAGGCGATCGGCGAAATGTGTTGTAATAGCTGCGTAGAGATGAAGAGGCTGACAGAGGACAGGGCAGAGTGGAGTAGAAGAGAGACAGCCGTAGCTGTTACAGACCAACCCTAGGATTGCAACTGAGAAGGAGATACAAGTACAAACCCATTTTCCTTTATTTCCTAAATTAAACATAAATGTGTTATAAATTATACACAGGTGCATGAACGGTCGATCGTGATTTCAAAAAACAATTTAAAGTAGGTATGTAGAAAACATATTTTTAGCGTTATTACGGAAAAAAAGATGGAAAAATGCACTTTATTATTACGAACTTATTCAAAAAAAACTAAACGAATTTATTATTTTGAACTTATTTTTTATTTTTTTTATTTATATAAATAAAGGTAAATGGATTTGTACTTGTATCTCCTTCTCAGTTGCAATCCTAGGGTTGGTCTGTAACAGCTACGGCTGCCTTTAACATTTCAAGGCCTCCAAAGCTACACACAATGCAATAATCTTCCAGAAGTTAATAATAATCAGAATTTGTAAAGCGCCGTTTATAATAAATAATAAATTTGGATGATTTTTATAGCGCCGTTTTCGTGAATATCTCACCTCAAGGGCGCTGAAAATTGATTAAGATGTATCATTATGGCTTTGGTAAGATTTGCGAAAAAGGTGTGTTTTGAGATTTTTTCTAAAGGTAGATATATTTTCAGTTTGTCTGAGGGTATTTGGGAGCTTATTCCATGCATTTGGTCCTGCCACAGCAAACGCACGATCGCCGAAATTAGTGGTATGCACCCTGTTTATTTCAAATAATTTTCCAACCATGGATGAAGATGCAGAACGAAGTGATGATTGTCTGTCGTTAATTGAAAGAGGAATGCAGAGTTTGGAGAGGTAAGTAGGAGCCATACCATTAAGTGCTTTGAAGATCATGAGACAGAGTTTATATTCAATCCTTTCAGGAACTTTAAGCCAATGGAGATTGCGGAGATGGTGAGAGATGTGAGAAAACCTGGAGGCTCCGGTGATGAGTCTGGCTGCAGCATTGAAATCTGACTGAATTTTATTAATTTCTTTTTTTGGTAGATTCGCATAAATACCGTTACAGTAATCCAAACGGGAGACAACAAAGGCGCTTACCAAAGACTTCATGGCTTCAGATGGGATACTCCTTCGGATTGACTTTAAACGTCTTAATTCAAAGAAAGCAGAAGATGAAACTTCATGGGCGCTATAGCTATTTGTTGGAACTATAACTTATTTGTTCTCAATGTAAGCTGTCTTCCTGATAGAATATTCTTTTGACACAGGTCTTGAATGTATTATGGAGCCAAGTCGTTCAGAGCTTTAAACACCACTAGGCATACCTTATTTTCAGAAATTTCTACCAGTGTAGTTAGATTTTATGTGACATCTTATGTCATCTCCATATATTAATCTTGCAGCTGCGATGAAAACTATTTGTAATCTATCAAGTTGATTATACTTGGGCAAACCCGCATAAATAGCATTACAGTAATCCAGCCTAGCAAGTCCAGTTAAGTCATAATAAAACTAAATATGTTTAAATAGTAAGATAAAGTAAGATACGATTACTTAATTATTATTCAATCCTTTTTTATAGTAGAACTGAGCATATTTAATAGTTTGTTATTGCAATAATGTGTACGAATTATAATGCAATAAATAAAAAACATGTTTTTTAATGTGATTTTTTTTTCACGTCACGTTGTAATGACAAGACCAATGACGAATATCTGTTAGTAGAACTTTAGTATTAGTTATATTACATTGAATACATCAATCTGATGCAAGTAGAAATTTGTATTACATAAATGTTTCCGATCTGTGTGGGAAGTTTATCTCACGAAGTTGGTACCATAGCAACAAAAAACCGCAGAGAAAAATATTCTGAAGTGCAACCTGAATGATGAAATATTTTTTGACTGTCGAGCAGTGTTCAGTGCCTACCTATGTAAGTAGGTATCTGTCAAGAGGTAAACTTTACAAGACCGAACGAATTCGCAATTTATTCCGAAATAATCGAAAACAATTTGTACAACAACCAATTTCCCGAGAAACGCATGTAAATCCAACATATAAAAGATTTAAACATTTTACCTCCGGGTTTGATCAATTGGTGCCGGTACATTGTATATTTAAAATACATCCGACATTTTGTGTCTCGTCATTTTAATATTCTTAAATCCTATCATTTCATGCTTGTACTCAAACAACTAATTTGAAATCCACTTAAAAACTTAATCTTAAACCTCATTTTATTTAATACTTTCTTCGTTCATAAACCTCTTCAGCAAACAAATTTAATAGGTATCGATACCTAACCAATATTGACACTTTTTTTCTATTTTATCCACGATTTGTTATTGTGATTGTAAGTTATTTGATTTTATGTAGTCTAAAATTTGTAGTTAGTAAAGGAGAAATCTATTGAAAAGAATTTCTCTAAAGTTTTGCTTATTCAGTCATATAATGTGTTAACAATACAATTTATTTTAATATGAGAAAGTCTGGGGAAAAAAAAACAAAGGGTCTTTACAATAGATAGGTAAGTAGGTACAATATAATGAATTTTTTTGCTAAAATATTGTGTAGTGATACTAATTAAATACGTAATTTACTTGTATAGTAGGTACATATACTTACGAATTGTTATTATGTCCGTTAAATATCATAATATACCAATTTGTCATAAATTATGTTGTCGAATGGAAGGAATAAAAAAAACAATTATTATTGTTTTTGGGGTTTCATTTCGCAGTTATAATTAAATTAATAAATCATATTAAATATTAACCGGGTAATAAAAATACATCGTTTATGTTTTTATTCCTCATGGATGTATTGATTGAATAAAACAAAAAACTTGTGCATATAAAACAGCTTCTTTTATTATGGCGCATCAAACTACCATAAAATAATTATAATATTTCTTTTTCATAAATACTTATTAAATAAAATATTAAGTGTGTATTTAATTTGTGAAATAAATACTTTATCCTCAGATTAGTCAGTAATATTTTATATTTATATAATATTTAAGAAAATCTTAATAAGATACCTACATCGCAGAAAATAAAGTCGTAATTAAATTAGTAATTTGAATAAATCGTTAGATGGCAGATATGAAATACTTCATTACACAAAGGTTATTTTTTAATGTGTGCGTCCATTATGTCATATCACATACAATTAAAAAAGATATTCGATATGATATACTATTATGTATTATTATGATAATTATTAATATTTTATTATGTTACTTTACGGTGTGATTTCTATTTCGATGTGGTGTATAATCTATAAATAACAAACCTATTTAGTTTTCAATGTGTATTAATTACCAATTAAATATACTTAAATAAAAAATAGCTGTGAGGCACCGGCTTAGAATAGTGCTTCCATTCTTTTAAATCATTGTTTTCGAGTGTCCCGTAAGAGCCGGGTAATCGAAAATACAACAGGCAACAATAACATCTCACATAGTTCAGCAATGAGGTTCGCCACCCATTCTGAATGTAGTGCCTTTTTTGGTGAAACGAGACTGGTGTGGGGGTATACATAGATGTGTTGTTCTCCCTTTTATAAGGCAATGCACACCCGCACACCTTTCACTGGTTACCCCACATTGTGGGATATGCCGTGATGGTATGTATGAATGAATGAATGAATAAATAAAAAATACTTAACTTTGTGACACAATCAACGCCAAAAGTTTTCAATGTGACCTTCAAGTGTTAAAAAGTAAATACAATTTAACTAAATAAACATTGATGGCAGAGCGGTTAAGGCGATGGGCTAGTAATCCAGTGGTCGCTAGTTCGAATCCTGCCTCGACCGATTTCGTTCACCAGTATTTATGCTTATTTTAGAGAATGTAGAAAGATGTAAATGTAATTGTCAAAGACCTTATATTATTATAAGGTCTTTGGTAATTGTTTAACAAGGACATATTAATTATAAAAAAAAACGGAAAAGATTTATTAATTTTTAAAAAATATAATTACTCAATACTCTTGTTTTCGAGATTTTTTGTCAAAAAATGTCATCGGTACCTACCGAGAATGTTTGACAAAATGATCTAATATTTCTTATAGGCTTAGAATAAGATATTATCTAAGCCCAGTAAAATTAATAATAAAAAGAAAAGAATTAAAAAATCGATGAATTAAATCTTTATATTAATTTTGATATAATTATTTATTTACTAATAACGTATAAGGGGAGTGGTAATGGAAGGTTCAAATATAATATAATCATACAAAAACACACACGCAACTGATATTTTATAAAGACTCAAAATGGAGTCTCGATAAGTTTAAACTGTATGATGTATTTCAATGGTTCTGATATTGATTGACAGGTACCCCCAAAGCGAGCTCGCCCACCCGCTGTCAACTGTTTTATACAAGTGGGTTCTTTTGTTTTTGGCTTTGATGAAAAAACCCTGAGAAAGATTTGCCCGCCCGAGCGGCTCATGCTACAAACTCAAAAGCTGGAAATATACTTACGATTCCTGGAAATCGATGTTGATGACCCGTTTAACAAATAATTATTACATATGTGAATCGTTTTAAATTATCGACTCCATTGGATTATTTGATGATAAATATAAACCGTTTTGATTCGATGATTAAATCAAAATGCAAGCAATACAATTCAGCACTTGAAAATAACTTACGTGTAATGTAGGTAACTCTGTTGTAAAATTAATGAAATGATGATTCGATTTCTGATATTGACTTATAAATTCAGTTTCTGAATATTACAATCTTTTGTCGTCAATTATTTTTCTTCCTTTACCATTGTCAGATCTGCTTTATGTAGACTGATTTATTTATTATTATTTATGGCTTAACAGACTTTTATACCAATACAAAATAAAACAATCTTAAACATGATAAGTTCAGGCAAAAAAAAGAGAAAAATATCAACATGTTATGTATATATACAATATTATACTAAAATAAATAAGATATAAAACATTCAAATAAACATGCTTATACAAAAATACATGTAGGTATAATACTTATACATAGATTCAAAAACAGATTATAAAAAAATGAAACAACCAGTAGGTTAAAAAGTAATGTAAAAATGCAGATTTCAAAGTGATAACAGCATCTTGCAGAACTCTGAAGAGCTAGTGCAACTTACATATAGCTTTGAATAAAAGTCTTGCCTTTTGAAGTCCGACCAAAATACAATTATATTAAAAATGGAGGCTATCAATCTCAAACTATTATGACTAGGTATAAGAACCATCACTCACACATCTATTTTATTATCGATCTATTTTTTTCTCTATTGTTATAATCTGTAATTTGACTAACAAAATATACCTGGGTGTTAAATATGCATTTTTTTTATTCAAGTTTTGGCATTATATTATTTAGGAATATCTTAATTTTATGATAATATTCTAACGTCTTTCTATTACAATGAACAATAATAATATTAAAGATTTTAAGACTATGAGTCAAAAGAGGCGTTCTATATTCTAACGGATAAAATAAAACTAGAAAAGAAATTATGGCAACTAGAGTATAGAATTAGTGTATCTCGAAGAATAAAGTATGATTCCAATTGAACCGAAAGTGATTCAATTGTATTTTACGACTTGTCTGAATGCTCGCTTGCCTTTTGTAATGCCATAAATAAAAAATCTGTCTAAGTAAATTTCTTTTTTACTATCTGATCCGGCAAGGAGCAGAAACGAAAAATGATTTTCATACAAAAGATTTATATTGCGGAACGTTTTTTATTGACAACAGACGATAAATCAGTCTTATTTATGCGCTTTTCGGAGAGCCTTATTTTTTGCAAGCAGGTTGACAACAGCGGTATTGGGAAACAGGTCGATTATACAGTGAACTCTGTGAAATAATGATTGGATGGACGACACACCACCGCCAGTGGCGGTATCCAGATCTTATTATTCTATCCATATGTACCAACGTCTTTACATATTATTATAATGATGAAATATATACCGGCAAATAAGTTGAGAATGTTCAAGGTGCGCGGGCGGTCTGCAGATATCTATAGCAACCAAACAAAAAACACAAATTTGCGTTCTTCGTGGCCCACGTGTTTTTTCAATAACTCTATTGTTCAACGTGTCCTGACAACTACACGATGTCCTTCATGAGGTAGGCTAAGAAAAACGAACGCATTATTGGTTGTTATCTGCCTAATATATTATAGACTATGGAATAGTCAAGTCCGGATATTACTCACTTCGTATTTTCAAGAAAAAACTAAAGATGGAATACTTGTCCCTAAACACTAAACACCTGATCTTCGATTTCTTTTCTTTGTTCTTTCCCAGTCCTTTTTTTAGTATGATGTTTATTTTCTTTGTTTTTAATATTTATATTAGAGTAATGTATATTTTAATTTTATCTTTTCGCTTTCATTATTGTATTGATATACATACATATATAATTTTGTCATACTTTGTAATCTGGTTGGCAATAAGCCCGCCAGTGTGCATTTTATTTGTTTATATTATGTACCAAAAAATAAATATCATATTTTTGTAGTTATTATTTTGATTCATGGAATGCATAGGATCTGAATTTGTAACACATATAAATACCTAAGTACATAATATAACAGAAACTGAGCTATTAATTTGTAACACATATAAATAAGTACATAATTTAACAGAAACTGAGCTATTAATTTGTAACACATATAAATAAGTACATAATTTAACAGAAACTGAGCTATTAATTTGCCTGTAATATGTTTCTATCTTGACACGGAATGCTGAGTGCTGCTGGAGTGAAGACTGAGAGGCTTAGAGACCACGAGGACGGCAATCTAACAGATGTATGTTCAAGCTACTTACATTTTCCTCACTCAAAATGTCGTTCATGTGGTCTCTTTCTTGAACAACCCTCATCTCTTGATGATTGCTGTCAATTTATTTTATATTTTCTTCGTCATAAGCTTTCTTCATTCATTCTTTCCCAAGTAGCCAAAAAATCTCAATGGAGCTCTCGTCCCTCCCCTGCTGGATATAGGCTTCTTCCATACACTTCCACCCGTTTCTGCTATGTCTTCTCCGGATCCAGGTTTTACCGGCCACAATGTCGTCAAACCATCGTTTAGGGGGTCTTCCAACACTCCTATTATTTGTCCAAGGTCTCCACTCTAGTATTCTGGGTGTCCATCTAGTATCCCCTTATTTGGCCAAGTGTCCATCTCATTGCCACTTTAATCCAGCAACACGAACCATTATATCGGCAACATTAGTACGGCGCCTAATCTCATCGTTTCTTTTTTTTGTCGCGTAGACTCCTATGCAATTTTGAAGCTTTAGACACTTTTTGGACACGTTTGCTGTAGTCTTAAGACGTATGGGTCGTCGTTTCTTAGCAATATGTCATTATGGGCAAAACACACTTAAGGTGGGTTCATATTATTGTGTTGTGTTGTGTTGGGGAGCTATCTGTCGTGTCGGGTGAGTGTTTATATTATTGTGTTGTGTCGTGTTGCAATGTGTCGCATTTTCAGATCATTGTGAGTTGAGCCGTTGGTAAGTGCAATGTTTTTCTCGGAATCTCCTGATACATACAGAGATTTTGATGAAGATATTGAATTTCTTGTGTTGGCGAGTCTTCTTAAAAAATAAAAGAAGATATTGGGTTCGTCCTATAAATAGACTGAGAGAGTCTAGAGAGGCATTTCACTGTCTCTTTCAGGAATTAGAAAGGGATGAAGAAAGATTTCATAGATATTTTTGAATGAATAAAATACAGTTTGAGCAAGTTAATTGAAATGAATATAAAAAAGGAACGGCAAGTTTCGCCGACCTATAGGAACAAAAGAAAGACCGATTTATTTAATGTCTGCTATTTTCTCCCAAATAACATTTCTTATAGCTTGATCCTTATACTCTGGATTTTGTGTCATATAGAACTTTATACCTATTGTCTTACTAACTCGATAAGTTCATCGGACATCTTTAAACAGAATGACACTATACAACCACATTCATCGAGTATAACGTGTTAACTGCTATATTCACATTAGTGTGGTGTGTTGTGTTGCGACAGATCCCCCACCACCTCTGTGGCGCGATCGGGTATCCATCGATTACCGACACGACAGAAGCGCCACAACACAATGCAACACAATAATGTGAATCTCATCATACTAAATGAATGAAACTGATAACATTCTGTCTCGCCACGACACAACACGACACAGTAATGTGAACCTAGCTTTTATCAAACATTTTTCTTTTTGGACACAGATGGACTTTCTCGTTTTCAGAAACATCCCTCAATTTATGAAAAGCAGCCCGACCCAGATTAATTTTTGTAGGTAATTCTGCCCGTTGGTTTTCTTTTCCGAATTTTATCTTGTGACCAAGGTATACATACTCGCCAACTATTTGGTTTATGTTATTGTTTATTATACTTTGGTTTGTCTTGGTTAGAATTTTTGTTTTCTGGGTGTTCATTTCTAGTCCATCTCTTTTAGATGCTTCGTTAAGTTTTTTAACCATAGTTTCTTATTTATTTGTATCTTTGCTTATGATAACAATATCATCCGCAAACCGTAGATGCTCCCTTTTTTTCCCAGTCAGTAAAGAACTTTGGTGATATGACGTCACCCTGTCACCTTTTCTAATTTTAAATTTCCCTGTTTTGCTTTCATCGTCAACTGTCACAATGGTTGCATTCTTATTTAATATGTATTTTATCAATTTCAATGTGTTCACTATATTTTTATTAATGACATCCTTCTGTATTTTGCATTCATTCAGTGTCTTCATTTCTAGGTATTATAATCTATCAAAAAAATATACATGTTCATGTGTCTCATTATGATTGTTATTCACATCTACCGACATACCACCGAGGATGCTGGATGAAAGAATCCGGTTTTATCGATACATTCAGTATGAGGAAGACATCCTTATATAATATATCAAACATTTATTAGGCGTTAAAAGATTATATTACATTATTTTTACTCTGTACACTATGGAATAGTGGAGAGTCATGATTTCACAATTTTAAGCGTATTTTTTACATCAGTTTCTCAACGGGTATTATGTAAATTGTAAAGAATGCACATAATGAGTTTCGTTGTGATGTGTTTGTATGTATGGCGTATGCCGTAATAGGTAATCGCCGTACGCCGCGCGCCATAATATGCCGTACGGATTATCCTTTTTGTGTCCTCTATACAGCCCAAACTATACCTACCTAAGTCCGATCGACTTCATATTGACATCATATGTAAAACATAAACTATCTGTTATGATATCCGTTAATTTCTCTTCTATGAATTTCACCCTTACAAATTATGAAAATGTTCTTACTGTCTGGCAAATCGACGACTTTTTACACGAAACCCGTTGAGAAATTGATGTAAAAAAATACGCTTAAAATTTTTGAAATCATGACTCTCCACTATTCCATAGTCTAGACTGTCTAGAGAGTAAAAATCTATGGTCTGCCATATCTTGACACATATCCATCGCCTCATCAATATTGATACATTATCTCATACATGCTCACCTTGTTATTAGTTATTTTACACAAATTTCTCAACAGCCATCACTTCGAAAGTGCATACTATGAGTTTCGTGTCAATGTTTTTGTGTGTATGGTGTATTGTGAAAACTTTTGTCCTCTGGGAATCTTATATTTGTTTATGAATCTAATAGAAATTTACTTCATAAAAATGCATTTAGAGATTGTCAACCTTTCAAGAAGAAAAAAATGTACATTTGCTGTGTAGTGGAGAGTTTAGTGTTGGCTACAACCCACTCGTTTTACTATGTAGATAAGATAATATTGAAAATAAAGTATGTTAGTAGGTACATGGTACATGGTAAATCTTGGTACATGTTCTTTTTGAAATATGTGGGCATAAGTATTTGATTGAAATGCTATTTTTTGTGAAACGTGTATCGTCAGAACGAATATTTTAATATGTTTCTTTTAGTTTCTGTTCTTTTATTTTTTATGTGTTGACACAAGTTAAGTAATTATATGAAAGAGAGAATTTGCCCTGCCAAAAAACTTTTTTGCAGTTTGGCGGGTAAATGTAAATTATAATGTTTTATTATTGAAAATAAATAAATAAAAAAAAATACTGCACAAAACTGAAACTTGATGTTATAAATAATTTTGATAGTCAGATAAGTAAATAAAAGAATGGTGGTGGAAATCATCATCATCGTGTCAAGAATGACAGACTCAAGAACCGTCAAAGTGGCCAAAGATAATATTCCCCAAGAAAGCAGACCTCTAGGACGTCCTCCCAAGAGATGAAAAGACGGTGGTCCACGTCACAGGAGGGAAGCTGACTCAGGACATAAACAGGCCAACAGTCCTAAAAACGGAGGGAGAAGAAGAACATCATCATAAGATTGACAACCCTGTGTAGGCCTATGTTGAATCGTGTAGTCTATTCCATTTTTGCCTTTTTGAAGGCTCTGTTTTCCAGTTTCTGACTTGCAGAATGGATATATCAACGCAGTCCATCCATCGTAGTTTGGACCTTACTCTTGAGACTCAATTCCTTGAATTCCCAAAGTTCTTGATGATATTCCATTAAAATTTTTAAAAATCTGTTTATAATTCCACTGTTTATTTAGACTACAACCTACAACCGGTTTCTTGCTAAACACATTTTCAAGTAGTGAATTTTCGTTTTGCACTTAGATATCTTATCTGTCACTTACACATTTAAATTTTCTACTCTTACGATTGTAAAAAACCTGCCTACCACCTTATGCTCCATTACAAAGGTATGTTCTTAGCGAAAATTTTGAAATTGGGATCGGATTTGTAGTCAAGACTAAGGCCGCTAGTCTTCTAAGTCCTTGTGTTGTGGAGAGTGTGAGGCGTTTTACTGAGTTGTTGTCGTCCATTCCGATTATGTGATCAGCCTATATCAGGCTGATGGAACTGATCACATCGGGCTCTCCTTATACTTATTTTATTATAGCTCTCTGTTGTATCGACGACGCCAGCCATCATTATCTCTTACGAGACCACAGAATGTTCAGGGGGTTCAGAGGGTTCAGAGGGATTTCATGTTGAAATTAACCGAACTATAGTGCACACAGCCAAACAGTACAGTCATAAATAGATAAATATTTTTTACTGTCCGCTCCGAGCAACAGAGATGCGCTCCGTCCGCAAACCAATTGTTTTGTACACACAGCCAAACACTACAGTCTTCTTCTTCTTCTTCTTTTTCCTGCCCCTCTATCTCGGTTTATCCAGGGTGGGGCCTCCTTTAACGTAAGCGCCAGGATCTTCTGTCCTGGGTTGACACAACGGGAACATTCTGAGCCGCCAGCTCCTTCTCAATATTGGACCACCATGTTGCTGTGGGTCTTCCTCTACCCCTAGGTCTAGTTGGGATGTTGAGCGCTTTTTTTACTGAATAATTTTCGTCTCTGCGCATCACGTGACCATACTGTCTCATCCTGCTTTCCTTCAGCTTTTCAGTTATTGGTGCCACCTTGAATGACCCTCTGACACACTCATTACGGATTTTGTCTATCCGTGTTAGACCACCTGCCCAGCGCAGCATTTTCATCTCAGTTGAATGCAACTATTGCTCTAGCTTTTTGGATGTTGTCCAGCACTCTGCGCCGTACAACATTACAGGTCTAACCACTGTTTTATATACTTTGCTTTTTGTTTTAAAACAGTACAGTCATAAATAGATAAATATTTTTTACTGTCCGCTCCGATCAATGGACGCATTTGTATGAATTTCTATTCAAAGAATTCTAAAAAACGTCTGATGCGCTCCGTCCGCTTCCTCCGCTGCGTCTGTATTGACGCTAGCCTTTAAAACATACCAGCTTACTGCATTTTGCTCCGTTGCAAATATAGGACCTTCGTAACGGAGTAACTTTGTAGCGAATCGGATCTTATTGGATCGGATTTGCAGTAGAGAGTAAGGAAACAAAACGGTTTGCAGCCATTATCCTCCTCCTGATTTCTTATCTTATGTCATTCTCACTAGTGAATGTAGGGCCAGGGTTATCAAAATATATTTCTAGTGAAATATCTTTGTAGTAATTCACGATGAATCTAAATTAATACTACCTACAAGTTTCGGGAAAACACTTCTACCATCGTTAATTGTATTCTTCTTCTTCTTATTTTTGTGCCGTTCCTAACAAAGTTTGGTGACTATCACACCAAACTTATCCCGATCCTGCGCCAATCTGACGCTGTGACGCCGCATCCGGAATAATAATAATAATAATTTATTTGTATAGCGCCGTTTAATGATTCGAGATCATACCAAGGGCGCGGAATCCCAAACCACTGTCTGAGATTTTAAGCCACGATATTCTTTTACGTTCCATACTTCGTCTTCCCCCGATCTTTCCCTCCACTATAAGTTGTAAAGCGCATATCTATCACCGCGGAATATGTGGCCAAAATATGCTGCTTTGCGTCTCTTGGCAGTGTTCAACAACCCTCTCCTTTCTCCGACATATTAAGAATTCTTTCATCGGATACTCTATCGGCCCATGAGATGCTCATCAACCTTTTACATAGATACATACATCTCAAATGCTTCATTTTTATTTCTTGTTGATATTTTGAGAGTCCAACCTTCCACTTCACACAACAGTAATTAATTGCATTATTGTTTATTTTATTATACACAACTTACACTTGTTAATGGTTGCAGATCTATCCCAAAACCAGTAGTGTAATTTTAAACTCGTCAAATGTAGAGAAATATATATTTGCTCCGCAATTCCATCAAATTTTGTCGATTATTAAAACTCAATTATAGTAATAGTAACAAGATGGTTCAACCCACCCTATGTTTAAATTTAATAATAATTAAATGTAATAAAATATAAATAGTTATTAGAAAAAGATACTCATACCAGAACTTATGCAAGAGAATCATAGTGCTAAATATTTACGAAATTTGAAAAACCAAAACGTTTTTGTTGAAATGCTAAACAATTTACTTATGTCGTAAATAAAATTATATGAAACGAGAATAAGAAACATTTGCACCTTAGCTAAACATAAAATTATTCATGATTTTCTACATCTACCTGATAGGTACCTACCATCTATATGTTATATCTCGGAGACCTGTTTTATTTCATGCATATATATGCTGACTGATCTTATCTTCAGATTTGTCAACTAAATGCATTATTTATTTATAAGTATTTTACTTGATCTTTTCACAGATAGTGAGGATTGATGTTTTTACCTTGAATCGGGTGTAAATGATTGCATTGTATGTTTCAAATACCCTGCACTACGTAAGTATTTTCAAGTAAAAAAAACATTTAAATATGCAAAATAAAATAAAATAATACCTAAACTTATTCTTAATTCAAAAAAACTGTTGACCTTCGTGGCTCAGCTAGTTATTACCTGACTCCTGTCCCGGGTTCAAATATCGGTTGACACATTTTTTAATTATACTTTCAGTCTGAATGTGACGATTTATATCATAAATTGTTATATTTTGATTTATAATTTCTTTTAGGTACAAATAATTTGTACACTGGTGAGTTCATTGCTAAACGACAATTTGTTCCAACATAACAGAGTGAATGTTAGTATAGGTATTGGGTGCATGTTAAATTAATATTTGACATATTACCTATTAATATGAAAATAAAACTTGTGAATGATTGTAAACCAAATAACACAAAAATCATGCTAGGGTTGGCGAAGAAAATATTGCACCACACATCTCTATCCTGGCAGAAACTCATTGCTTCATTCACGCAAACGCACTTGCATGTTTGTTCGTAAGCGTCAAACATATTATCAGGTAATTAGACAAACAGGAAGTTATTGGTAGATTTCAATAAACTACTACTGTCATTTATCATTTAAGCGGACAGGAATGGAATGAGAGGTTGGGGCACGTATTTACCTTTCCTTGTTGATTAAGAGGCAAGTGCTGCCTCGAATTAGGTAGGTACTAGTTTGTAGCGCTTGCGTACCACTAACAGTTTGCTTTGCTAAACCGTGTGCATTTGGAGGACACGTGCCTTGAATTCAACACGAGTTTTTAAGTGCATTAGCGCAACAAACCAGTGCTTAATTCGAGGCAGTACTTGCTTCCTAATCAACACGGAAATGTAAATATGCGGTCGGGGCCGTCCAAGTAAAGGATGGTTCGACCATGTGAAGGACATTCTGAAAGAGGGAAATGTAAGAAGCTAAGAAGAATATGTATGAGACGATGTATGAATGTTGATGAGGCGTTGGATGTGTTCCAGGATAGAAAAATATGTCGTTCAATTCTCTCTGTCTACCCCATTAGGAACATGGTGTTATGGTATATATGTAGGTATTTATTATATTGCCAGTTTTTTTTGCGAGATTAAAAAATAAAAATTTCATTCGTGAAAACCTTGAGAAAACATTTCATCAATGAACGATTAATATGTATTTAAGCAATATTAGGGAAATATATTCCCAAAATACCTGGAAGCCATATTATATGCACATGTTTAGTTACCTGCCACATGAAAAATGGCACGTGCTTACATTGTATCTCTGCGTGTATTTCATCCAACAAAACATGTTAATATAAGATTAATCCAACTTATCGATTCGTTCAAGAGAATTTAATTCTCTTAATGAATCGACAGTATTAAGCCAAGACGCGAATGTGAAGGAATATTTTGTATGGTGTAGTGGACTTTTTGCATGCCAAAAATAGCAACTTTGAGGCTTCGTAGATATTATGTTCTACATATGTATACGGATGATTCAGAAATTGAAGTAGAAAAATTTGTTTGTTTTTTGTGTGTCTGTGTATGTCCCCCTCTTATAACTTTTGATCCGCTGAATGCACAGAGCCTAAATTATCAGAAAATATAGAATGTTGTAGGCCTATAAAAGTTTTATACTCAGAATTTTGAGTTTTTGTTTCAATCAGGGGTTATCAAATTTTTAATTTTCAATTTATTTTTCCATATATTTCAAAAACCATAAAAGATAGAACGCAAAAATTATATAAATATAGACAAATTCAAAATCTTTAATTAATTTTTTAATAATTTTCATAGTCTCTCAAACATTTTTTATACAGAAAAATATTTTTTATGATAAATTCTGTTTAACTGCCTATATTTCTAAAGTTTTTAAAAATATCGAAAAAAGTTGAAATACTCTTTTTATTTCTATTATAAATAAAATTTTATTTCTATAAAAGATATGAACATTGTAAAAGCACATCTCAAACTTTTCTTATCAATTTTTGTAAAAATTGAATTTAGTGACGACATCGTTTCATCCATTTTTTAAGGCGGTATTCATACACTACACAATACGGGGATTAAATAGTTGGATACTTAATCTCCAACATACATACATATAATTTTCGCCAAACATCTTGAAGGAGCTTCCGGTTGCGCAGAGCGCAAATTTGTGTCTTTTTTGCTTCGTTGGTTTACGTGCAAATCGCTCCCCTTCTCGGTTAAAACTTCAAGATATTTGGCTACAAACTTTACCATCATGCTGTTTTCATATTCTGTGTAGGAAAAAAGTCTACCTCCATACTATCCTTTCCTGACATACATACCTACATGTTTTATATAGAAAACAAAATATCTTAATATATTTATTAATTTGTGTTTAAGTGTTTGAAGTTTGGTACGTATTCTTCAATTATACATAATATCGCCATCGACAGTTGGATCTCATGTGTTACATGCAACTAGTTTTTAATTGTTTTGAGTACATTTCTACCGTTTTGTCATTGGGGAAATGGTTTCATAAAGATGAATAGGTAATGAATGTGGAGTTGAGAAGTCGGTGAAACACGTGGTGCAAGAAATACCAGCTGAAGAAATTTAGTGGTGCTGTAAAATCTAAACCATACGAAAAGTGAAGTAAGAAATAGGTAAAAGGAAACTAAACGTAAAACATAAAAAATATAAAATAATCATTTAAAACAGCAAATAAAATACGTGATATACCTACTTACAAAAGAAAAGGAAATTCTTTCCAAAAATAAGTAATTCTTGTTCTTCGAGGAGGAGTCTAGAAAAAATCACAGTACATTCAAAATTCACTGTTCATTCCAAGTTATGATAAGATAATTTTCTGAATATTTTTCTTTCAATCTTTTCTTTAATCATCGTTTTAGGGTAGTTATATCGTGATCCGGGTAATCATTTTCGGGTAGTTATATCGTAATCCGGATAATCGTTTTCGGGCAGTTATATCGTAATCCGGGTAATCGTTATCGGGTAGTTATATCGTAATCCGGGTAATTGTTTTAGGGTAGTTATATCGTGATCCGTGTAATCGTTTTAGGGTAGTTATATCGTGATCCCGGTTATTGTTTTCGGGTAGTTATGTCGTGATCCGGGTAATCGAATATACAAGAGAAACAACATCTATCATAGTACAGCAATGTTGCTTACAACCCATTCTGAATTTATAATTTTTAGGAGACGAGACACGTGTTGTTCTTCCTATTATAACTTGATTAACACCTAAAGCTGGTTGGTTACCCCACATTGTGAGATATGCCATGATGGTATTCCTAAATGAAATAACGTGTAGACTAAAATTTTATTATGATGCCGTGCATTTTCTTCGTTATGCCGAATGGCGATATACCCATGCCTTTTTTTTCAAATAATATCTTGCTATTTATATAAGTATTTGAAATTTTAATAAGTAAACTTGTTATTGTTGCCTATGTTCCGTATGTAAGTATGAATTTAAACATTTTTTTCATGTCAGCTTTATCCTAGAATGCAAAAGAATTTATTATAATAAATTTACACACTTTGTAACAACTAACAAAAGATTTTCTTGTTATAATATTTTTTTATTTATTTATTAATAAAATATATAATTACAATATTTGTTATTATGCCTAATCCCTTAAGAAGATTTTTGGCTGTGATCTTAATAATAATAATTAAACAATAATACACTAAATTTTCCGCCCTACATATATGTATGAGGATTTTGTGTAATATATATCCTTTGGTTTTCTTTTTGAATTCCTCGATGGATCCGCACTGCTTCAAAATATTGATATAACGTACCTACATAAAATTGAGTACATAAAACCACTTTAATAGAAAATAATTTAATGCTTTTCAACTGATCGAAATATTCAAAGCATGAGAAAATATAATATATTGATTTATGATATTTTCTTGCTTTTAATATTCATCATGAAGAGATCGTGTAGAGAGGATGAATCCAGAAAGGCTGCCAAGGATTGCAATGCGCGAGATACCAGAGGGCCGCCACCACCGTGAAGACCATCAAAGAGATGGAGGAAGAGCTGGACATCCTCGTCCCAGGACCTGTAGAAACAGATCACAGATCTACCAAAGGAGGGAGAAGAAGAAGAGAAGATTTTGTCATCTATAAAAGCAAATTATTTTTATTTGTTTTTTATCCACGCTAGTAAATTTTCATTCATGTACAAGAAGTATTACGAGTTGACTAGTTTATTGATGGTCATCTGTGCCGTCAATATTTCAATTTCAATTTCTTACAATTCAAATATAAGGTATTCACTCGAACCAAAGATAATAAGTCCCCGGTTCTTTTTAATAATAACCAAGAAGAAAGCAACCAAGGATCTCGATTCGTTCGTTTTCGTTGGACAGAAAAATAGCAAATCCAGAGGGCGCTGAATAAACCTTAAGAAGGCAGAGTCGGTAGTGAGTAAATTGGTTAATGACTTCTAAACGGGCATTGAAGAAATATTCCCTCCATAATATTTTAGTGAATAATATTTATATTATTTTGTAAGTATTTGCCATTTTTTTCCGCCGAGTAAAATAAGTATAAATTGTACTTTTTCGTGAGAAAATATTTATTTATTGAAATATCAGAAGTACATATTGTTCCTACCTAATAATTAGTAAAATGATTGAAATTCCATACTCATAACCAATAAGTGAATATGTTGATTTTACATACTATTTTAATCCTCGCTACCCCAAAGGGGGGAGGATAAATTTGGAAATAGCAGATTATCAACTAGTATCATGCTGAGATTGTAGGTATGTACTAAGTGCTTGGTACTATATGCTATGTACGGCGTGTTTAATTCTACTTTATCATCGACTATAGACTATAGTCATAGAGTACCTAATAGTCATTCGATTCTTTCCAAAAGTTGCTTATTTGTTTATCTAATACTCGCTTAGACCCCATTTGATTTTAAAGGACATAATATGATCAGAGCTTCTCAATTTTATTAACTATCAAATATTTCAATGTGACCCCATGCTCATGAAACTTAAAATTTTATTTTTTATTTTCAAATTGCTTAAAAGGCACATCAATTTCATTATTGCGTTGAAGAACTATCAAGTTTTCCCTATAAAATATTTAAATAAAAAATATTCCTTAATAATGCTGTAATTTTTCATACAAAATTTGAATACTTTGTGGAGTGACTTGGTAGTGAGGAATATAGCGTTGGCCACAACCCACTCGTTTTTTTTTCCTTTCCATGGTTATGATCAAATTCTCATTCTGTGTAATATGTATGAAAGTATGTAGGTACTATTTACTATGGGTGTAGGACGTGTAGGTATGTATAATTTTTCTTGCTGGGAAAGTTTCACGATTTTACTAATGTTTTTATTATGTATAATGTATACATATATCGATTTTTATTTGTATATTTATTTATCTCTTAAACGAATGAATAAAAAAATGTACTTGGAATTTATTGGAACTACTATGCTGATTTTAACTGTGTTTAGTTTTTTGTGTATTCCTATGTTCTGTTGGGGTTTATTTTAATAAATAAATTGATTCATTCATTCAATTATCCAAGCGGATACGACATGCGGAAATTTTAAAAACTATATTCACAAGTCAAATCAAATCAAATTTAAAACCACTTTCCATACTTCAATTGTGCTGATATTTCGTATAAACACTTGCTTCCGATGACAATAATGACCGGGTTGTGGCCAACACTAAACTCTTTCCAACACTTATATACAATTACATTTTAAACCATTTCCCATCGTACAGTATTTCTGTTTTTTTTAATACAAACTTGCTTCTAATTATATAAAAAAAATGGGTTGAGACCAACACTACACTCTTGCTTTGCTTATATTCAATCTAGTTTCAAACCACTTCCCCAAATCCATTATTTGAGACTGAGTGACGGGAGTAGGGTCTCTTTCCCGTTACCGGGAAATATTAATCACGGGATTTCCGACCTTCGGGAAAGAAAATAAAAAATCAAAATTTGATATTTGGCGCGACAACGTTTGTTAAAATTTAACAAGAATTTAAAATTACTAGAGTCCTCCGGAAAACGAACTCCATTGATCGTTCGCGGCGATTCTTGTAGAGGTAATAATGCATTTTTCGTAGATACTCGATTCCCAGGAGAACTCGAGAACTTTTTTATTTATTACCGGGTCGGGATCGTAATTAAACCTAGAACTGAGAAATCCTTGACTGGAGGGACTAAAGAGACGGAGGGGACTGATCTTTTGAAAGCTTACATATGTGTGTTATTTTTTATTTATTTTATTGTATATTATTTACTCATTCTGAATTTATCAAAACAAATTAACAAATCGATTTTCTTGGTGAGTTAGCTTATGTATTTCTTCACATTCATCTTGTCGTGCAACGCCGAGTATAATAAAAAGTAAAAAAAAAAGTGCATATAATAAAAAGCCGAGATCATAATAATTATGTATGTAAGTACTTACATAACCATTAAAGACTGCGGGAAAATATGCGTAGGTAGGTAGGTACCTAATTACGCATCATATTAATATTAGGTACATGATGTCGCTTCTCAAAACCATCACACATGACTTTTCAGAGAAGCAATGATAAAGGTAGGTACTTGTGTGCAAATTTACCAGCTAATTGGATTAGTACAGGTTTGTCAAGATTTTTGAATCTAATAGAAATATAATCCACTTATGAAAATGAGAAAATCATAGATCAAACGTCACAAGCTTATTTATAATATTAGGTCCTTACATATGAAATTTGCGTTTTATATGGGAGGAACATAAAGTCGATTTTTTTAAATATAGGTAATATATTTATTTAATCAAAGTATGTACCATTGCTATCTATGCACTTTTGCCATCTCATGGTAGTTCATCGATCCCTTTACTAAAAAAACCATTCGGACGGGAATCAATAAAATCTTTGAAGGCGGTTTGGACTGCCCCATCGTTGAATTTTTTCCCTTGCAAGAAGTTATCTGAATTTCGAAAAAAATGGTAATCTGTTGGGGCAAGGTCCGGAGAGTACCTACCTATGGTGGATGTCTTAGACATTCCAATTGAAGCTCCTCTAATTTGGTAGCCGTCTGTTGTGCAGTGTGTGGTCTAGCGTTATCATGAAGCAGCAGTGGCCTAGAGCGATTAACCAGCCTTGGTTGTTTAGCAGCTACCTTTTCCACCATGGTTTGCAGTTGCTGACAATAGACATCTGCCGTAATCGTCTGGCCAGATTTAAGAAAGCTGTTGTGAACGACACCAGCACTAGTCCATCAAACGCTCACAAGTAACTTTTTTGGAGTAAATTTTCGCTTGGGGCATGGTTTGGCTGGTTCGGCAGGGTTCAGCCATTGCAATGAGCGCTTCCGATTATCGTAAAGGATCCACTTTTCATCACAGGTAATGATTCAATTTACAATCCCTTCATTATTATGCCGGTTGAGTAATGCAACGCAGCAGTCAACGCGCGTTGTTGATTTGCTTCACTCAATTCGTGAGGTACCCACCTTTCAAGTTTTTTCACCTTCTCAATTTGCTTCAAGTGGATTAAAACAGTTTTATCACTAACACCGCAGTCTGCAGCTAACTCGCACGTGGTTTGCGATGGATCCGCTTCCACAATAGCCTTCAATTCTTCATTATCAACTCTGGTCTCCGGCCGTGGCGGCCGTCCACAGGGCTTGTGTTCTGTAGGTCGAAATTTCCAGAACGAAAACGTTGAAACAAAAAACGCACTGTGTTTTCTTTTTCGGCACCGTCGCCATACACATCATTAATCCTTCGAGCCGTTTCTGCAGCACTGGTGCCACGGTGGAACTCGTATTCGTGAGGTACCCACCTTTCAAGTTTTTACACCTTCTCAATTTGCTTCAAGTGGATTAAAACAGTTTTATCACTAACACCGCAGTCTGCAGCTAACTCGCACGTGGTTTGCGATGGATCCGCTTCCACAATATCCTTCAATTCTTCATTATCAACTCTGGTCTCCGGCGAATAGCTGTATAAATTTGAATTTGGAATTCCTGACCAAAGAGAAGATATTTGAGATCAAAGTTGCCAGTACGGCAAAACGCCAATTTCATATGTAAGGACCTAATATCGGAAGAAAATACGATTTTTTTAATTATGGGGACATTCAAGGACTTAAAATGCCCTTACTCATTGCTGTATTACAATACGGATTTCGCATTAGCACGTTATTTTAATGGCATTCTATAATAATTGGCTTGATATTTTGTCGATATGTTAAGAAAATAAAATTCTCTTGAACAAATTGACAGTTGGAAACTAATCTAGTGAGTTCTACACCATCATATAAATACCGTCCGCATGGACAAGATAAAAAAAAATTACAATACCTACTATTCTTATACTGTGACTCCAATATGATCATATATCATAAATAATCTAAGATCGTAACATTTATTTGTTTATGGGACAAATACAGTCTTGTAATAGGTACATACAAAAAATACATACCTACTTAATGAAAATTAACATAAAAAGAACAACTACAATCAATTTGTCCACATCTGCCCCCGTAGACAACGTGTCATTTAGCTCAAGAAAAGATAACTCAATATATGGAAGTGACAGTTGCAAACTGTCACTTCCATTCATTGAGATATCTTTTCTTATTTCTTTTCTTGAGCTAAATGTCACGTTGTCTAGGGGGCTGATTCTAACTCATTAGGCAGGTACTTATCAATTAATATTCCTATTATTTTAGGTAATGTATATAATCTTTTGTACATTTACAAAACATATGAATGTTTGAATCTATTGTGTTAATTTCAAAAAACACTTTCCAGGGTGCAAAATGTGTTTAGAAATTTCCTTCGGAATGACATCTCTCGGAAATTTTGTTAACAAAAACACTACATCGAAAATGTTTTTCCGTAGAGAGATTCTTCGCCACTGGTTTGAGTTTCCGATTCCCATGTCTTTGGAAATGCAACACTAGCGACATCTGTGTAGATTTTTTAGTATTTATTACACATTTATTAAAAGTTCACATAAACTCGCTTACGTGAACTTTTTAAATTTGCAAACATACCTAAGAATTGTGTCGAAAGTTTTTAACGTATGTCAAAAGGTGGAGGTTTTACGAAATAAAAAATAAATTATCCAAAAAAATAATTAAAAGAATAATTTGTAGGTCTTAAAGTATTACCATAGAAAAGAAATTTATTTAGTATTATCTTCTACGGTCTAGGACACTTGACTGCAGCTGATTGCAGCCACTTGGGTGCCGGACACTTGGATGCGATGGACACTTGGATGCTACGGACACTTGGTTGGGAGTCCACTTGATTGTGGCGGACACTAGGATGCGAGCCCACTTGGTTTATAAATTTAATGAAAATATGTCACAGGAAAAATGCAACACCCTTGTCATTTCCCCTTCTCGGCTAAAATTTCAAGATGTTTGGCTCCAATTTTATCATACAACTACCATAGAATAATAATAGTAGGTAGAACTATAGAATACTCTTTAGCCTGCAGTAAACGCGACTGCTTTATGTTGACTAATTTGGTCAACATTTTGCTACGAGCGTTCCGTAATCATTTGGCCGTCTGCGAGATACGTTCTCCAAATAGGGAATTTTTTAACTGCTTGCAAAATAATTTACGCAGCCATAACGAGTAGAAGTTACTATACAAACAATGTCTACCAGCAGAGTCATACATATGTACCTATATTGACACGAGCCGGCCAATTAAACGGCTTCACTTTTTCAGCGAATGAGTATTCTATTATTAGTTTTATTATTATTCTATGACAACTACGTACGTAAGTAATATTTAAAGAAATATAACTTATTTGAAAACTTTGATCAAATGCGAATACACAATAAACTGCTTTCTAACCTCAAATGACAAAGGTGTTGATAACATTTTTCCTCAAGTCGCAATCATCAAATTCATACTAAATCTTACCGAAAATTATATGGGATGCAATAAAATACAATAACAAAATAATTGTGTGATGTGTAGGTACGTAAATCTTCCTTCCTCTTAATTTTTTCAATTGTCCGTCGCGGCCAAGTGCACTCGCAATCATGTGGGCTCGCATCCAAGTGTCCCGCATCCAATTTTCAGTCGATTCCAAGTATCCCGCTCCCAAGTTACTGTCGCATCCAAGTGTTCCGCATCCAAGTTTTTGTCGCATCCAGTGTCCCGCACCCAACTTTCTGTTGAAATGAATATATGAGGTCTTTCTTATTGAAATAATTTTCTTTCGCATTTTTTGACGATAATCTTGATTCAAATATTGTCTATTCATTTTCTTAAGTTACCAACAAATAAAGAAATTTAAATGTGTTTGTTAGATGACTATGTACCGACTTAGTGAAAAAATGAACTTTATTTTGAAATTGTATTTTCGTTATAAATAATACCTACCTACCTATTATATTGCTGTCCATACATTTTCACATAGAAATTAATAATCGGAAGATGTTAAAAATAAGAGACCCATCTCGAATCTTCCGGTAGGTACTTTCATACTAACCAATTTTAGACATCAAAGAACGGTTTACTGCGGTCGTAATTTTAAGTAAACAGACCTTAAAATTTTCAGAAATTGCCCTTGAGTCTTGACATGTTTAGTAAATTAGGTAATTTGGTCTGGTATATTCCGTATATGGCCAACGATAAAGAAAGAGAGGTCCTGCACCCCTAGACAACGTGTAATTTAGCTCAAGATAAGAAACAAGAAAAGATAACTCAATGTATGAAAGTGACAGTTGTCACATGATTGGCAACTATCACTTCCACACGTTGAGTTATCTTGTCTTGGGCTAAATGACACGTTGTCTAGGGGGGGCAGGCATGATATTTGTAAAAATGGTTCTATGTAAATAATTGGTATTGTAATAATATTTCAATTTATGAATGATTTATTTTCAAACTATATGGATACAATCAAATACATAATGGTGGGTTCATTGGTAATATCCGTCGACAAACCATGACCATAATTTTATGCCGGGATCTTTCAAATTAATTATGATTGCAACGGAAATCGATGAACAGGAAAAAAATAAAATTAATTTTTTTATTTTTTTTATTTAATTATTATTATTATTTTTATTTATAAAATTTGTGAAACGTGCGATAATCCAAAATAAAGTAAAAGCAAAAAATCATATTAATCGTGATTTTAATAAAGAAATATTATTTTATTTTTCCTTTCTGTTCATATAATTGGTACACTTATCTTCCAACCAAAGAGATTTTTCCATTCTTTTGTTTTGACATATTTTCGATTGAGAATATGAAATAAAACCATTTATTTTTTACACCAATTCATTTAATTATCCAATTGACAACCCAATATATCGGCATTTCCAAAATGATGTGTCTACTTGAATCTCCAAACTTTATAACAGTATACTAAACATATTTATTTCATACTATAATATCATATACATAATAATATAATAATAATAAATTTATAATATATTAAATTTACAAAGCCCTTAACTAAATATGATGTCATTTTGAAAATATATTTACTCTTCACAGTGCTACACAATAAATAAGTATACCTATAATAATTGTATGTATGTATAAATGGTGTAGAAATAATACTTCAAGTTTCATTTCATATTTATTTGAATAGTAAAAATATGCAATTGAATCGAACATAATACAATAAATAATAAAGGAACTAAAACTGGATACCATATGCTACCATTTGAGCATATATATGTATATTACATAGTTTTGCTTGTAAAATTACGTATACATAATGCATATTAATTTAAACATTCAACGACATTATTTTTTATGATATCAAAGGGTTTAAAAATAATATTGTTAATAATACTGCATGATAAACTCTTCATAAAAATAAAATATTACATATCTAATAATATTATTAACAAAAAAGTTTTTTTGTGAGGTAACTGAAACAAAACAAACGCCTAAAATTGTTTTCTTTTTGTAATCCACTTTTCTTAAATACCTAGTAATATAACTTTAAAATAATAAATTATATGCATCAAATTAATCAGAACACATTATGGGGCAATTAAAAAGTATAGTATTCCTATACATATTTATCTAAGTATATTTTATGCAAATGCAGGTTTTCCATGATTTGTTAGTTATTTTTTTATTTTGTATTTGTAAATATTCTATATTATTTCGTAAGAATTAATAATACAACAATAAACACTTGCTTGCACCCCGCACAAGTGCGAGTTTATTGCCATATGCCAATTTCTTTCCAAATAACGAGTGTTTCTAGCACAGCGAAACAATATTAGTGTGAAAAATGAATTTAAATAAATTTCTCCTCTGCTGAGGATCGAGCTCAATACGGCCGCGCAGAAACCAAACGGCTTATAACTGTGCCACGGCGCGGCGGTCGGTGCAAGGCAATGATACAAACAAATACTTTATATTTTCTTTTTTATGTACCTAAATATCATGGATCTACCTACGTGATGATTGAAATAAATGTGTAATATATTTAAAAAAAAAGATCACTTTATGTACTAAAATGGTAACAAATGTACCCATAAATGAAACGTTTTTGTGAATCATGAGTTTATTTAACAATTATAATGTGTTATAATTTTGAATATTAGTAGTGTTGTAATATTTACTAAAGCAGTATTCAATAAATAGGCTTTAGACGAAAACAATGCATTGAAATAAGAACAACATTTATTTTTATGTCTTTTATTATCCTAACATTTATTAAAATTTTTTGTAGTTGGTTCGTGATTGTTTGTAGTCGAAATAATTAAAATTTGACGAATAATTTTTGAGCGCAAAATATAATAAGTATGTTTCAAATTATTTCAATATGTTTTTGTAAGTTTTTATTAGTATTTATAAAATATGTTACTATAGTGTAAAATATTACCCTGATAAATTGTTTCTATTTTAAACGTAATTTTAAAATAAATATTTCTCTCTAATTAAACAAAGTAAAAACAAAGTAAATAGACTTTAAAAATATAAAAATACACAAGGATTAAACTAATACAAAAAATCCTTAATATCGATGGAATGTTGAAAATTCAATATTTCCAAAAAGAAAACTTTGACTAAATTTGTACACCTAATTCAAAACCGTATACAACTATATTTTCTTAAATCTTTTTAACATTTTTGATTATTTTTGATTGAATACACGGAGAATTTTTCATCTATATTTAATAATATCAATTTTTACAATATCAACACATTTACAAATACATCCAAAATCGTAATAAGTACATGAAGATAATATAATAAAGTCTCAACATTACATAACAAAAATATTAGGTAAAATTGAATTGTATGTAAATGGACATTATATTATAATATGTTCAGAGAAAAACGAAATCAAAAAAATATCAAATACTATTGCCTTTAAAATTTAAACTATTTACCTTCGAAATTGACAATGTTCTAATTTTGTAAGTAAAATAAACAATAACATTTTACATTTCTTGTCTTGTGGCATCGACAAGATACATAAAGTTCTTAAACATTATTAAAAACAAAGAATGAAAGGTAATGTATGTAGATTCTGCTATCGAATAAAAACTTAACATGGTGAATTATTCACAACCATATAATGAAGTTAACATAATATTAATTATCATAGGTATTAACACTGAAAAAAAATATGACAATCGAACTGGCTACCTGCGTTTTTAGCCAAACTTTTATAAGTAATAAGAGTTAATCTATTTATGACTGTACTGTTTGGCTAAGGGCACAAAATATTTAGTAGCACAAACCGAAGTGTTTTGTAGTCACTATGGTTAATTTAAACATGAATTTTTTTTCAGTGAAAATGTGTAAATTGTATGTAGGTATAAAGAACAACAAAAAAATAAATATATCGTATAGTTGTATCATATAATGTAGATTGTGTATATAATATTGTATTCACAATCACATTGATTGAACATTTACTTAAATATCAAATCAGTGCAACCAAACATACTATATCAATCATAAATCATATTATGCAATAATTAAAAAAAATCATACTCATCTTTTGTTAGTAGGTATCAGATTAAAATTAAGAAAATTTCCTTATATAACTGATATTTAAAATAATTATAAACGAGATCAATCAAGTGTTGTGCATTAAATGAGTACTTTATAAAAAATGGAATACAAATGGTATTTTTTATGTAGATACTTATATTAAATAATATAATAAACTTAAAATATTATACAATATATCAAAGTAAAATTTAAGTAAACATTAACCACATTTTTACTGCGATAAGGAACTGTCAACACAACATTAATATAAAAATAACATTATTTTAATTATAAACAAGTTTTGATGTTATCTACAACTAAAATACTAGTTGATATAAAAAGTTGCCAACAAATAAAAAAACCAAGTATTTCAAAATAAACTTTACGCGAGAGCAGAAGTAAATAAGTACAAGATACAAATTTCGTAATTTATACTAAATATGATTTCAAATTGCCATCAATTGATGTTTTTTTCTGTTCCCGGTATTGGAAATCTAATTTAACGAGTTGATAATGTTAGTGAATTAAATTTTGTTGAAATAATTAATAGGTACATAACATGTAAACTAAGTAAAATAAATGGTAACGCAAGAAGATATTATTTCGGATTTCTGAACTGAGAAGTATCTGTGAATGATATAAAAATATATATAGATAAATAACATATCAGTCTTCTTAATAGGTAGTTGAAATCTATGAAAAATGTATAAATGTCAATAAATGTACCATAACATCATCTACCTGTAAGAAAGTTATAGTAGTATCTTGAGGTTACTCTGTCGTATCGATATATGTTTATGTATTTTATAACAAACAATAAGAAATGCTATCAACAAGCATTTATAGTCACCATTTAGTTACAATAATTTACATTATAGGTAGTATATTTTACATAATTATATAATAAATCTTTATTACATAGAGAAAAAGCTCATGGAAATTTGAACATTGTGTGCAAGATGTTTTTGAATCGAGTTCAATTAAATGTTAAGTATATGTTTTTATTATGACTAACGTGTACACAGTTATTTTAGTATATTGTAGAAAATAAATATTTGATCGCTGAATAATCAACCGCCAAATTTTCATTGGAAATATATGAAAATTAGCGATATTTTGTGTTAAGTAACTAGAAGGAATACTCGTACAATGTGTTTTAACTATGAAACTTAACAAAGTGGAATATTTTCAATCACGAGAAAACGATATTGAAAACAAAATTATTAACGAACGGTGCGATTCAGAATAAATAGCTTTTTATGATATATCTTCAACTATGTTCTTGTTTCACTGGAGAGCTCATTTCATTATACGTGTGCTAATCTATTTTCCTATCATTCATTTAAAATGATAGGTTCATTGTTGAATTGATAATTTCACGTTTTTCTCTCATTTTCTCTAAAGCATTTTGTAGATATGAAATTAATTTCTCAAAGTTTTCACATTCCACTATTTAAGTTTGCAAAGTGCAATAAGTATCATAAAAGTTCATAGAATTACAAAAATGAATAAGTACTTTAGCTATATGTTTTCTTAACTATAAATCAGACATTATAATTATATAATCAGTTGAAGAAGTTTCAACGAAAACAAAAATTAAAAAAAAATGACTGTAATAGATTAATTTGGCATTTTTAAATCAACAAAAATTCGAATGTAGTTTCTTGAAGTACAAAATATTACCGGTATGTGTTTGTTTATTTTCTTCTGATGTCTATTTTAGAATGTTTCGGATGTTACAACTTAACAACTTAAATCTACTATTCTTAAGTTTGAGAAAGAAAAATACGTATTACATATTATATTATATAATAGTTTTATATACTAAACGGAAATATTTATTGCACTTGGTTGATCATATCAACGACACACTTTACAACGTCATAATATTAAATATTAATTTTGTCTAATATATTATTATGTATTGTGTACCTACCTAATAAAAGTATTAAATATATCACAAATGTTTAAAAACAAATCGTCCACCAATAAAAATTATAAAAATTATCCAACACATCACATTTATTTTTTTATCTCCACGAAATAATAAAAACAAAAAGGAACTAAGAAGAATAATAAAATAATAGGTACCTATATATTATATATATTGTTTGCACTGCAAAATCACATTAAAAATGTCATAAATAAAAAAATGTTTTATGTCACATCAAACTAATTTTTATATTCGACACAATTCAGTGCAATAAAACACCATTTAAAATTTCACTACTTCATTTTGGATACTTACAAAAATGCTAATTTTTCTAAATAATTATTTTTAAATTCAAATCTATGTTTGTATTTATATCTTTCACAACGCCACAGCATGAGATCAAAATAAAAATCATTTCCATGTCAATTTCGCAACAATTTCTGTTAGAGGTATAAATAAATAAACGACATCTATCGAAGAAGATTCAAGGTATTTTCTGTACACTTTGGTTCGTTTCTCGGCTATATCACAGCTGACAGTGTATTTCAATCTTGCCCGTTATGTTGTAGAATTTCTCTCCGTTCGTCCCTAGATAGCAGCGGTGGTCTGAACATGTGGTCTGTGTCCTCGTCGGCCGAGTTTTCTTTTGACCGGTCGCTTTTGCAGTCTTCTTCTTTACTCGTCAACATATCCAAAGCGAGGGGCATCGTCTGTCCGTAGATATCTCTGGACTTCTCGTTATGCGGCAAGAGATGTAACATGTTGAGGGGCATAGGAAACCCCGGCGGAAATTCGGGGTAGAAGCCTTGAGTGAAGGGGTTGAACATTGGATTCGACATCAGGTCCGGCTCAGAGCTGGCGGGCCTCGAGTTGAGGGAATTCATGTTCTGTTCGTCCTTGACGTGGTGTTTGGATGTTTGATTGTTGTTGTTGTTTCCGGGCCCCATACTGAGAATGTCCAGGGGCCCGCCTATGCAGTCCTTCCTGAGCTGTTCGAGTTTGAGGCTCTTTCCGTACTTTCCGCGAACGTACATCAGCAGTGAGTTGTATGGAATACCGAATATCCGAGATGCTTGACTCGTTGTCATCTTCTTATTCCATACATGTTGGAGGGCTTCGGTTAATTCTGCATTTGTCCAAGATCTCGGGGGTCCTCCACGTGGCGCGCTGTGCTGACCTTTTGGACGCCCTAAAATTTTTATAAACAATTATTCAGAGAAGTATTAAATTTTAAATAAAATATGATGAAATGAAAATTATGGAACGTCAGTGTATTTCTTATTTTTGAAAATTTTATTTACGTGACTATTCCTTGTGACTTACACTTTTTCTTGACGCTGGAGAACATGTGAGGATCATGGGGAGGTCCACGTGGATCTGGCATTTCCATCAGAGGACTGTAGAGCTTCCCGGGATCCATTCCTGGCGGGAACAGTCCGAGACCGGAGTCCAACCCAAACACTGTAAAATGAAAATAAATATTAAATAATGAAAATGATCCTATTTTACCTACATTATCATAATACCTATGTTGTTAAGATTCATATCATTCTCGGGACATTATTTATTTGGAGTTCACGTTTATTAATTTTTTGTAAAACAAAAATAAATCAACAACTTATCTTATAAACAATAAATTATTTTAATAGATTGTTGAACGAATGCAAGCTCTTTCTATGTATAACTTTCAGTGAATATTATGTATATTTACGCATAGAAACCCTATATTACGGTACATAATTTAATTCGCAAATACTTCGATTATTTCAAAGGTAATTTAAGAAGTCAATCGAGTAGAACTAAAAAAATGAGTCATTTTTGAATAGTTAAAATATGTCTATACCAACTTTGAAAAATTCATTAGTCTTCGTGAGACCGAAACATTTAATAATATCTCCTATATTAAGTATAGAACATTTCAATGTCATATAATTAAAAAATTTTGTTTGTGTATGTAAGTACGCATGTTATAATGTTAGTAATAATGTGTTTCTATAGGCGTGGTGGGTTTAACTTATATGAGAACTATTTGTGGTTGCGCACCCTAAACCAACTTAACAGATTAAGTCCCTTTTGGTCGTCCTAAGTACTTTAACTTGAACACTAAGTTTGCCATTTATTTTATGTTACTTACATAATACATACATATGTACAATATATTGATATGTTGCCTCATACAACATATCTAAAGGACTGTTGCAAATAATTGATCAACACAATATTTTCTTACAAAAATCCGTAATGTTTTTACGATTACCTAGCACAATATTCTATGAATATCAAAAGTTATGTTTATACCTATATGTACTTACAAAATCATTTGTTTTTTCGTTTTAACAAAACGATGTTAAGAATGCGTTTTTTAAATATAAAAATCTCTGGTTTGGTATTAATCAAAAATAATAGAAATTAAAAATCTTTATGCAAGAGTTCACTACTTAAATTAATTGTGTCGACAGTTATTTTGTCCTTAAGGACAACACCACGACAGCATTAGGTTTGCAATCGACACAATCAATTAAATATTTATGTAGAATCGAAAACAATCTTTTCTTTAATTATATTTTAATTTATGACAGAATTGTGCCCAATAAGTAATCAATTTGGGAAAATATAATGAATACTTAGTAAGAATTATAAAAATACAAAACTCTTAAGGCCCTTGTATACCCTGGGTATACAAATGTACGCAAAAATACACACAAAATTATCTTCCAATTTATGAAACTCGAAAAAATATTGTATATCACCTGATATGTGATATACAACTATTTATCGTGCAAAAATTTAGAGTTTTTTTAATAGCAAGAATAGTTATTAAAATATTATGATAATAAAAAAACTCAGCCGGTAGATTTTCATATTTTCTGTCGATTGAAGTAAAAATCTTCTTCATAGGCCTTTTACTTACAACAAAAAAAAATAAAAAAAGGGTTTTTAAAACTAATTTTACAAGAAAAGTATTCAACAAATTCAAAATTTTAAAAAAACTCATGAAATAGAATAAAGATGTACATACAACTGTTCTTTATTTCAGAGACGTATCTTTTGGGGGTACCTATTAGGGAAATTATTTTCAAAATATACTATATAGCCTACTATAGCCTCTTAAGATAGGAAGTTAAATATAAATAATATATTTTTTACGCTTTTATTTAACTAAACCTGTCTCTCAGTACTGGAATTTTGCAATTGATTTTAAACTAACTTCCCGAACAGTTTAAGCTTTGAAACTTTCAGAATTTGTGTATTACCGTTGACAATGCATTTTGATATTTAGCTAAAATCGAACGATTTGTGTATCATACAAACTAAGTATAATTATTTAATTAACATTTATGTCGTTTCACAATATATATGTTCTGTGTTTAAATTTGTTTGCTGTAGAATAAGTTATAAAAATAAGCTAATTCGAATACAATGAGAAAAATGGTGACTGCTTTAAATAATATCAATCAAAATATGATGTATTGTGTCGAAATAATATGTACCGTAACTTTTCACTAGGCAGGTAGGTGTCCACGTGGTAAGCACATATTCATTCGTGTTGGTAAAGCACGCATGCGTGTGTTTACATGTGAGTACTCTAATACACCCTTCTACATGTGAATATGTTGAACCCTTCCAGGTTTCGTGTAGCATAATATACCCATTCGCAACAAAGTCACTCCTGTTGGGTCACACCGTTCGTTTCGGGAAGAGGCTTTTTGTCAAACGCATCGGTTTTGTGCACACTTTTGTATCTCCTCTGGAAACAGTCTAGACATTCTCGATGCATGTTGGGAGCAAATTTTCCCTGTCATGTAGGAAATTGAAGGGGGTAATTTACTCAGCTTGCAGATATATCCTTCAATGAATTGACAAGGTCAGGGATTCAACGTACGGTAGAAATTTCGCTATAACAAATATTATGGCACGTTATATAGAAAATCTCAGATTATTAATGTTTTATTTTTTACATTATTTATCTTCGGTTAATTTATGGTTAAACTCCATGATAGATAAGATATATTTAAAACACATATTTATTATAATATGTTACTGACCGTATATCATTTGTAAAAAACATACACCAGAGTCTTCATTGTTTACAAACTGATGATAGTCTTTGATAGACCGATTCTAATCATCATAATGAATTATTTAACTTTATAAATATAATCATCATCACTTGGATGGTGTTAATGGTCACTCGGATGCTGATCAGTGTCAGTGTCATTAATAATTAATAGTTAAGTAAAAAAATATAATCGGCTTCAAAATAACGAAGGTAAGTAAAACGAGTGGGTTGTGGTCAATGCTATACTCTCTACTACACAAAGTATTTTAGCATTTTCATGAAATGAGTTTTAAATGTTTTAATATGAAAAATTGATTATTATGGCATTTCATGAAAGTTATGTGCCTTTTTAGCAATTTAAAAAAAAAATATATTTTTTAGTCTTAAGGTCACTTTGAAATATTTGATAGTTAAAAAAATGAGAAGCACTGATCAGATATCCTTCAAAATCTAATGGGGTCTAAGCGAGTATTAGATATATAAATTTGAAAAGATGAGTACTTTAGTCTATAATCGATAAAGTAAAATACACCCGCCGTACATAGCACACAACACACATAGATACATTGTAATGAAACTTTCAGTATAGAATCTCAGCATGATACTAGTTGATAAACTGCAATAAAACAATTACTCCCTACTTCATCCCTTTGTGATAATGAGAATTAAAAAAATATTTTAAGCACCTACCTAACATTCGTTTTAGATAACAATAGACTGACTAGTACTAGTGCCAACTTGTTTTATGGAATTAATTGATTAATGACAGAAATGTTGGATTTATAAAGATTTTTCATGTACCTATGTAATTGTTAATTTGTTAGCTGAGTAAAGAAAATAGTAGGTATACACCTGCACAAATTCATAATTTACCACAATGGTCAATAAAAATGGAAACCAAATGTATGAGAAGGTAAGATATGTTAAAACTAGACAGAGGCATGCAAAGCAAATGTTATTCTTCACATTAAATTATAGTTATTAGTGAACATGATTGATATAATATGAGGGAAATGTCTCTTAAACGTTTGATTCTACTCCTACTATTAAAAGTTTCCTAGTTAATTTTATTGCGAAGCTTCAAAGAATACCCACCCATTTATATTGTGTGTTTATTATTAAAGGGAATGTAACGTGCAATCAAAGAATAGAGAGGTTACAATGAAAAGCCAAATATTTTCTACACACACTGCCAACTCTCAAACTTATATCATTAAACTAAAGTAGTTAGTTGCGTAGGAATATATATTAAAAATATACAACGTTCATTATATACTTAAAACTTACAGCTTATGCAATTATTATTTAAATTTTATATTATCAACCGATAGGATCGCATAAACTATATTTTTGTTACGAGTATTACCTAGAGTTTGTAGGTTATATTCGACCGATAATTGTTAAAATTCAATTTCTTTATATAACTACATATATATAATAGCGTTCGTTTCCGTCTACTGGAAAGCGTTTTTTTTTTCAAAAGTATTTTTACTCCTCACTGCCCCAAAGGGATTTATTTCACACGGAAACACACATGGTGTGTGGCAGGGGCGTGCCTACAACCTTTGGACTAGGCAAACCCGTTTTCGCATCGTTGTTCATTTGAGTGGCCATGAAAATATTTGAAAATCACATGCCAAAATAATATTTACATGTGTGGCCCTTTCAAGCATCGTATCTACACGGTTCAATTTTTAATCTTGTAGTATGATTTCAATAAAATAGTCAAAAAAATATTAGGTCTTGAATTTCTTAACTTAATATTCATAGGCAAGCCAAGATTTTCGTCTTCTTTAAGCAATTCCGCTACTGGTGTGTGGTTGTATCTGGGCACATTACATGTATAGAGAAGGAGACGACTAATATATGTGTAGGTACAGTACCTAGCATGTATGAAAGTAAGAAATTATATTTATATATAACCTCTAGAGAAAAATATTTGATCGCCTCGAATAAATAATACTGTCACAAAAAACACTGTACTAGAAATGTAACTACATATTTTTTAATCCTCACTACCCCAAGGGTATGGGGATATAGTGGGGAGTTATGACTTTGTTAGCTTTTTTTATTGCAGATAATCAACAAATATTTTGCTGAGATTGTATTCTGAAAGTTTCATCATAATGTATCTGTGTGTGTGCTGTGTACAATGTGCTATGTACGGCGTGTTTATTCTACTTTATCGATTATAGACTAAAGTATTCATTGGATTCTTTTCAAATTTGTATATCTTATACTCGCTTAGACTCCATTAGATTTTGAAGGAAATCTCAATAGTGATTCTCGGTTTTTTTAACTGTTAAATATTTCAAAGTGATCCTCAGTACTCAGAATGAATGAATGAATGAATGAATGAATGAATAGTTTATTTCCAACAGTAAAAATATTATTACAAAGGAACAAAGTATATATTTTTTTAAGTTATACCTAATTATAATTTTACAATTATTATTTTTTTTCCACACATTTGGAAATTTTAGTGCCTCGCTAGACATAGTCTGTTCTGAGGCAGTACTAGTTTTGAATTGCTATGGCTACTTTGCGATCATATGATTTGTTTTTTTTACATACTCCATTCACTTAAAACCAGGATAAAAACTCTAAAACCTCTATCTCAAAAAATCTAAGAGTACCGAAGCAGATCCTTCTCTTCCAATCTGCTTCAGCCAACGAGTAACTCAGGAAACTTATAATTTGATATTTTTATTTTCAAATTGCTAAAAAGGCACATCACTTTCGTGAAATGGCATTAAAGAAATTATCAATTTTTCATAATAAAATATTTAAAACGTATTTCATAAAAATGTTGTAAATTTTCCATACAAAATTTGAATACTTTGTGAAGTGGTCTTGTTAGTGAGGAGTACAGCGTTGGCCACAACACTCTATTTTTTTTAAAAGTGAGTACCTACCTACAATTGAAGTTTTTATATGATTTTGGATGATGTTGCATGGTAATGAAAGACCGTTCATGAAAGAATAATCAAATAAAAATAATCAATTCAAATTGAAATACATGTAGGACCGAGACCAACCTGGCCTTGCGTTCGCTCATCACTACAATTCGGTAATATTAATATTTTTTCGACGACAGCAAAATAGGCTAAGGTAAAATGCAAAGATATGCAACTCTTTTTCGTTTGAAAAAAGCAGTAAATCGGAAGGTATTTCACACAATTGTAAAATTTTCCAATGCAAAAAATAAAAACATTGAAAAGTATCGAACGGGAACTAAAATTTTATTGTTTTCATGTCACTGTTTACAATCTGCTTTAAATGATTTTTTGTTCAACGTCGATAAAGTTAATTTAAAATCAACTTCGGCCTATTTTCGTCCAACCTTCGGCAAATGACAAAATTCTGTCTGCTTTTATGGCATTATTAGTACATTGTAATATTTCGACATATAATTATGACGATTTTGTACAATGGGACTGATACGATTTAATGCACATTTTTACACTTAAAAATTACGCCGTTCCCATAAATAATGGTTTGGACACAGCGATTTCTTTATCTGTCTTAATTCTTATGCCATCATTAGGAGAAGTTTATTATATCTTTAGTTGTTTATAACAAAGAACACGTAATCAAGACGAAAGATAAAAATCAAATCACACATGGACAATACAGTGAAGGTTTCATAAACTAACTACATAACTCGAAATTAGAAATAATTCAGTGTGTGGCATTACTCTCCGATATATAGAATATGGGAATGAATTTGTGCAGCAGTGAATTTACAATTTTACTGTTTTAACATTATAGCAGTGCTACTCATAATGTAACCCTAGTAGCAGATTAAGATTAGATATTGATTACATCGAATTCATTTTTAAGATCAACACAAGATACTAACGTATCAAGAATGTCATGAGTAGCTCTACTGTATCTTTTCGAATTATATTTGTTATGTAGGTAATATTTTGTTAGCGTAAGTATTATAAATCGATATTATTATTTTTAGTAAAAATGACGGTTTAGAGAAGAGTCGTAACCTGCGCACGCAGGAAAATTGTATAAACAAACTAATTTTTGATTTTGATTGACAGGAAACTTGCGTAAAAACATAATAAATGATCTCCCTTATATTATATACTTTTTTACAAAAAAATAAGCTTAACAGTCATGTTCCCGTAAAAAAATCAACATGTTTTTGTAAAAATTGCCGAAAACCAAATGATCATAAAATATATTATTGTACTGTATGACGATTTGAGTATATTATATATAGAACGGAAACCGAAGGTATCGATAAACAAACCCTCAAGAAATAAAATACCTATAGGAGATAAAAATAATAATGTAGAAGCTTTAAAAAGTTGACGCGTAAGGCAAAGTTCAGGCAAAGGCAAAATTGCAGAAACTTTTACATTCAAAACATTTTTTTTTGTGATTGTGTCAATAATGATAACTTTACTGTGTACACAATTTGAGAATTTGAAAGAATGTGGTGTGTGAGAGATAATGATAAGTAAAGAATGAGAGAAATAATGTTGTGGGTATGTGTGAGTACTATAATGTACATATAATACACACTACATACACGGTTTGAAATTGTATGTGTGGACACATTTGATAGATTAATTTGGTTCTTTTGGGTGCTCTCATGAACAAGAGTAGTGTATTATCTTATTGTAAGTAGATCGTGAGATTTTACATAGAAAATGATGCGATTTCAAAGTTATTAATATAACTTGAACTGTTGGTTGTGTACGAAGTCCAAACAAGAGCATAAAATGAATGTTACGAACGAAAGTAACATTTTTGATATTTTTAAAGAGATATGATCGAGCTATACAATGGCAACATTTGCATCAGTCCATAGCTGACGCTCTTTTATCTTGTAAATATGTGTTTTTCTTAAGGTGTATTAATGAGGATTAAATTTACATACTGCACAAAATTCAGATCTCTCTAGACCAGGTAGAACACTTGGATGTCCACAATAACCAACCCCCTTACTGTCTCCATTTCCCTTTTCCCATTAATCAAGCATACCTCATTCAGTTTATTCAGTTTTTCTTTTACACTTTTAGTTTCAGTTCTTATGATTTGTCTTTTTTAATATACATGAGCTAAGTAATATTATGTAAACTTTGTTGGCTAATTTTTTGGTTGTATTTGTATAAGATTTTTGTTTCATATAGCTGTGTGTTTACCGAAATATATAAAAAAACAGAATTTTCGGAGGTAAGGCTTCGTTAGGAAGACGCGGAGGACAGAAGGTCATGGAGGATGGTAAATGGGACTAAGGCTAAGGAAAAGAAGAACAAAATTCTGGTCTCTTTTTTATGCTTACTCCCTACTCCTTACCCCGCTCAACTAATAGTTGTGAAATTAATATAAGTGAAAATTATTGTGTTCAGAAGGTACTTGTATATGTTATGATACCTCAATGAAATGTCATGAACCCCATAACACAAATCTATGACAAGGTTTTACGGCGATTAAAAATGCAAAACATTTTCAAAGAGAAGACGTGGTCGACTTAGGCTCTTCTTCTATAAGTTAAATTTCGTTGGCAGATCTAAGGACAACCAGACAATGGGGGATCCTAACGGACGATGACTGCCTCTTGTTTGTGTGAGTGCGGCGTGCCGCAGACCAGAGATAACCTGCGAGACTGCCCTGTTTGCCCTGCTACCTGCTCATATGAGGACTGCTACGCTGTGGCGGCGCAGCGGTCGACGTCGCGTCGCCAAATATTGGTCGAAAAGAGTTTTATTGCTGCTGACACAAGTGAAGAATTTAAATTTCATAATTCACTTCTTTCGCGTGAAGATTCCAACACTTTGATTTTGTATTCATGCTTGTTAGCAAAACAAATGTAGGTATTCATATAATAATATGTACCTTCAACCTAAAAGCCACATTCAAGGATTTTTTTTTGACTTTGATGGTTGACTGAATTTTACATACAAATAAATGAAGGTTGTAATGATTCTTGATAAGTAGGTAGGTACTCACGTAAGCGAGTATTGATATTTTTTTCATGAAATCGTAATAATTGTGCCAATAAGTGTGACGTTTCAATTTAAAAATAAATAATAATGTAAGTATACAAAATGAACATTGCAAAGTGTTTAAAACCTTGCACACCAAATTTTATCAGATTGAATTTGTAAAATTAAATATTTACGAGAATGAAACATTGATTGGATATTCACAATAGATCAACAACTCTACATTGAAATTAAAATTTATTATCACAGTGATAAATTAAAATCTATTCCTTGCATCACGTGCAAGTGGCGAGTTTATAGTAGAATGTTAATCTGTCCAAATAACCAGTTTCCAACCCAGAGAAGATAAAGTTGGTAAGAACAATGTGATTTTTAATCTATATCTTCGTTGCATGGAAACGACCTAGAACGACAATATAAAAGTGTACGATGAACCACTACTACTTCCTTGCGCCCTGCGCAAGTGGCGAGTTTATTGCCATATGGTAATTTCTTCCAATTAACCCAGAATTTAAAATTATTCCAGAAATTATTTCAGAGAAGCAATATTTGCGTGAGAAATAAATTAAAAAAAAAAATCTCCTCTGCTGGGAATCGAACCCAAGACGCCTGCACGGAAACCAAACGGCTTGATAGCTGCGAGCTGTGAGAAATGATTTTAGTAAATCTCTTGCAGGGAATCGAACTTGGGACGCCAGCACAGAATTCAAACGACTTACAACAAAGTGAGGTGGTCGAAATGATTTGAATAATGAGTAGGTATAATTGCGTGTGTGAAAAATGACTTAAGTAATAACCAAGGATTGGTAGGTATGGCATTCATTAATAATATTGTATACGAATTATAAACGGTATTTTTTACTCCTCACTAATTCAAGGGGATATAGCGGGGAGTTATGATTTCGCAATTTTTAAGGCTATTTTTTATTGCAGATTATCAACTAGTATCATGCTGAGATTGTATTCTGAAAGTTTCATCACAGTGTATCTGTGTGTGCTATGTGATATGTAGGTACTGTGTGCTATGTACGGCGTGTTTATTTTACTTTATCGATTAAAGTACTAATTCGATTCTTTTCTAATTTTGTAAATATGTAGGTACATCTAATACTCGCTTAGACCCCATTACATTTTGAAGGATACCTGAATAGTGCTTCTTGATTTTTTAACTGTCAAATATTTCAAGTGACCTCAAGCTCAGGAAACTTAAAATTTGAAATTTTTATTTTAAAATTAGTAAAAAGGCATATCACTTTCATAAAATGGCATTGAAGAATTATCAAGTTTTCATAATAAAATATTTAAATCAAAAATAATTTAACTAACTCATTTCATGAAAATGTTTGAATACTTTTTTTTTAAATAGTGAATATGTCCTTGTAACAAGTACATATACATACTAATACATTCCCTAAGCTAAGCATAAATGCTTGTTATAGGTGAACGAAATCGGTCGACGTTCGTGGCAGGATTCGAAATCGCGACCACTACCCAACCCAGCGCGCTAACCGCTCTGCCATTACCCATCTGACTTTATGGTCACACTTTATGGAGTGACTTGTTTGTGAGGAGTTTAGCGTTGGACACAACGCACTTTAAATTGCTCTGCGTATGTACCTTTGGATGTAATATAATATCTACATATCATGGAAAATTACATTTCAGACATGGACATGCATACATCCGTATTATATTCTTATCAGTCTAATCAGAAGATCATCTATATACGAACAAATTTATTTTTGTGAGAGAAAATTATTTCGTATTTGAAAATAACGAAAGTGGGAATTGTATTGAGAAATTTCAAATGTGAAACAATTGTATGAGCACACACACACACATGGACACACAAATGAATTGCTCGGCATTAATGAATAATAAATTGTGTAGGTTTGTTAAAAATGTATTGTTAATTTTACATTACTCTAATGGTTATATGTGGTGATTAGGTTAAAGTATTTTGGATGTTATTTAAATTTTAGACAATTCACACTGATTGTTTATTTGTTGTCTAGTTTGTTTTGATTAATTTCACGAAAAATTCTCAGCCGAATTGAGAGGAAAATATATAAAGGAAATAAAATACGAAGCATTCGTGTTAAAAGAATCTACGAATTCTACAAACTATATTTGTATTGTTAAAGTACCTATATATTTATAACCTGTATTTTATGTTTTAATTTGTAAAAATAAAAATTGTTGTAAGAATCTATTAGCAATTTACTAGACCCTACGTCTAATTAAATAGGGGAAGATTTGTCATGTTGCAGCCTATTGTTTATTTACTTCAAATACTCAACGAGTATCACGTGAAGAGTATATGTGAGTATACTGTAAATTTCATTTTATTGTGAATGTACGTATGACGTATCCTGAAGTTGTCTTTTGAACGACCCAAATTATAAATAAGTCGAAATGGCTTCAGATTGATATCGTTTATGAGGTGTTAACAAACTCTAGGTACTAATATTACCACAAATAATTAGCTAACTACTTCTTTTGAATGATTTAATTATTTAAACGTTCAAAATGCTCTCAAGATGGAAAACTTATTGCTCGTCTTAAAAATGTGAATAATTCCACAACATAAAACTCCCTTAAGAGGCTATAGTAGGCTATATAGTACCTTTATTTTGAAAATTATTTCCCTAATACCCACAAAAGATATGTCTTTGAAATAAGGAACAGTTTTGTATGTATGTACATCTTTATTCTATTGCATGAGTTTTTTTGAATTTTGAATTTGTTTAATACTTTTCTTGTAAAATTAGTTTTAGTAAATAGTTTTTATATTTTTACTGTACGTAACTAAAAAACTACTAGACCTATGAGGTAGATTTTTACTTCAATCGAAAGAGAATATGAAAATCTACCGGCTGAGTTTTTTATTATTATAATATTTTAATAGCTATTCTTGCTATTTAAAAATAACCTCTAAATTTTACCTTATTTGCACGATAAAATGTTATATATCACATATCAGGTGATATACAATATTTTTTCGTGTTTCATACATTAGAAGGTAATATAGTGGGCATTTTTGCATACATCCGTATACCCAGGGTATATAAGGGCCTTAAGATACTATCAACTAAATAATTACTCATACCTATGTAATATGGTTAAAAAATAGCAGTTCCAGAATTTTGTTTGAAATATATGAACAAATATCATTAAATTACGTGTGAAAGAGTTCGTTTTTTACTTTAAACTACAAATTTAAATTGTAAAAAAAATTTAATATAGCAATAGATTTATTTTTACCTTACTAAATTAAACTGTTATGCGATTTCGCATAGTAAGTGATGTTATAAATCATTTGTCTTTATAACAATCAAATTGATTTTGTGTAGGTAAATACGAGATTATTTCTTGAAATGACAATATTTTGATACGTGTTGGTATATACAATTTAAACTTATTCTAACATTTTGGATTTTATTAAAATTAAGATATACAACGTCAGGGGGGCAAGTCTGGTCCAACCGACGAAATAAAAACCCTCGTGATTACCCATATCATGGATATAATTATGATATGGAGTTCTATGACATCTAAATATATTATAGAACTCCATATAATAATTATATCCATGATATGGGTAATCGTGAGGGTTTTGATTTCGTCGGTTGGACAAGACTTGGCCCCCAGAGAAAGTTCTAAAAAATGTATGTGATAATATTTTCTTTCTAAATATATATGAGAAATTTATCCATATCAATTTTCAAACGATTTGTTTGTTGATTATTTCATTAAAAGATGTTTTAAAATAATGCATTTTCAATTATGTTATTGTCTTATTTCGTTATAGGTATTACGGCGATATTTTTATTATATTTATTTTATTATAAGATTTTTCCTTTTTTTTTCCTAAGTTCATTATTGATATCAATGTGTGTTTTTGTATGTACATATGTTTGTTAAGGGCAATGTATGCCATAAATAAATAAATACATATCATCGAAACTTATCAAATACCTATTTATATACAAAAATATTATTTTTAATGAATTATACGAAGGTTTATAAATTTATACGAAGGTTTATTTAAATATGTTTGAATTACCTAATTTAAAATGTGTATTGTGAATTAGAAATAAATTTATAAATGTTTATGAAAAAATAAAAAGCTTAAATTTATTAATTTGCATAAGCAATAACCTACATGTAATTTGTGAAAAGGTTTCACGGTATTGTTTAGAATAAAATATAAATATTATAAAATGAAATTCAAAATCATGCCGTAAATACCTAAGTGTGTATTATTCTAAATAAATATATAATTATTCATATATGGTGTGTGACGTCTTCTAAATTTTATTTTAGATAATGCAACACTAGGTAATTGATTAAAATGGTAACATTATGACTAAAAATGAATTAAGTACCAAAATTCTATTGTACAAAAATATTTCATTGGAATAAAACTTAACGCACGCGATGTAAATCAATTGAAACATATGCAAGCCAAATAAAATACAACTTCAATTTGTCCTATTAAACTTACATTATTTTATAAAACCTTCAAACGTATAATAAAAACGAAAAAACAAAAAACTATACCTAGGAATTTAGTTATATCTAATGAAATGAATATAAAATGTGACTTACTGTGAGGTGGTGTTAGTGCGAGGGCTGAGACCGATGGTGCTGGCGGGTAGGGCATCGGTTCAGGAGGCGGTAGGCGGGGAGGAGGCGGTGGTGCAGGAGGTTCCGGACTATGTCGTGGCTCCTCGCCCTCCAGTTTAGGTCGACGTGCTTCACGCAGAGATCCGGGGCTGGAACGACGGCTTCCCACGCTGAGGTCCTGAGGACCCTCTCCTGACCTTCGTCTCGGCCGGGCTTGCTTGCGTCTCGGCAGAGGCGAGCAGCACGCCTCGGGCCTGAAGACGGGAGAGCCCACCGCAGCCTCCTCCAGGGGCGGCTCCTCGACACCGTCGCAGAAGAGCGCCGGTTCAGGGGACGGAGTCTCCTCTCCTGGACTCGGACTGGGCTCCCTCGCCCCGTCCTGCTCCACCAACCCTCTCACCTGCAGCGCGGCTCCCGCTTTGATTATCATTTTCAATTGCTCTTGGGCAACGCTGATCTCCCCGCGATACATGAAATCCACCACGGCCTGCACTTCCCAACCGTGAAAGTCCTTCAGCACTATGACGGGATGTTTGCACGGATTCTCCGAGAAGATGCGGCGGAAGAACGGAGAACACGCGCTGAGGACCACCTTGTGCGCGCGCACGCGGCCTTCCGCACACACGAGGGTGACGTCCACTAGAGCCTCCGCCCTCAGCAGTGCGGCGAAGGCCCTCAGTAGATGATGTTGGTGGTTGTTCCACCGCAAGCTATAGTGTTCTTGCTCCCCGGGACCTGCCATACTGACGGGAGTCTCTGGACGGTCTTTAGATCTCGGGCATGCCACCTTTACCACCACTGGATCAACGGACAGTCAACTGCAACAAATTGTACACTTGTTTTAGATTTCAATTATTCGTCTACAAATGAAATAAATGACACTTAACGTTTTGTCATTTTACAAGTAGATTGTTTAACACTATATTAACAAAAAACTATAAATAATTATTTGAACACTGTTTTTTGGCAGAGAAATGACAATTTTCTATTAACGCATATAATTGTTTTATTCACAATTTTATAACTCAGGAAATAATAAATTAGTTTATACGACTGTCGTGTTCCTGTTTACTTGTAATAAAACTGTTGTCCAAACTCACCGTTATAGCACGTCTCAATAGTTAACGTATTGTTTAATTGTCCACAATTATATTTTTTTGGTAAATTTATAATGATAAAAGTTTTTCAAAACGATATTTTTTTATTTAAAAAAAATGAATTCACTAAAAATGATCGGAGAAAAGCGCGCGAAACTTGTCGGATAAGACGCGAAGGTTTCAAAGACGAAGTTGACAGGTGGTGTGTGTGTGATATGAACGCGATAAAGAACGTCTGTGAAAACGCGTGCGGCTGTATCGGCTGCCGCGATGCATCTGACGGCCTTCTTCGGACTGCCAATGGACGCATAATTCCCGGATCCGACGTTAATGAATCCGATTAGACAAAGACGCAAGCGCCGCGACGATTGCGACGCCGCGACGCTTGCCCTTAACTTTCCGTCCCCTTCTGGCGTATTGCGGTGGAAGGGACGCGACTAGGTCGCTAGTCTGATACATGTTTTAGTTTTCCGTCCCTGTCCTTCTAGATGGGGTGTCCGAGTAAAAAAGATTCGTACGCGATGTATTGGTAGGTTCCAGAGGGGGTGTGTCGGGACAGCGGCGCAGGGGGACTAAGGAGGCGAGAGGGGCGCAATTAGAAGGAGTGATGCGAGCCACGAAGAGAAAAACAGAAAATCTCGGAGATATTTGCATGTGTTTAAGTAAAAGGAGTGTGAAAAAGGGTGGACTCGTGAGGATGGTGTCAATTTTTCAGAAAAGAATCGTTTGGATTTTTTTGGTGGCAAGTAGATACCGACTATATAAATTCTTTGTAAATAAGACAGTCTTTATATAAGATGATGTTGTGGTTTTACGATACAACTTTGAGTATTTTAATGAGTAAAAGCTCAGCGTTAGAACTATTGGGAATATGTAAATTATATGATTGCACTAAAATAAGACATGAAAGCACAATCAAGTGTGATTTTTTGGATTCAAAGTATTAAAAACATTACCAATTATTTAATTGCAATTACGACGATTCTATTGAAATGCAGTATTTCTTCTTGACAATTTTTTTCATAGTTAATTTTGATGTTTTCTCTTCGAATAACATAAGTACCTGCAGTGTAAGAAATACATAGATACGATAAAATTGCGCAGTTTATCTTGAAAATATTAATATTGTAAATAATATAAGATAACTGGTGTTATATGTTAGGAAAAATTCTCATGTTAGACGATTATATTTATGAATGTAGATGGCAAAAAAGGTGTGTCGAAAAACACAAAAAGATAATAAAAATTTAGTGATATAAAGCAACAGTAAATTTGTGTGAATAGAAAGTGTGTTGAATTACTGTTCGTTTTAAATTAAAATTATTTGCCTCGAGAAAGTAAATAAGGTATTATGCTTGAATAAATAAAGCGTTAAATTAGTATAAATCGAAGAAATTCAGCAGATATCACAGATTTGCAACAACTTATTGATAAGCACGTTTTTTGTTTTGCTCGTATCATTATTGTTTTTTATAAAACGTTTTTAATTAATCTCCACAGATAATAAAAATACCAGCAATAAATTATTCGATGCTTAATGTAAAACAAAATCTGAAAGTTTTCGATATTATCTTATACGGCCGTCATTACGAATGAGTCTAGCAATTATTCGAATAGTTTTTGTATGTTACCAGAAACAAAGTTAAAGACTAGCTGGTTTTTCGGAGAAAAAATATAAAATTTACGCGCAAGTTATTAAGTTCAACTCAAGTTTTTCTTAAAAATAATATTATTATAACCACTTATTACTTAACTTAAAAATACTTTCCTGATTGATGAATATCCAACTACACATTTGATTTATTTATTATAGGTACCAACATATATATTTTATACTAAAACACCTATTTTATTAATAAATACGTTTTATCCGTACGTATGTAATACGCATATCTCACAATGTGGGCTAACCAGCGACAGGTGCGGGGGTGTGATTATAAAAGGAAGCAAGAAACGTGCATCTCAACACATCAGGCTCGTTTCACCCTAAAAGGCACTATGTTAGATGTTATTTTGCCTGTTGTATTTTTAAAAGTATATTTAAATATTTTGAAAGCTCGTCGGTGAACGCCCACCAAAAAGATGGCGAGATAGTTGGCAGTCCACATCACAGGAGGCTGAAAATGCAGCATAAAACAGGCCCTGGGCCTAATAAAAGAAGAAGAAGAAGTCGGTGAAATTGATGAAAAAAATAAAATTTTCTTCAAGATTGATAAAGAAAAAATAAACGTTGCAAGTTAATAATACGAAAATGTCGATTTTAAACAATTAAGAGGACGATTGCTGCTTCTTTGGATTTACATCATAAAGGAAGGGAAGGGTTTATCAACCTATTTTGTGGCTCAAGAGTTACAAAGAAGATTGGAAGAAGAAACAATTTAAATAAGGAATTATAAAATTAAAACAAAATTAAAATTTAATATCCGGGTAATGTTTCTAGATACACACAATACATACTGAAAGGTCATAGCAAAGAATGCATACAGGCATTTACTTTTTGTAACTGTGCTTATAGGGAACTAGTAATGAATCATATTATTATAACTATTAAAATACAATATGACTGGTGCATACATACTTTATAGTTAGGTACCTACTTTTGTAATTACAATTTATATGTATCATGATCGTGGGTTTTATTTTCAAGGTTTTAGTGTTGAAAAAATCACAAGGTACAATTCAGAAATGTTGGAAAATAAATATGAGTACCTACCGACGTCCAAGTTTTTTATCACATCTTATAGATATGCCGCTTAGTAAAAAAAAACAACACGCACGAACTTATAATTTTCTATATAAAACTGCAGTTGACAGATAACTTTCGTGATTATAGCTCAAAAGATTTAGCACAACTAAAGTTAGTATTACAAATTGAGAGGATGAAAATCATTGGATAGGTGTTACCCTTACATTATAATTCTATGGTGTTACCGTAAATAAAGTAAATCTGGGGGGGAAGTCTGGTCAAACCGGCGAAATCAAAATCCTCGTGATTACCCATATCATGGATATAATTATCGTATGGAGTTCAATGACATCTAAAGATAATATAGAACTCCATATAATAATTATATCCATGATATAGGTAATCACGAGGGTTTTGATTTCGCCGGATGGCTTTGACTTGCCCCTCTGGGCTGTGGTCAGATTCAACGCTCGACGTCGGGCGTCGAATGTACCTGAAGTTGCAGATTATGGCGTTTGTCACACCAATTTCACTGAACGCTTTCGAGCGTCGTTTCAATCTGAACGCTGCATCGGGCGTTTTAAATGTCATATGTCATTTATCATACATGTCTCTTTTTAGGTTATATTTTCATCGAAATACAACAAAGTGGTGTAAATAATGATCTCTGACCTTTTATTGGAAATTGTTGAAATATATTTTTATAAATTAACCTCTTTGTGAATGTATAATGTCATCATAAATAATGTCAACTGACATAATAGATACCACAGAAACAAATACAAGTCATTATTCCACAGATAAAATAGAATTCAACAGATACTATAACTGTCAGAGCGTTTTTTACCAGACAATTTTACCGAGCGTTTGGTGCGTAGGTACACTCGACGTTCAATCTGAACGCCACAGAGCGTCTTTCGAGCGTCTGTTTCCGGTCATTATGAACGGCTTAGAGCGTCACTAAGTGTACTCGGCGTTCATTATGAACGTAGCCCTGGGGACATAGTCTGGTCAACCGGCGGAGTTCTATAATATCTTGAGATGTTATGGAACTCCATTAGATAATTATATCCATGATATGGATAAATAAGGATGGTTTTGATTCCGCCTGTTGACCAGACTTGCCACCCTGACTGATCGGGAAAGCGACAATTTATTATTTTATCTCATAAATAAAAATATGAATATGGAAAAAACACAAAATTTCTAAATCCTTATATTCTTTTTCTTCTTCATTTTCATAAATAAAAAATACCTACATTCTTAATTACAGTGCTGATATTCGTTCTTAAGTATCATAAGTATTCGTCAAATGTTTTGAATAATCAATATTGTTTTACTCCTAACTACCCCAGGGGGATTATGAATTCGCAATTTTTAAGACTATTTATTGCAGATTATCAAATAGTACCATGTTGAGATTGTGTTCTGAAAGTTTCATCACAATGTATCTGCGTGTGTGTGTGCTGTGTAGGTAATATGTGATATGTAAGTACTCATTCAATTATTTTCAAATTTTGCAAATTTGTATATCTAATACTCGCTTAGACCCCATTAGAATTTGAAAGATATATGACCAGTGTTTCTCATTTTTTTTATTTCTGTCAAATATTTCAGGAAACTTGAAATATGAAAAATTTATTTTAAATTGCTAAAAGGCACATCACTTTCATTAAATGGCATTGGAAAATTATCATGTTTTCATAAAGTATTTAAATCAAAAATAATTTAACAAAACTCATTTCATGAAAATGCTGTAATTTTCCATACAAAATTTGAATACTTTAAAGTTACTTTATAGTGAGGAGTTTAACGTTGGCCACAACCCACTCGTTTCATGTGTCACATTCATAATTAATTAATATTATACGGATAAATAACAAAGTCACCAATTATTTGCTAACAATTCTTTGAAGAATGTTCTGGAATGAATTCATGCTAAAGTCGTTAGATTTATTCAACGAATTGTTTTTCCTGGAATTTTCAATTGGTATTCTCAATATGATGATAATTATTTCAAGAAATCATAAAATCTATATTGTGCTCGTCTCAATGAGAATATACCAGTACTGAGATGAGAATATGTTATATGATCATCATTACCTGTTTGAAATATGTAGTACCTACTAACTAAATCAATCAATCAAATTATGTCAATTTAATGTGCCCACTAAAGATGAAATATTATTTTACATGTTTTTTGGTTTATGTAGAAATTTATATCCTTCGATGATACAAAATTATACATTATATAAAATAATGAAGACACATCCTTATATGAATATAACATTGTTATTTAATAACAAGATGTGATGTAATGGCTATAATATATAAAATAAAATATAATAATGTATTATTTACTCCTCACTTCCCCAAGGGGATAATAGTGGGGAGTAATGAATTCGCAACATATTTAAGTTATTTTTTTATTGCAGATTATCAACCAGTATCATGCTGAGATTGTATTTTGAAAGTTTCATCACAATGTATTTGTGTACATATGTGCTGTATATTATGTACTATGTACGGCGATTTTATTTTACTTTATCGATTATAGACTAAAGTACTCATTCGATTTTTTTCAAATTTTGAAAATTTGTAAATCAGTGCTTCTCATTTTTTTGTGATTTTTTTTTGTTACAAAGACATTAATTTTATTATTGAGATACAAGTTAGATTTTTTTTCGAAATAGGTGAATAGCAACAAAACCGATTGCGGGACGATCTGATATCATCACGCCATGAAAAAATGTTGTATTTCGAAATTGGTTACATTAACAATTGTTTAAAAAAAATTGAGGACGATTTAATGAAAATATTTACAGATTCCATCCTTATGGAGTCTTACTTAAAAATTGTTCCAAAACACAAAAGGGCGATAACTGAAGTTTTTATAATAATATGTTACGTACATACGTATGTGTTCTTTATCAACAATTTTAATAAAAGAAGGAATCACCTTAAATAAGTATTTTAAGAATTTATTTCGTAAACAAGTTAAGTAAGAAGTTTTCGTAATTAGCCAAATAAATACCTTTTCAAGTTACATGTAATAAATAATTAGGTAGATTTTCGTCTCTGTTCGCTCTTCGTTCGTTTGCGTTATTGACGAGAATTAAAATGCTACGAGCTGTCATTATTTATTTCAAAGTTTGAAAATGAATTAAAAAAAGATTCTTTTATTTTCTCGGAAAACCAAATTCTTTATAAAATTGATTTTCTCCTCGGTTGTCACCTACCTAATTAGATACGACTTAATTTCGCTAATGGAAATTAAAATTTTGATTTGACAAATGTATATATACTTATCTACTTAATTATTTTTGAGTAGAAAAGAAATTAACATTGAACGTAGACACTCATAAATGATACGTAGGTACATATAAAAATAAATTCTCAACATTTATAAGGTAGAGACATCGAGTAACCCATACTTTATTTTTGAACGACTACCAAAAAGATGTTATCAATTCGACGTGGTTTTATTTATGTAAGTTCAGCGATAACTTTTTACCACGTTGTCCGATTTCGATGATTCTTTTTACATTAGAAAGGGAGTATCTTCCTATTGGTACCATTTCAATTTGATCGAGATCTGATCATGGGATTCATGAGAAAATCATCAAACTCTTTAATTTTCACCTCAGCGATAGTAATTCTTTACCCCATTATCCGATTTAAATGATTCCTTTTTAATAGGAAGGGAGCACTTCAAAGGTGATCACACATATAAATTTAATCTTATTCTGATTATAAAACTCACGAGAAAAAAAATATGAAACTCTTCTATATGTAAAGTCGACTGCAATTTATAATAATTATTCTATATAACGAAACGGCGGCTATAATGCTTTTTATTAAAAATAACGTACCAATTTTTAACTAGGTATACTGAATATTTAATGATTAAATTAAAATTAGATACCCACTATTGAATAAATAATGTTAATCAAATATTTTTTTAATTGCATATACGCAAATATTGGATTTTGTTCACTATCAGGAGTCAAATGATATTTTTATTGACAAATTTTTAATATCTCAATAGAGACGAAGTTGGGATATAATAGAAGAACCAGGAACTCAAGGCACCTACAGGGCTTACAACCTCTCATCGGCTGGCTTATGTGATCACTTTATGCGCTTGCGCAACGTTCACAAATTATAATTGATCACTTTATGCGCAAGCGCATAAAGTGATCACGTAAACCAGCTGATGACAGGTCGTAAGCCCTATAGGTCCCTTGAGTTCCTGGTTCTTCTATAATATCCCAACTTCGTCTCTATTGAGATATCAAAAGTTTGTCAATAAAAATACATAATGTTTATTTATAAGGTAGGTAGGTATACATTAGGAAATGAGTATTAATTATTGATTTCTTTATTAAGGTATCAGCAAATATATTCCTAATTTTCGAAGTGAGGGACATCGGCATATTTTTTATGTATATGTTCTAGTAACAAGTAAATATATCTATGTACATCCTCACGTGTCAATTGCTTCTAGGAAGCTGAAAGAAATCTGTCGTGGTAGGTTTCAAACTCTAACCCATCTACTAACTACACAAAACATTCAAATCGGTCGTGGTAGGTTTCAAACTCTAACCCATCTACTAACTACACAAAACATTCAAAGGTTTGTTTTACGCAGTCCACGTGATATTTCATAATGTTAGCCGATAATATTATAAATCACATAATTGGTCTAACATTTCTAAACGTCGTTGGGAGAAAAATGTGAGAAATAGAAGATTGGTGTTAAGTTAATTGATTTATACATACATTATTATAATGATTTATATAAACGTGTAATGTGGCTATGTGACCTTATAATAGTTCAGTATAATTGTTTAATAACTTTTTAATACGTCTAAACGTCTAAAAGTTCTACATTTTCTTTCATTTATGTAAAACATCAATTTTAATTGAAAATAAAAAGTCTCCATTACCTACTTTATTATTTCGTAACATTTCATTCAGAGCAGACTCACATACCGTTGTCGCACTCCATCTCTCCATATATGTATCTCTGTTGTTCGCCAGCCTCTTCATCTCTTGGTAGCTGCCACATCGCACATCATTGATCATCTGGTCTCTATGGCGGCCTGTATAGTTTCTGCCCTATGTAATTCCTTCGGCGATAGTAACAAGCAGATCTTGATGCCTGATGTTATGGCCTATCCATTTGGATCGTTGTTGGGCAACCCTCTTTAGGAGTTGTCTCGTTTTTCCGATTCTGCTCAGTACCACGTCGTTTGGAATGTAGTATCTGACCAATGGAACCTTGTCATGTGCCTGAGCACTATATTTAGAAGACAGCTCGACGTTCAGATTCCCTCCGGCTGATAGTCCACGTTTCGCTGCCATGCAACAGCGCACTCCAGACTAGAGTATTAATCAAGTTCTACATAACATTGATATTAATGTTAGGATATTCAAATATAAAAGTTTTATTTCTCCCTTTGAGTGGCCGTCTCGAGATATTCTGCTGCCCAGATAAGGAAATTCTTTGATTTGATTGTGGTGTCACCCAGAACAATATTTGCGGTCATCTTTTATCTTCCAGCAACTATGCACTTTATTATTGTCTACCATTATTATGAATATCATAATCATTCTTATTTTATTTGTATTTATTTTATTTCATCATAGGTATATGACATTAATAAAAAATGCACTATAAAATAAATGAATCCTAAGTATTTTTTATACGTATTTGGCTTTTAAAGTTTAAGATTCTGTTTTATTTCTATAATGTGTTAAGAAATAAAATTCTGCGTAATCATCAAATAATATTTATTGAAAATTATACAAAGGTAACGAATGAAATATCTATATACCAAAATAAAAAGCACCACATACACACACCAATGCCAAGTTGCCACATTATGAAGACTAGTGATGTTTACCGTCTCACATAATATCCAGACTGAAAACACAATCAAAACTGTATCTACATCGGGAGTCAAGCCCGAAACCTTTAAATCTACTATTCAAGTTTCTACATTCCTTGCCTCCGCGCTACAAGAACTATGTCAAAAGACCGTTTGATTTGAAATACACCTAACTCTGAGATCGTCTAGAGTCTTGATTACATTGCAGAATTACAAAATGATCGAGGGAATTGGATAAAGTAAATAAAGCGTTTTACTATAACAGTAGTTTTAGAATAGGCGAGCTTTTTTAAGACGAATAAATTATCCCCTGTCATACGTGGAGTGAGTATTTACAACTTTAGTAAATTACCTTAGACTAACCTACTTTGTTTATAGTACCTACCTATAGCAAAAGCGCTCTTGAAATGATCATGACGTATTATCATTATAGAGTATATTGAGGAAACGAATCTTTACTCGTAGATCTAAACAGTTGACAACACATGTTTAAAAGAAAATTTATTCTTATGTCTCGATTTTTGTATACTAAAAATGGGATCAATGAGTTTTTTTTTACTATATGGACTATTATTATTTTACTAAGAGAAAATCAGTGGTCGGAGAGATAGTGAAATTGATAAAAAAAATACTATGTATCAAGCAGTAAGGTTGGAATACAAACTATGGATTTCTCTTATAATTATTATCTCCGCTTTGGTTTGTTCCGATGGGAATGTTCAATGTTTCTAGGGTGACAAAAACTCATTTTATCTGCGTTCTTCCATTTTCTCTTAAAGATGTCTATTTCAAATGGACTATTAAAAGTTATAATAATTATTGTATTCGTAGTTTCGCAATTATATGAATGATTCACGTATATAACTATTGGTATAAAAATATGGAAATGTATTGTGTGGCATGCAATAGAGTCTGTTTTCAACGAAAATGCATTTTATATTTAAAGTTTACTATGGTAAAAGTGATCTACTTTCGAACGACGTAGTAAGATTTATCTCCCTTTCTATTGTCCATGACAATGGACAACACGAAGGTAGGTATTTATCTACCTAACAAACTATGCACATAGGTACTATATACCTAAACAACGAATGAACCAGTTTTCAGTAATAATTTCTTCGTTTATCCAGAGCCTAACACAAACTCTGTTTGATACATACATATCATACATTTAGTTATTTTAGTTAACAGTAACCATAATATACACAAACCTTTTTCAATCGTTCATTATCTCGTTAATATCAATGCACTATCTACGTTCGTCTATTATCCAAGCTTATTATGTATATTCCCCTCTCGTTCATGATCCTTACCTATAGTCTTACTACAAATTAGTAAACGTCGGAAGAAAGGGTTATCATAACAGTCGAAAATTGAAACGCTTTCAATTTTAAATTTAATTTAAAACCTTACTAACTTCCACACTCTACAAAGAGAAGTAAAATTGTTCAGTGCAACTAAACATCTCTTGAAAAATGGTGATTATACAAATCCTATAAACTAAACTGGAAACTGTTATTTTATAAGTAAGTCATTAATACCGTTGACGTCTAATATTATATAAAAAAATGCGTTCTAAGCCATTGTATTAGGATTAACAAATAATTATAAGATTTGATATAGTTGACGTTCATATTATTATTATAAATTTTTTGATCTAGTAATTTACTAATAAATGTTTTTTTTCTTATCATACCTACTGCTGTGTTTATCCTTTTTAAGTATTTTCTTTTTTTTTCAAAACAATAGGTAATAATAAGATTAAATTTAATTAGGTATGTTGTTGAATTACCTACTTATGATTATAAAAGGATAATCTTCTTCTTATTATTTTAGATCGTAGATCTGTTTTTTCGAGAAAGCTATTCCTGTGAAGCTGAGGTCCAGCTATCCTTCCACCTCTTCGGTGGTCTTCCGGGGAGGCGATGCCCTAGTGGGAACTCCGCCGTTGCCGGTCCCAAGCCCGGATGAAAAAGGAGGAGGGTTCCTGGGTCAGGCTAGCTACCTACCTGGGGTCAAACAAAGTCTAAGCTCATAGCTCAGAAAGTGAATAGGATAATAGATTTATTAATCCTTTAAAAAACTTTTACTAAAGATTTAGTACTTAACTATTTGCAATAGAACCTGTACTGGGTCGATTTTGTCTAGATTTATTTTAATTTATTTAATTCATGTAAGTTGTTGAAAAGGTTTAGTTAATTCGCATAGCAAAAACATTTCTTGTATCTATCTATATTAACATATTTTATGATTGTCCTCGGATTCAAATGACATGATCGCATTACTAATAGGCATTAAATTATGTTACTATTGAATAATAAACATTGTTGTATAATTCAATTATAAGTTTCTACATCGCAGAAATTTAATGCAAACATGTTTTACTTATGTACATCTAAACTGTAAAGGTAGGTACCTACACATATCTGTTTGTAATAACGTAGCCTTTAGTAACCTTAAAAGGGCATATAAACCAAAAATCCCCAATTTTAAATCAAATTTCTCAAATATATTAAACTGTGTGTTTCTAAGAAGAATACCATAAGTATTTTCAACGTTTCTATAGTGAATTTTCGTCACACAATTTTAAAATTGACCACAAATTTCCTTTAAAACTTATATCCTTTTTATAACATTTTTTTAAATTAGGTACCTACTCCAAAACTTTTTGACGTAGTGAAATAAATCTATTATATGCTTAAAGAGCGTAAAATAAATGTGAATGGCCGGAAAAGTATTTTCATTAGAAGTCAGGTTTGTTCTTAAAATGCAAGATATCAACAAATTTTGGGTTTCCGATAGTTGAAATCACGTATAAACCCTTTTTAACGCACGCGACAGTTACCCTTACTAACAAGTAAATTCATAGTGCATTAGGCGGTTTTAATATATCATGTTTTCAGTCACTAGATTTAGTGAGCATTATATACCCTCTTAAGTTGTAACCTTAAGGTACTTTTAACTGATTCTTCTTCTTCTTCTTTCTCAGCCGTTTTCAATCCATCGTTGGATATAGGCCTCCCCCTTGCTCCTCCACATGTCTCTATTCCGGACACATTGCATCCAATTTACTCCCACAGTCTTTCTGATGTCATCCGACCATCTAGCCTGTGGTCTTCCCACACTCCTTCTTCCCGTTCTAGGTTGCCATTCTAGGAGTTTTTTTGTCCATCGTTGGTCAGTACATCTGGCAATATGACCTGCCCAGCTCCACTTCAGGGTAGCCATCCTTTCAGCTACGTCCACAACTTTAGTTTTCTCTCGTATCCATTTGTTTGTCTTCTGATCTCTCAATGAAATGCCCAGCATTTTTCTCTCCATGCCTCTCTGCGTAACTAACAACTTTTGCACAATTCGCTTCGTTAGGACTAGCGTTTCTGTGCCATATGTGAGAAAAGGCAGGATGCATGAGTCAAATATTTTTTTCTTGAGATAATTAGGGTACTTTGGGGACTTCAAAATGTAAGAGAGTTTATTGAAAGCTGCCCAGGCAAGACCACGTCTTCTCTCTACTTCGGCCTCTTGATTCTCTTTCCCAAGCTTCATATTATGTCCTAGATAGACATAACTATCGACTCTTTCGACGGTCCTTCCATCTACCAAAATGGGAACGTTACGCGCCGTGCTGCTCATTATTTTGATTTTTGTAGCATTCATTTTGAGGCCAATCTTTAAACAGGCTGCGTTTAGTTCATTTAGCATTATGCTTAGTTCTTCCTCATCTTTAGCAAATACCTAAGACATCATCTGCGAATCTTAAGTTATTGAGATACTCTCCGTTTATAAGGATACCTTTGTCCTTCCAATCAAGAGCTCTGAACACGTCTTCGAGAGCCAGAGTAAAAAGTTTTGGAGAAATTGTGTCCCCCTGTCTTACATCTCTCTTTATATGGAATTTCTCCGATGGTTCGTGGAGTTGTATCGTTGATGTGGCATTTGTATAGATGGTTTCCAAAAGCTTGGTGTACCTGTAGTCTACACGACAATTGTTTAAACTTCTTATTACCGCCCACATTTCTACCGAATCAAAGGCTTTTTCGAAGTCTATGAATGCCAGTGCAATCGATTACATTTTTTAATGTGTGGAGGTGGTCATTAGTGCTAATACCTCTTCTGAAACCTGCCTGTTCAACTGGCTGGTACGAATCTAATTTATTTGTGAGTCGATTTGTGATTATTTTTGTAAATAGTTTATACAAATGGGACAGAAGGCTTATGGGGCGGTAATTCTCAAGTTTTCGTTGGTCACCTTTTTTGTGTAATAATATTATATTGGCATTGTTCCATTCTTGTGGTATATTCCCTTCTTCTAGACATCTGTCCATAAGGTGGGCAACAGTCCTATGTAACAAGTCTCCACCGTATTTAATGGCCTCAATTATTATGTTATCAGGGCCAGGAGCTTTAGAATTTTTCATTTGTTTCAGAGCATATTTGACCTCTTCCACAGATATATTAGGAGTATCCTCAGAGCCGACATTCACAATTCTACGGTTAGAATTGGGGAGTACAGTTTCGTCTGCCACCTGTGAACTATATAGTTTTTTCGTAGAATTGCTTAGCAATCTCCAATATTTCAATCTTGTCTTTACTCTCGGTGCCATCTTCCTTACACAAGGCGATTATTTGATTCTTTCCAGGGGTAAGCTTCTTCTGTAAAATTTTGGTTCCACCATTTTTTGAGATAACATCATTTACTAAGATTTCCTGGTATTTCATGATATCTTTCTTTATATTATGTCGAACCTTTTTGTTTAAAATTTGTATTCCGGAGTTTCCCACATTTTCTTGGCCCGCAATTCTCTTCTTTCCTTTATAAGTTCTTTAGTCTTAGAACTGAGTTTGTCTGTTTTTGTAGTAGTGTTTTTGAATTTTGAAATATTATTGAAAGAAGTCAAAACCTCACAAAGGCTATTAAGTCCACTTTTTAATAAAAGTGAGGTTTTGAGTTTCGAAATATTATTGAAAGAAGTCAAAGCCTTATTTTTAACAAGGGCATGGACTTAATATCGTCTGGCTCTGAGGTCCGGATATACAATTTTTTTTTTGCTCTTCACCCTGTAAGAGTGTTCTCAGCCACCTAAGTTAACATATTAAATTGTCTAAATAGAGAGAAACCTAAATTATTTTTGTATATTTATTTTACTTCAATCAATTTCAATTTTATGTACAGAGTTAGATTTTAATGTCATTAATTTTGATGATTTTTGTGATCAAAATGTTCACCTGCCTGGAATTGTAGTTCAACAATGTCCTCACATTTGTTGGCAATGTCCGAGATTGACACAAATATGGATACAAGTGTTAACGGATCTTAGACGATATTAGGTTATGTTTATTTCTTTTTATATATTTATTAATTATTTTAATCGTATTTATTTTTTGTCTCTTCTTTGATTGTTACATTTTGTATGCAAAAATATTAACTTGTGTATCATCGCACCCTCCTACTCACGGCTGGAATAAATACTAGATAACTATATTTCTTATTATATTTTTTTGACTAAGTGGAAAAAGCTTGTATCAAGCAAATACGTTAAAATTGAATTCGAACTAGCTTCTATAGGAAGGTATGTATCTACCTATAGTTATATTAAATTGCCTAGTCAACGCACTAATTCATACATTATATGCAAAACTAAATAACTGTACCTACCTACATTAAATGGTCGCAATCTATAGGTGGGTAATACGGTTTAATGTTGTTTGGTATTAAAGTTATATATAGGTGTAAATATAATGTACTGATTAGATCAGAGCACAGTCCTAATAACACATCTAATGTTAGCTGTTGCTTACTAGGTACGGTGACTAGTAAAGGCGTTCAGTTCGTATCCTTGCTAGAACAGGTTTGTTCTGCATACCAAACGTCTTTATTTTGCTCAGTGCAGCTTTCATTGCTTACCTGGTTGCATTGGGTGCGTGGGAGAAGTAGTTTTTACCAAATACAAGCAAACACTTGCTTTAATTAATTAACTCTGAATATCGGACTACCAACAATCAAACTGTTGTGCACATACGTTTCATTCAAGTTGTATTTATGCTTTGACAAATATTTTAGAAGGGTATTTATTTGACAATTATTTCTTACTGGTTTTTTGCTAGATAATTATTTCTTACTAGTTTTTAGCTAGATAATTATTTCTTACTGGATAAATATTTCTAAGTAGCTGCTCGAGAAGGTAAATATGAAGCAATAAGCTAACTAACTCATCAAGAAATACAACAAATAAAAAATAACATACCTAGGTAAGTACATAAGTAAATTTTTAAAGCAAGTGTTTATAAAAAAAAAATTGGATTGGAATATAAGCGTTGGAGAGAGTTAAGTGTTGGCCACAACCCACATGTCCACAAATTAGTGTCTATAAAAATCAGAAAGATGGGGAATTATGGGAAATGTTTAAAGTGTAATTAAATACTTATAAGTGCTGGGAACAGTCAAAATTAAAAACATCCACTGTGTTAAAGATAAAAATTTGAAATAAGTACCTAATTACCGAAATACTATTTAAAAATTAATAAACTATAAAAAATCGTTTTGATCCCAATTTTAATACGCATTTTTTTTACACCTACCTAAATTATTTAATCATGATTTGAAATTCATTTATCTGAAATAAATTAATGATTTATATAGTTTTGAAAAAAATATTTATATGAACCGTCATCTTTGACATTATCGACAATAAATAAATTATATTAACGTATTACAAATCTACACTGAAAACGCATTTTATAAGCTTTCTTCACCGTGAATCAAACTCGGGGGATCTGGAGTCAGATAATTTATATCTGCTGAGCCACGAAGGTCGACAATTTGTAATAGGTAATATTTTACAAAAAAAATAATTGTGTTATCGGGTCTCGTACCTAAATAATATTTTTTTTATTTAATAAAAAAAATGAAAACGCATTCCTTATTGAAATGAATTTTAAAATCATGGATTTGAAATCTAAATAGAATATACCTACTTATTAGTATATTTTGAATGTCAACCATAGACGCACATGAGTTGTCAACGCGGAAAAAGTGACAGATGAAAGTAAGACAATCAAATACATATATAGGTAAAGCAATCTTAATACTTATTTCATAATGGATGCATTTATACTAAAATTTAATAACATATTGACTATCGCATATTAAAAGACACTGTAGTTAAGGTAAGTAGGTATTATAATTGTATGTACCTGCGTAAGTAGGTACCTTCTTAACTATTAGACAGTGTGAGAATATTCACACAATACCTAATAGGAAACTAATTAATTAACTACATACAGGTAAATTAATAATATCTACCTTCCCACTGACCTATCTATTACAATAAATTTTTAAGCATTAACATAATACGAGATTCACTTTTAACCGTAAACAATTCTGTGTACCTACCTAGGTACCTACCTACATAATGCCACCAATTCATGTAACTTATTTAATAGGAAATTGAAATTGATAATTAAGCTTTCTTGGTTCAATAGTTGGTTCGATTGTCATCACTCATAACGATTGCATGCCGGGTTAACGGCATTTCAGATTATCAGCAAAAAGGTGTCAAGTTGTTGTTAGGAGTAACTTAGGTAATACCTATGGGTAATACCTACTTAACAAAATAATAGAAAATAGATATCGTAACATATCTATGCAGGTATATATTAATTGATTATTTACATAAGATCCACGTGTAGGTACTTATAGGTATATCTATAAACGTATTCAAAATATTATATTTATCCAAAATCTAGACTAACATAAATTGCATTCTTTTTAGCTGATTTTTTTTCAAAGGTTTTCATTTTTTAACTCTAGTATTTTTTCTTGTTTTAACATTCCACTTGAAGTTTCATTTTTACAAATTTTGGACAAATAAGTTGACGTGTCAGTATTTCAAATATTTAAAATGCTTTCCAACTACCTATATTTTAAAAACATATTCACAACCAATTGGGTTAAATATCTACATTTAACCGGACCATATAGGTACCTACCTACAGCAAATGGTTTCTACAAGATTTAAATCTTACAATATTTTGGCCAACAAATATATGGTGATCATTGGGTGGATTCTAATTAGAATTATTAACTATAGAGCACAAGATTTTTGTATCTAAATCAATGTATTAGGTATCTCCATCAACTATCATCATTTGCACTTTCTTGTCCATCTTCACTAATTACCCAAAATAAATTTGATTTAATAGTTATGTCATTAGATGGAACAGAATAGCGCCGAATAGGTAGGTATATAATTATACACATAACATCTGAAATAAACCTATTGTTCTTGTATCACATTCACATGAAATTTTGGTTCTAGTGACAGTAAGTTGTAATTATAAATTATTAACGAAAAAAAAATTACCTTTTCCTGCGTTTTTATAATGGGCGAAACACCTTTGTTTAGACAACCTTTGTATTGTCTACTCGTATGGTATTTATTCACCGTGCCTGTAAATTTACGACGAATTAAACTCGAGCAATTATATTATTTCACCAGAGTCACGTATGATTGTGTCTTCTTCGCAATCTCCGTTCACAAATAAGAAAGTTTATTTTTTTTCACACGTCACTTTCGGCACAGATTATTTGCGACGCTCGTCGAGCATTTAAATTGTTACCAAAAATGCATCAATAATAATTGAAAGCTGATAGATAATGTTGGCACCATTTTCAAGCACTACGCAATGCAAAATTGACCGTCAGATAACATTTGACAATCGACGGAAAGTTACAGCACCATTTAAGCGAACGATTGATTAGTTGTACACTTTTGTTTCACAAGGAATATGTGGTGTCACGCGTTGTTTAGGGTAATGTCATTGAACATCATCTCTACGGCGGTACCACGTGCGGTGGCTTATTGACACCTCTCGACGGAACACTTGTGGCGGGTTGGCGATCTCCGGATGTAAACAAAACGTAATCGCGGCAAAACGAAATAACAGCGTTTCCAGAGTGCGGTGCGCCCGCTATGACCACCGGGCAACGTTTGATTGAATCGGCCGAGAGAGCTTCACTCCCCCCTCCCTCGGCCGGCGGGAGGGGGCGGGGGGTGTCCGGCGGCGCGGCCAATGGCGGGCCGGCCCCCGGCGATGGAGGGGGGTGAGCGGTGCAGAGGAGGAGGGGGAGGAGAGGGAGGGGACCTTGTGGAGATGGACATCGGACGATGATGATACGGTGATGATTTGATAGTGACGAGTGTATCGACTGTCACCTTTGATAGTTTTTCCTGCCTCGTCCCGCGCTATTACATTACGTAGCTTCCCGCCCTTTATTATCAACAATATTGGCCAGCCACTACGTAGCATCCCACTCACCCTTTCTACCTCCGATATAAATTAGAGTATTAGCTGGAATACTTTCACAACTTTCTTTATTTCAATTTCGGATTTTTCTCAGTCTGGAGCCATCTGGGCAGCTTTGACCTCCCTGACGATATAAAAGTATTTAGGTAGGCACCTACTTTCTCTAGAGGGTACCTACGCGAATCAACAGGTCTTTTATTCTTTGAAATATTTTTAGGAAAATTTAAACCATTTTTAGGAAATACCTAGGTACTTCAGAATTGAGCAATTATGTCAACAGCTGATTTACATATCTGTAGATAGTTTGATGAAATATTTAGGTTCGTTGTCATATTCATTTCGTCCTCATAAAAATACAAACATTTTTATTTTAATATTCAAACTTTTGATTGAGTGGTGACCATATGGACCAAATAATTTCTATGTTTGTTTTGATAACTAAGTTATAGTAGGTACCTACCTACCTAGATACTTTATTTTTGTGGTATAAATATGCTTGTTTCATATGCGTCGGTGGCATAGTGGACATTGTGCTGGATTAGTATGTACCCAATTCATAATGGATGTGCGTTCGAATCCCATCCTGCCTACACCTGTTTCGTTCACCTATTTTTTTAATAGGGTTAGTCCGAGGGAGTTGGCCATACTTTTTTACACTCAATTTTAACTTTGGTTGTCGTACATAAGAAAAATTCCATTGATATAACTGTGTTTGAAACATGATTAATTTTCTAATATAATTCTTCAGTAGGTACCTAGTTATACAATTATGACAAGATTTAAAAGGTGAAAAAAAATATCTATCAATAAAATTTCAATTGGCCATCTCTCCCGGAGTGTTCGGTATGTAGGTACCTACCTACCTACTACGAGAGTGATAGACATAGGTAGGGGAGAAGTGGCATGAAAGGGACATTTTCGTTGTAGAGCTCTAGTAAATAAATTAAATTAAGTTTAGTTTGTCGATCGACAATTCTTTAGGTATAGAACTCCATTGTACGTTGATATGTTATAAAAATATAAAAATACTTGGTTAAAGTTCTACCTATTATATTTATTGGATTATTGACGCGTTTCGTGCAAAGCAGTTTCGTGCAACTAGTCTCAGTCTTGTAGAGCATTATTCTGACGATGTGCTTTGCACGAAACGCGTCAATAATCCAATTAATATAATAGAACTTTAACCAAGTATTTTTATATTTTTATAACATATCAAATAAATTAAAGATTTTTTTATTGGAGTTGGATCTGTATTAGAAAGTTTAATTATTTATGGAAAAAAAAATTAAAATTTTTAATAACCATTTATTGTTTTTCGCAGTCTTAAAAAACATGTATTTTGTCCCCTTCATAAATGGGTAGTATTGAAAGGGACGCGACATTTTATGAAAGGGACAGTACATAAATATAACGGAAAATCAGACTACTTTATGCTTAAAGTATTATAAACTTTAGCATTTAGTGACGGAGTCACATTCTATGGATAATTGAATAAAAAACTTAGCTTTGCTTACAAATTTAAATCAACTCACACCTTATAAGATGCAAGTGGATGCTCGTAAAATGCGAGAAAAATTTAAATTCAATAATGAAGATTTATTTACAGATATATGGTTTTTAATAAAAAAAATAGAATTCTAGTTTTTGGATCAATACTTTTTACACTTTTTACTAACCTTCACATGTCTGTCCGTACCGGAGGTTTGTAATAAATTCTTAACTAACTTCCCGTCCAGTTAAAGCTCTGAATTTTTCAGAATTTGTGTATTCCTGATGACAATGCATTTTTCCAGCTTGATTCATTTGATGTGTTGATAAAATTAAACAAATTAAATAAATTATTAGGTACCTACAAGTCATGAATAGGACAGTTATGAAAGAGACGTCTCGTTCATAAATATTTCTTGTGTCCCTTTCATAAATATTTCATGTGTCCCTTTCATAAATATTACACTCAAATCATAAATATAACCACAAAATCATTATTTTATAATAAAAGTATACTGACCTTTTGTTATAATATAACTATGTAGCTAGTCTATCACAAATAACAGTTAACAATTTAATAATTAATTCACAGCTTTTCAGGACACTTATTTTAAAGATAACAAAAATTTACTTTTTGCTACCAATAAAAACAAACGCACACCATCGCCATCTTTGAAATGACAGAAGTGTGAAATAAGGTGCGAATGGACATGCGTTGGGGTTGGCATAAAACAAAAATAGTGTTGATTCGATAGGTACTATTTTCATTTTACCGGAGATTTAGATTGTCCCTTTCAATACGTGTCTCTTTCATACCACTTCTCCCCTAGGTACTTAACTAATTTTTAGTTTTATGTTAGGTTCTTTACCTTTTCTTTTGATGTCTTATTTTTACTCTCATGATTTCACAATTAGGTATTAAGATTTTTTTTACATCAAATTCTCAATGGGTAAGTATCATGTAGAGTGCATACTATGAATTACGTCGTGATGTTTTTGTGTGTAGGTATGCCGTAATCCGTATGCCGTAGGTAGGTAGGTACTTACCTACACAAATAAGTATGAAAATTATGTTCTATGTAGGTAGGTAGGTACCTACAGTCCAAACTTCATAAATATGCATTTAGGGATTGTCAACCTTTAGAGAAGAAAAAATGTACACGTAGGTACCTACCTACTATGTAGTGCAGAGTTTAGTGTTAGTCACAACTCACTCGTTTATTTTGGCGTTTGCATATTTTTTAATTTATAACATCCCTATATAATGTAGGTAGGTACCTACCTACTTACTTACCTACATATCCTACGAAAAATTGACTAAGTAGTTTTGAATTCATTTGCAAAAGCAAACTATTTATAAATTTGTAGTAGGTATAGCTGGTATCTACCTAGAGATACGTTTTAAATGTTTACAGCTCCATAGAATTAAATTGACCAAACTGATTAATGCAAGCTTAGCTACAACACAAAAATATAGGTACCTACAGGAGTGAAAATATGAAGAACATCCTATGTTCTTCATATTTTCCTATGTACCTATTTCCTTGTTTATGATTATTTTTTCCAGGTATTATTGTTAAGCGCCCTTGAGGTGGATACACAAAAATGGCTCTATAGAAATTATCCATTTATTATTATGTTAGTTGAAGGTAGATTAGGTAGGTAGGTACCTAATAATTTATTTTTTTTTCGTTTTTTTATAAATAATTATGTGTTTGTTAAAAAAGTACATATACCTACATCTTCCTACGTTCCCTAAAATAAGCACATAAATGCTTGTGCTATAGGTGAACGAAATCGGTCGAGGCAGGATTCGAACTCGCGACCACTGGATTACTAACCCAGCGCGCTAGCCGCTCTACCATCGACCCATCTAACATTCATGATTTGATTTATTTTATTTCTATTTGTTGGTAAATTCTAATAACTAATATATTATAATATTGTGTAATTGTAGATACCTACACATAATCATTAAAATATAAATGCATTTCAATTACGAATTAACAGGTGATATATTACATAAATTATGCTTGGTAAATAAACAATAATTAAATAAACAAAACTAATGTGATAGAGAAAATAACAAAAAATTAATTAAACCACAAAGTTGGTAGATATATGAGATGAGAAATAAATAAAATTATTAGGTAGGTATAGGTAGGTACCTACCTATAGAAAATAAATCATAATAAATTGAAAAAATAAGATGAAAAATCAAGGTGTAGGTACTGCACTGTTCACAACTTACGTAAGGAATATTACCTATCATTATAGGTAAGTAGGTACCAAACGACACATATATAAACTATATAAAAAATCTGAGTTACGTTGTAGTTATTATTCAGTTATATGATAATGGCATGCGCTGAGGAACTGTTTGATTTTATTTTTGTATTTTATTTGAGACACGTCAATATAATGTTTTATTGTTTTAAATTTAGGACTGTATGTAGGTACCTATGTATGTATGCGGTAGGTATGTAGTTAAGATATTATGTATGATGTATGTAGGTATAGTTTGGTACAAACACTTCGTGCACAAGTAGGTATTAGTCCACCCATTCGGTACATAAATATTATTCAAAATAGTTCCACCGATTTAACATCAGCAACGTCGAGTCGTTCCTACATCGTCATGTTGTGTGTATGTAGGGTAGAAATATAGCTGCTTCTTTTTGATTACTCACGAACCCTCTTAATTTCCTACACATAACCACCCCCCAACCCCCTAGCACCCCACCATTCACCTACTCATTTCCTAAGACCCCCACCCCTTCCCAAACTCCTGCCAGCCCCACAACACACATGTTGAAAACTTTAGAGTGGTTAAAGAAGATCGATAATGAAAGCAACTCTTTAAGGACAGACTAATATAAAACCGAAATCTGCATTCACAGATTCATGTACCTACCTATTGATAGTTTTCTTATATACCTACCTACCCACCTCTCATTTGAATTGTTCGCAGGCAGATATTTGTCTCCTTCAAACTTTGTATTCAAGAAATTTTTACATGCATCGTTTTTAAGAAGGAATCAAATAAGATATATATATATATATATATATATATATATACAACTTACCTAATTACAAACCTGTGTTTAGTTTTTTAACAGACACACTAGTTAAATTTGCTTTTTTTTGTTCATACACCAATTAAGTGACAAGTATCACTTTGTATTTTTGGATATAAACCCGCCAGTGTGCAATATTGTCGGCCTTCGTGGTTCAGTTGGTTAGGTATCTGACTGCTGATCCAAGGGTCCCGGGTTCGATTCACGGCGGAGACACAGTTTTTAAAAATTGTGTTTTCAGTCTGGATCTGTGAGACGATTAATATCGTAAGTCTCCAGAATGTGGCAACTTGTTATTGGGTGCGTGTTAAATAATTATTTGACATAGTACCTGTTAGTTGCTCGAGAAGCTACATAAAATAAAATAAAATATATTTATTTGTGTATTTTTTTAAAGTATGACTATGTCCTTGTTTGTAACAAGTACATGTACATCCTCATACATTCCCTAAACTAAGCACAAATCCTTGTGCTATAGGTGAACGAAATCGGTCGTGGCAGGATTCGAACTCGCGGCCACTGGACTTCTAACCCAGCGCGCTAACCGCTCTGCCACCACCCATCTATATATGTTAAGCTATACCTATGACACTTTTTGTAACTAGTTTCGATTACATAGGTACCTACTTGCTGAATAGGTAGGTAGGTACTTTCACAGGGTTCAAAAAATTTAAACACGAAATTTTGGAAATTCTATTTATAAATTCTTCCACCACTCGTGGAAATAAAGACATCATTATTACTGGGAAAATAAATTCTTTTAAACAATATATATGGAGCAATATATAAACAATATATTAAAATAACTCTTGGTGAAATTTATATAGGTAGATACTTACTTGATATTATTTATACCTATGGGTACCTACCTACGAAATATAACTTTATGATATGAGATTAGAAGATAGGTACACAATGATTAGAGGATGAAAAATAATTCAATGATGCATTTAATCAGCTGAGAATTGGCACCCTCAAATGATTTGGTCACATAGACAAAATTAACGTACGACAAAGAACGTATAAACTGGTCACGAAACTGGCATGAAATGTATTGCTTAACAGACTAACATATTTTTACTCCTCACTAACCCAAGGGGATATAGTGGGGAGTTATGATTTCGCAATTTTTAAGGCTGTTTTTTTTTGCAGATTATCAACTAGTTGCATGTAACACATGAGATCCAACTGTCGATAGTGATAGTATGTACAGTTGAAGAATAAGTACCTACCAAACTATAAACACATAAATACAAATTATTTAATATTTTAAGATATTTGGTTTTCTATACAATACATGTACCTAGGTATGTACATATGTCAAGATAGGATAGTATGGAGGTCAGTCCTTTGATCCTACCCAGAATATGAAAACAGCATGATGGTATGTATGTATGTTTGGAGATTAGTATCAAACTGTTATGTCTTCTTAGATTATTGTGTGTAGCTATTGTCATACAAATTGTATGAAGCAATGTCGTCACTAAATTCAATTTTTATAAAAATTTTGAGATGTGCTAATACAATGTTAATATTTTTTATAGAAAATTAAATTGTCTAGTTGGGGTGTTTCGGATTTTTTCGATATTTAAAAAAAATGGAAATATAGGCAAACTCATAAATTTATCATAAAAAAATATTTTTCTTAGTAAAAAACGTTTGAGAAACCCTGGAATTTTTTTAAAAAATATAATTTGAGATTTTGTATTTGTATATGTTTATACCAATTTTCAGCGTTCTAGCTTTTATGGTTTCTGAGATATATGGAAAAATGAACCAAAATTTCAAAAGTTGATAACCCCTGATTGAAACAAAAATTTACACTTCTGAGTATAAAAGTTTTGTAGGCCTATAACTGTTTATATATTCTGATAATTTGGGCTCTGTATATTAAAAGTTATAAGGGGGGACGGACACACACACACACACAGACACACACACAGACACACACACACACACACACACACACACACACACACACACACACACACACAGACACACACACACACACAGACACAGACACGCACACACACAAAACTCTCTACTCCGATTTCTGAGTAAATCCATGTATGGGAACATATATGCTGCGAGGCCTCTAGTTGGTGTTATTAGCATGCAAAAAGTCCACTACACCATACAAAATTTTCCTTCGTACACGCATCTTGGCTTAATAATGTCGATTCATTAAGATAATTGAATTCTCATGAACGAATCGACAGTTGGACTAGTATCATGCTGAGATTGTATTCTGAAAGTTTCATCACAATGTATCTGTGTGTGTGCTATGTGCTGTGTGCAGTGTGCTATGTACGGCGTGTTCATTTTTACTTTATCGATTATACCTAGACTAAAGTACTCATTCGATTCTATTCAAATTTTGCAAATATATATGTCTAATATTCGCTTAGACCCCATTAGATTTTGAACGATATATGAATAGTGCTTCTCAATTTTTTAACTGTCAAATATTTCAAAGTGACCCCAAACTCAGTAAACTTAAAAATTGAAATTTATATTATCAAATTGATAAAAAGGCACATCTCTTTCATAAAATGGCATTGAAGAGTTATTAAGTTTTAATACTAAAATATTTAAATAAAAAAATATTTAACAAACTCATTTCATGAAAATGTTGAAAATTATCCATACAGAATTTGAATACTTTATAGAATGACTTGTTAGTGAGGAGTTTAGCGTTGGCCACAACCCACTCGTTTTAAAGATAAGATAGTAGGAAGCCGACAAAACAAACGATAATGTAAAAAAAAATATAAAATTGTATTTTAAAATGGGAAATCTAGCTCAGATTAAATAAACAACATGATGATTAAATTTGTAGGCATTTATTGTACGTCCTAATTAACAGAAACAGTAGGTATGTAGTTGTCCATAAAGTGTTCAGTTTATTCCTTTATACCCTATAGCATTGCATGTGTGCCCTTAATGAAGGTATCAGACAACACTTGATTGGTGATGTGAGAAATGCAGATAATTCCACAATTACCTTCCACCTTATAATCTACATTTATCGTTATACTATCCAATTAACGAATCGATCAAACAAAACTCATTTATATCGATTCTCTCTTACAATTTGGAAATTTTCTAAAAGCAACTAGCACTTGTACCTACTGTGTACGAAAGTATCAAACGTATGTTTAAAAACCATACCTTCCAAGATATGTAGGTGTTTACCTATATGTCATAATTCTTCTCTTCTTCTTCGTTTCCTCAATGCTGATGGTCGCGATCTATGGGGCCGCCAATGGACAGAACTAGTCGCCTCCAGTCCTCTCTGCCCTCCGCAGCTCGCACCGCCGAATAAATATCGTTCCCAGTCATCTCCTTAATTTGTTCACACCATCGTGCAGAAGCTGCCTCTACTTCTTTTGCCTGGTACACTTCCTGTGATAATACTTTTTTCCAGGTTACCTGGCTCTCTCTTGGCGATGTGACCAAAGAAGCTCAATACCCGGCGGCTGCATACTGTAGACAATCTTTCTTTTATCTTGAGCTCTTTAAGGACCGAGTCATTTGTTCTTTTTGCAGTCCACGGAATCTTCAACATGCGACGCCAACACCACATTTCAAATGCGTCAATCCTGTCACGATCACGGGACTTCATTGTCCAGGTTTCGGCTGCATATAGGGATATTGGGAAGATAAGGGTTCTGATGATTTTAATTTTGGTGAAGTTGGAAATATCTCGATCTTTCCAGATCTTGTTCAGACGTGTAAAAGCATTTTTAGCCATGGCCATTCGTCTTTTTATTTCCTTCTCACACCCACCCTCGGCACTGATTTGAGAACCTAGGTATACAAAGTCCTTAACAGTTTCCAGACCTTGCAGTCTTCCCGAAAGCTGTAGGAGATTTGCCCTGTCAATAATCATGAGTTTGGTTTTGCATAATTCTTATATTGATTCTAATTTCAAAAGACTTGATCTCAAATTAGGAGTGAATATTGTTGTCTCTGTCGCATAAAGTTTTTATTGTTTTTGAATAAGTCCCTACCTACTTTTTTTTTTTAATAAGGCACAGCCACAAATAGAGGCGGATTTGTGCTGTACAATTTAGATCATAATATATTTACTGTTGAAAAGAAGAGTAAAAACAGCATTCCATTAGATCTCTGAGAAATAGGGGTTTTACAAATAATATTGATGCAGATTTTTTTTTATTTTGAAATTCGTCTGGTAGGTAATTTATCACATAGTTTTATCGTTTGCAAAAAATAACTTTAAGATTTTTAAGGTCTTTTTACTTTTTACCTTATGGTGAATTACTTATAAATATTCAAATATACCTACATGAATTATAAATCTATTTGATTAGACTAAGGTTTTGATTTTTTTAATAAGGTTAGTCCGGGGGAGTTGGAGTTGGCAAGACCGGTCAAACGGTGTAATCAAAACCTTCATGATTTTCTAAAGACATTATAGAACTCCATGATTATCTAAAGACCTTATAGAACTCCATGATTATCTAAAGACATTATAGAACTCATGACGGTTTTGATTTCCGGACTTGCCCCCCCATATGTTTTAACGTTCAATTTTAGCTTTGGCTGTCGTCAATAAAATTACATTGACAACTGTATCTATTTGAAACTTAACAAAATTATTCAGTAGTTGTAAAAATTATCAAAAGGTATAATGGGTGAAAAAAAAATATAAATAAAAAGTTCAATTGGCCATCTCTTCCGGAGTGTCCGGTAGGTACTACGAGAGTGATGTTTCTATAACATAAAAAAAGAAAACAATAAAAATTTCCTTTCCACATAAAATATGCTTAGTATAAAAAGGAAATTTACCAACGGTGACTTTACAGTTTCCACCATGTGTCCAATAATAATAATAGGGTCAAGTGAGTTGAAACCTCCATCCCTCCCCCACCCCCTTACCTCATTTCCTTACTTCCACTTCCTCCCTCTGTTTTATATTCCTGATGATATCTTATCCTTAACACTCAACATGTACGCGGTCGGTATCTTCACTCAGTTCATTTTTACTTCAGAGACAGAAGTTGATTAGGGCGATATAATATAAGCTCGATACACAGGGCCGGACCTATCGCTTTCGGCGCCTAGCGTACCTACTAAATTCAAAGGTGTCCCCATTTTCTCTGAAAATCCTTTTTGTTGATATTATTATTATTTTTTTTTCGTATTCAATCTTAAAGCAGTTGTAGGTAGATAGGTACCTATTATCTGTACTTTTATCTTAACTTTGTTGGTTGTAAGTTATTCCTATTTTTCATTATTTTGTACAAAAATATCAATAAATTAATGTTATGATAAAAATATACTTACCTCTTTTATACAAAAAAAAATACATGTTATTATAATAATATGTACCTATTTTGTAGAAAAAGACCAATAAATGTTATTATAAAAATATATAAGTCTTGTACAAAAAGATCAATAAATGTTATAAACTATAATAATATGTGTCTTGTATAAAAAATCATGTTATTATAAAAATATTGGTAAGATTTTTTTGTAGAAAAAGATCAATAAATGTTATTTTAATAATATTTATTTGGAACATTAAGTTTGAAATAAATTAATATTTCTTTATTATTTGTCTCGCTTTTGTTTTGAAATTTGTTTATTTAGCAGTAGGTAGGTACCTATTTTTTTTGGTTGCAACATAAAATAAGGCTTACAATTTTATAATGACATTAAAATATATGTTGAGAAAGGTAGGTAGGTTCTTACTTGTTTTTATAAAATGTCAAATTTTAAAAATCATTATTTAGTAAAAAAAATATATATCGAAGTAACTATGTTTATTCTTTCATTATATATTTTTTTCAATGTCAGGGTAAATACTATTATTCTTTATAAGTTATATCTATAATTAAAAGTAAAGACTTTTCGATTCTACATTAATTTTATTATGCACGATTGGCCTATTTCGCTTTGTTAGGGCATTAACTAGCTTAATTACTATTATTATTCTTTTTTAGAATCCGGAATATTCTGGATTATTCCTCGTATTTGGCGCCCAAGTTTTCTTTATACTTGGTGCATTTGTACCATATGAACCTTTGATGTATCCGGTCCTGAGGGCACATGTTACAAATCTAAGTAGATAGCTGCTTATCTTTAGTTATATAATATCCCTTAAAGCTACCCTAACACACAAGTGACATTGTAGGTACCTACCTATTTACAATTAAAAATAGGTAGGTACATACCTACCTATCTGTACAAAACAACAATGTTGAATTTTTAATATAACCTCACATGTCACAAAAGAGAAAAGATTGTGCTGTAGACTAGATATATGTAGGTACCTACATAGATTTAATATTATTTTTATTTTTTATATTTTATTTATATATACACAATTGGCAATTTTATTATCAATTGGCAATTTCTTCTAACTCAGCAGTGAGGAATTCTTATTGTTTGCGGTTAAACTGATTTATATCAGCGCCCCTGGTATGATCTCGAATCATTAAACGGCGCTATACAAATAACTTATTATTATTATTACATAGTTACGTAGGCATGTTATGATCATTGTGAACCATTGTGACACACACAAGCGAGTTGCATTTCGCAATGTAAATTCGATAAATACATAAATAAATATGTAGATTTATAAAAAAATATATTGTTCTATAAGTTTAATTGATTATTGACGCGTTTCGTGCAAGACACATCGTCAGAATAATTCAATTCGTTGCATTATGCCTTGAATAATGCACTGCCTTGCACGAAACGCTTCAATAATCGAGCAAATTTAATATAACAAAAAATCCAAGTATTTTTTTTATTTTATAAATCTACATATAACGGAGTTCTATCAAGAATTGTGGATCGACAAACTAAACAAAATAAATTATATAATTTATAATATGCACAAGTAAATCTACTCAGATACCTATAGGTACAGCGAATAATAGTCAAATGTACCTACCTAGGTATACTGTGTAGGTACAGATGGACTTGATACAGTGCTTAATTTGGAAGATATGGAAATAAATTTGCCATTTGAACAGGATATAAAGAAATATGAATTAAATTCATTATTAAATGAAAATATGCAAACAAAAATTCAGTAAATCTACAATATGCTTCAATTATTTATTACCTCGTTCCTCGATTCCTCGACGATTCATCAGGAGTCCTCATTAAAAAAAATATTTTTCGTAATAATATGTGCCCACCTTATACCATTCGATTTCCAAGTGAAATAAATCAGAAAAAAAAACCGAATTGATTTCTTCAATTTGTCTTTATGACGTCAAATTTTACCGCCGCCTCTTAAGTATCACCCCCCCCCTCTCCCCATCGTCATATTCGTCCTCCACTACCCCCCCGTCACAAATATCAATCACTGATATCGTTACTCCGCCTGATTCCATACACCACCGAATATGTTTGTTATCACGCACGTAAAATTTTTAACCAACTTCCAAAATAAAATGATTCACGTCAGACGTTTGAACGGGAGAGAAAGGGGGGGGGGGTGGTGTCCTCCCTTATTTTAGGGTCTAGCCCCCCCCTTCCATACATCCCCCGTGTAGTGCCTACCACCAATGCTGTCGGCAGTAATAATAATAATTCCATATATCCAAGAATACATGAACGTGAATGAAGATTTCCACGTATGCACGATAGATTATAAGCCACGCAATCGAATAGCTACAAAACCAGCGGACTGTCACAACTAACTTTGACAATTAGTTTTTAATTTCAATCAAATCATTTTCATAGGTTCATGTGTTTAATTTGCTCATTACAATCAAATCCGTGTGTGAGTATGTAATTGGGTTTTTATCAAACTTTAATGATGATGTTTAGGTTCAATCATTTGTCTTTTGAATATACTGACGATTTTTCTTTTATTACAGAATGGTTTGCAGACATAACCTGTGAAGCAACTAATAGATTTATAAAAACTGAGTTTTTAATCATATTTTGGTATATGATACATTTTCATACGATTGACTTGTAAAATTTGTATATAGGTACATAGTTTGCAAGAAAAACTTCAATATTCACAGTTCCTGCATCTACAAAACCATGTAAGTAGGTACCAATGAATTGATTTATTTAAATAAGTCAATTAATTTTTTATCATGTAAATACTATTTGAGTGTCTAAAATCTCTTTTTTATTCTACAAGAATAAATAAAAAAGTATAATGAGAAAATACACAGTTAAAGTATAATAATTCCAAAAAAAATCCTGAATAAAAAAAAACACTCGGCTTGTATTTGTTTTATTAGCCAAAATTATAAGTTTTACTGTGGTTACTTGACATTAAATCTGAAAAAATAAATATTTAGTTAATTTCTAGTTCAGTGATGATTTGTGACAGTATCATTTATTCGAGGCGATCAAACATTTTTCTCTAGAGGTTATATGCAAATATCCTTTCTTACTTTTATACATGCTAGGTACTGTACCTACACATATACTTATTAGTCGTCTCCCCCTCTATACATAGTATAATGTGCCCAGTTACACCCACACACCACGTGTGTTTCCGTGTGAAATAAAATGAATTCTCAGGTGATTTTTCGTTAAGTTTTGAGATTTACCAACTTTGATAAAATTCCTCATTAATTTGTTGGTTTTGTACTTATTTGAATTTACTTTTTTTTAATAAATACTTTCATGTTTATATGATATGATCAATGAACAAAACGCCAGAAATATGATGCTTATTTTTACAATTGTATTTAAATTAAATTTTCTGTCATTATAATAATAAAGGGGCACTAGGTATTTTTAATTACAAAAAAAAATAATATCGTATTATTATAAATAAAAATATGAACTATGTGTTCATATTTATATACACCTGAAGAAGAGAACGGTAGTTTATTTATTTATTTATTATTAACGATACAATGAGGAAGTTACAAAAACAATTACATACATACCTACTAGATCTAGAAGTTAAGTGAGTGTGTACAATGTGTACATATATGTGTGTGTGTACTAGTTCCCGATACTATTTGTGTATAAAAATAACAGAGTGCATAAAAATAAAAAAGATATGTTATTTTATATGTTATTATTTCTTATATCCACAATTTAAATGCTTACTTTAGAATATTTGGCATAATTATTTTTTTATATAATTTTTATATTAGGTACTTCTCGAACAACTTACTGGTACTAGGTCAAATATTAATTTAACACGCACCTAATAACAAGTTGCCACATTCTGAAGACTAATGATGTTTATCGTCTCACAGATCCAGACTGAAAACACAATTAAAAACTGTGTCTCCACCGGGAATCGAGCCCGGGACCTACGACTCAGAACTCGGATATCCAACTGACTGAGCCATGTAGGCCGATAATTATGTCTACATAATTTATAAATCAGAACGTTCCGAAAAAGTACAGGTAAATGGAATTATTTTGATTCATGTTTTATTTACAGTTAAAAGTGCTTGATATAGATACCTAATGTTATGATCATACAGAATACATAGAATATAATAGACATGACAGTTGAGTTTCTTCAAATAGATTATTTTTCTTAAATGCCAACCGCCGCGCCGTGGCACAGTTGGTAAGTCGTTCGGTTTCTGTGCGGGCGTCCTGGTTTCGATTCCCAGCAGAGGAAAAATTTATTTAAATTAATTTCTGACGCTAATGTTGCTTCTTAGGGCTGGAAACACTGGTTAGTTGGAAGAAATTGACATACGGCAATAAACTTGCCACTTGCGCAGGGTGCAAGGAAGAACTATTTTTTTATTTGTATTGAAAAAGGTGAAACAATGGAACTCTCGAAAATTAAATCATAGTTTTTTTTTATATTACATGTCATGACAATCTATCGACCATTGTTGCATAGCTATAACTCATTTGACTGCGATTCCGGAGTCCTGGGCTCGCTTCCCAGCGGAAGAGAGGAAGATTTCAATGAACTTGAAACACTTGATGGGAAAATAATTCGGTAACAACTCGCTACTAAAAAAATATTTGCAACTACACTATATCTACCATAATAATTATATAATATAGCACGAAAAAATTCATTGACAAAAAGAAAAACATTTCTGTCTCAAGAAAACCATGCTAGCTAAGTTGCAGGAGGACAAGCCCCCAGCATCTGATTTTCATCATGATCCCAATTATAACAATTCTAAGATTTTTTTGAATTATTATAAGATATTTTAAAATTGACGTTTGTGAAATTTGGGAAACTCTTGTTATGCGATTTAACCACCAAATTGAAATTTTTTCAACATATTATCCTAATGACATATTTATATATAAGGAGACGGCCGTAAGTCTGTACTTACAGTAAAGGGGAGAGAAAATAAAAAGAAGGAAGAGATGAAAAGGTGTATAAGTATGTAAGGAAGGAAGGATGTGGCAAAAGTTTTCATTCACTCGACGTAATTTCAAATTTAATGATAAGCCACAATGATGATACATCCACACTCCATACGTCTACTTATATATCCTATCCTATCTACATAAGTCTTGCTGTGGCTCAGATAATGAACATCTCGGCCGCTTTTGCACAGATAAACAGAGATGAAGTTATCTCATTTCGTATAGCAATTGCTCTAGCTACATTCATATTTATCAGAGTAACAAAAAAAAAAGAAAATTATTCAACACCTTTTTCATCATCGGATATCATGTCAGTCCTCTCTCATCCAACAATGGACATGAGTCTCTCTCTGAAGATTCCACAGATCTCTATCTTTGGCAGACAGCATCCAGCTGCTTCCAGTCATTTGTCTTATGTCATCGGACCACCTCACCAACTCTTTTTCTGTCCGATCTAGGTCGCCATTATAGCACTTTTTTCGTTCTTATAACAACGTTTAATTAGCTTTCCGTGCTATTGTTTTATGCATCAAATTTTGAAATAGAATTTTTCTTTTACTACTTACTACTTCTATTTACTAATTCTTAAAGTCCATCTTTTTAATTTTTTTATATGTACGCATTCGATGACAATATTCTCGGAAAAAAGTAAAACATTAATACAATAAAAAGACTGAAAAGTTGAAAATATTTTTTTTTATTTACACCACCATTATAAAATGCACTAAAAAGGAGATTTTTCTTCCTGTGGTTCTCAATAAAATATTTAATCAGACAGACAGACCATCGAACATACAGTGGCTGAGTGTGTGAGCAGCATGTATAGTGGTGTGGTGACCAAACAGACTTATTCGCACTCACCGACGAAGCAATAAATTACATCAAGAACCTGGACATCCATATTTGACAAGCAGGAAACTTAACCATGCGCAAAATTAACTTACTAAATTAAAAAAACTTATAAAATTAACTTAGCAAATTTTATACATGTACTCTATTTGTGATATATGCGGCCAAACGCTAAATAAATAAATTAAATCCAGTATTTTATTTCAAACAATATTTTCCCCAAAATTTTAAGATTAATTAATTCAACATAATATGTGTCGTTTTACAAAATAAGTATCGGTATTTATGAGTCTATGTCTATAATATGTATTTAATATGTTTTCGACATGGGCTCATTTAAAAAAAAATGAATCATGTGACGTAGTTCAAAATGATTCAAGGGTCTCATTTTTTCATGCAATGCGATATTTTTTTTAAACGAATTTCCAAATGGCTGGCATAAATTTGAAGTATTCACAACTGAGTGTGTTATATTTAGGGAGTGAGACTTGACACACAAGGTGCCATCTTTATAATAAACATTTTCAAAGGACCAACTTTGGAATTTAAATTAATATATTTCTTTTAATAAGATTTTTTGTACAATGCGTGGGAGGAAAAAGACATACAGATACTCACGAAGAAATGAACAGTAATTCACGATTACATTTTTTAGGTTAATCAGGGCAAATTAATCTTTAGATAGGTCGGTGGCAGAGCGACTAGCGCGTTGGATTAGTAATCCAGAGATCGCGAGATCGAATCATTCCTCAACCTTTCGTTCACAGTATCTACAATCATCTATTTTTAATTTCGGAAATGTGTGAGGATGTATATGTTCTTGTTACAAGGATATATCAATTCTTTTTTATCTCTTCTAGAGTAATAAAATTTCAGATAAAATGCAGCAAATAATAATGTCACTGTGTCCACCGCCGTAGAATTGTGGCAGGGAACTGGTTAAATTTCCAAAAGAGGAAAGAAATAATAGATATTTGAGATTTTTTGTTGTTTGGCAATAAGTTCTCATTTCGCTTGTGACCTCATCCAATGTATTTGAAATTCATAAATAAAATCAAATAAATAATATATGTCTATAGATATGAAGCGGTGATGAACAATTTGTGTATTTTATATTTCGCTTTTCCCCTTTGAGTATTTCCAATCGTTCCAACAAATGTTGGATGGTGTTGGTGTGCACATTTCCGCCTCATATATGAAGAATGTGAAGGTTCTTTAATCCTTCCTTACCAGCCCAGCTCGACTGAATCACAACTAATGTGGGGTGGTTAGTTTGTTCGTTAGCTTTGTATGCTAGACATACTTTATTCATACAAACATATACATATCATCCCCTTCATTTTATTTGAATGCACAGTTCAAAATCAACATATTTACATATTATATGTAGGTAGGTATTTTACTTCAACATACAACTTTTCTTGTGCATCTCTGTGAAACAAAAGCAAACTTGCACCTATGTATAATTATTATGCACGTTCAAAATTATTTAATTTTACTTTTTTTTTCATTCTTACAATGAAATTCAGTGGGTCAACATGATGTTGATGAATTGTATGTAGATAATTGTAAATTTTAAGATATTAAATTGTTCATCCACAGGCTGAAACAAAATGTATTTTGTTCGAGTATCTACTTCATACATACATACATATATACCATCACGCCATGTCCCTCACAGGGTAGGCAGAGAGAACCGAACGCCACTTACTTCTATCTTGACATACATTCATAGTCCTCGACAACATTTATACATCGTCTTATATACTATAAGACGATGTATGAATGTATAATTTACAAATAATAATATCTAGTTTTCAACTAGATACTAGTTGCATGTAACACATGAGATCCAACTGTCGATAGCGATAGTATGTATAGTTGAAGAATAAGTACCAAACTATATACCCATTAATACAAATTATTTAATATTTTAAGATATTTGGTTTTCTATACAACACATGTACCTATGTCAAGATAATATAGTATGGAGGTCAGTCCTTTGATCCTACCCAGAATGTGAAAACAGCATGATGGTATGTATGTTTGTTTGGAGATTAGTATCAAACTATTAAGTCTTCTTAGATATTGTGTGTAGGCTACTTCCATACAAATTGTATGAAACAATGTCGTCACTAAATAAAATTTTTATAAAAATTGTTAAAAAAAATTTGCGATGTGCTGATACTATTTTAAATTTTTTTATAGAAAATTAAATTTTCTAGTTGGGGTGTTTCGGCTTTTTTCGATATTTTTAATAAATTTGGAAATATAGGCAGTTAAACTCATAAATTTATCATAAAAAAAATATTTTTCTTAATAAAAAATGTTTGAGAAACCCTGGAATTTAAAAAAAAAAACTAATTTGAGATTTTGTATTTGTCTATGTTTATACCAATTTTCAGCGTTCTAGCTTTTATGGTTTCTGATATATATGGAAAAATAAACCAAAATTTTAAAAGTTGATAACCCCTGACTGAAACAAAAATTCTCAATTCTGAGTATAAAAGTTTTGTAGGCCTATAACTGTTTATATCATAAAGTCCACTACGCCATACAAAATTTTCCTTCGTACACGCATCTTGGCTTAATAATGTCGATTCATTCAGAGAATTGAATTCTCATGAACGAATCGACAGTTGGATTATAATAATGTACCTACACTTTTTTATTTGGTAACTATTATTTCAAATAGGTATCTAAAATCTATAAATAAATAGGTATCTGGTAGTTGACTGGTAGAAATTGCCTGCGGGCAATAAGTCCGCCACGTTGTTTATCACAAAAAAAGTTTTTAATTATTATGATTATTATTATTTATTATTAAAATAATTATACCTAGGTACTATAGGAATTCATATTTTGCTAAACATTGATAATTTGAAAATGTAAATGTATTTCTCCTTCCTTCGCTGGATTTTCAACGGATACTGTATTGAAATATCATTAGTTGTATAAGGAAGTGAAACATTATTATTTGAGTATCCACTGTCGTTGTTCGTTCAACTATAATATGAAAAGACTAGATCTTGTGTTACAAAACGTCATTTTATAGTTATTTAATGCTACCATAGGTGTCAACTGTAGTAATATCAAAATTGTAGGTAATAATAAACAAACGTGTAGAGCATAATGCTGTTCAGACACGCATTCCTAAGACCATAAGAGATTGTAGTATTTCAATCAGGTAGGTACCTAAGTACTATATTATTATACTAGTTGCATATAACACATGAGATCTAACTATATAGTATGTATGTATAGTTGAAGAATTCATACCAAACTATAAATCCTTAAATCCAAACCATTGAATATTTTAAGATATCTTGTTTACTATACAAAACATGTAACTATGTAGATTGGATAGTGTGGAGGTCAGTCCTTTTTTTCCACCCCGAATATGCTAACAGGTAGATGGTATGTAGGTAGATATTAAATAAAACGAGGATGAACCACGAATAATTCCACAAGCACACTCTGATAAATTATGCCTATACCAAAAACAGCCCCACTAGAGTCTAAAATTAATAAATAACGGTGTTAATGAACTTGACGTATCATGATTTAATATTTAGTACAACATGACTGAAAGGAGATGGGTCCAAAAATCCCCCAAAAATATAAATGGAAGTACTTTAGAGGTCTACATCCCGCAGTTGGTAATCCCATAGCTGAAGAAAAAAGAAGACAACATGACTGAAACGAAAATGTTACGCTGGGCAGGTGGTTTAACACGCTTTGATAAAATTAACTGAAGATCCTTGAAGGTAGCCCTAATAGAAGAAAAATTGAAAAAGGCCAGACAACGATGGTATGACAAAGTCATGCGAAGAGAGGACACTTACTCCATCAAAACTGTGATTGGTTCCCCCCTAAAGCCGCGAGGAAGTGGCAAAACACCGGCGACATGGTGGACGAGTATTGAGAGGGAGCTGGCGGCACAAGATGTCCCACAGATGTCAACTCAAGGTCGCAGATCATGGCGACTATTGTCTCGGATGAATTGGGATAGAGGGGTAGGAGGGGTAAGTGAATACTATGTAGAGAAATGTTAAAATACATATTTACATAATCAATGATATCATAATACCCATTGTGAAGTAAGAGTAATTTTTATTCTCCTTTAAACTGGTAGGTAAGATTTTATAACTGATTGAGTCGAGAGCTTATCGCAGTACCGGACCACAGACACCTGCGGAAGTATGGTCTCTAAAATGATAACAGCAATATCTATAATATGTAAGTACTTAGTTATCAAACGCTGGTTCAGTTATATCTGGTATTGTTCTGAAGGCATAGACAATAATATTGCCTATTACATCAATCTGCCACTGATACAGTCTCCGATGGAATAATATGAAAGTTGCCTTCGACATTAAACATAACGTGACTATATTCACAGATGTGTAGGCAGTTGAGTTGGATATGTTCCTAGTTAGCCAAGAACGAGAAGGAGGTAGGTATGTATGTAGTAGTTATAAACTTGGGTAGGCACTTGTAATAATTATGTAGCTGGATACTAGAGTCGTTGATTGCGTGTTAAGACTTTATCTCGATCACCTACATGCTCCGAAATGTGTTCTAATTTAATAGCGAAGGTTTCCACACTCGTTAATATCGGTATTATTACCTGGCCTGGTCGGATTGGATGTGGAGGGTGTAGGGGGAAGTTAGAAGGGCCAGGAAAAGGCTACTCTCTATGATGATAATAATGTACGTTGTTATGTATTCACGATTTAATCCGAGCCAAATTTCTCTAAGTATTGTAGTATAAACACGTTTGCTAATTGCACTCAATACAAAATTTAGTTCTGGGGTAAGTAATGGCTAATATATACAACGATAAATATTAATTATTGTAATCACGTCATGGATAAATTAATGTGAGCCAAACCAATACATCTTTTACAAGGTAAAACAAAGATCATTACATCATAAATAGTTTATACTTATTTTGAGTAACTCATATACCTAGGTACCTTTTATTTAATGATGCATAATTTATTTTTTATTTTGATTAAAACTATCGGTTCCTTTTATATTTTCTCAAATAACTAAGTTAAAACAAGAGAAATTTTCTTTCTTTTTAAACGTTTATCAAGAAGCATTTCTTTATATTGCTTTTTACGACCATCGTCAAAATAATTGTTTCAAGACAATCTTTAACAACCGTTCAAATATATGTGAATCCTTGTAGTACTAAAACATTCATTGATCTAAGGTATAAAGATGAACTCCTCATATGCTAAAAGATAACTCATACCTATTAAGTGGTCTATCAACACCAAAACTGTGATAAGAGTCAGGCAGTTTATGGACTATGGAATCCCATTAGATAATTGCCGATATATTGATATGAATTCGCGTAGGTATAAATAAACAACAAGGTATTGGTCTTTTATCCACTAAACACTACCTTCATATATTAAAATATTTAGATGGGTGGTTGCAGAGAGGATAGCGAGTTGGGTTAGTTATTAAAGGTTAGAATCCTGGTTAGAATCCTACGACTGATTTCGTTCACCTATAGCACAAGCATTTATGCTTAAATTAGGTAATGTATTAGGTTGTATAATATATTATGTACTTGTTACAAGGAAGTATTCATTCTTTTTAAAAAAAGTTATCTTCCTATGAATCAACAAATTATAACTACGTATTCACAAATTTCATTCACATGACCGAAAATATAAATTTTGATTATGACATAAAAATTTACGTGAGTGTGAATGCGAATCTCAATAATTATTATTTTTACCGTGTATCTAAGTGTATAATTATCTCAGTTACCTATTTGTTAAGAAATTTTGTTTTGTCTCTTGTACCAGATTAGTTTGGTAATATATTTAATTAACACTTTACTATATTTCTTTTGTTACTTTTTAATTTACGATAACATTAATTATTTAAATACACATCGTAAATTATAGCTGTGCTTCAAGTTGATTTGAAAACAATAATTGTAGGAATGACTCGACATAATATTTGTTTATTATAACAATGTTATTTATATTGTAAACGCTTCAAAAAATACAATACAGACAATTATGTTCGGAATAGACATAGTGTATATATTTTGAATGTATCATTCGAACTTAGATATACAATAACGACTGTGATACACACAAAAAAATTGTACAGGTAATTTGGGTAAAATCAAGAGGACAGCAAAAGACTATTCTTTTGCTATACGGCAAGCTCTTCTATCCAACCCATCATGCAACGGAACATCTCTCATAAATTATATTGGTAGGTTCAATAAAATGTTTCATTCCAAGACATCAGAAAGACTGCGAGACAAAAAAACAACTTTTACTCTCTGATACGGCAATAAGAAAAGAAAGGAAGAATTTGAAAGACGCAGATGAAAAATATTTCAATAATTATTTTACAAATACAATTTCATTTTGTGAAGAGATCGATGCTGAACATCCTACTCTCAGGAAAGTCCACCCTCACAATCAGGTCAATTGACACGATTAAGAAGAAGAAGGACAATTAGACTTTGTAGTTTTTTCTTAAGTATTTTTACTGATTGAGATTTTTCTGGGCCATTTTATTATTCAACCTCAATATCTCATTCCTTTTTTTGATTTATCAATTCTTAATATTATTCTTAACGTGGTGATCAAAAATGATACATACATATGTACCTATATTTTTAGTTTCATTCTGTTCACTGTTCATATTTCGTTTCGTCTGTTGCGTAGGTACTTAAAACTATACATCAAATTTGACAAAAATGATAAAAATGTTCCACTTGATTTAACAATTACAAACACAACCAAATCAGCATCAATAACATTGACTCTTTGAATAGAATTTATTTTGTATCGATAAATTTATTTTTCTTTACTTTTTTTGTATCTACCGGTGAAAGTTATTTAATCGGTTGAAATAGCGTAAAAACGTTCTTCGTATGCTTAGATGTATTATATGTAGAGTAGCGATCCCATTCAAATTGTAAGTTTGGAATGTTCACCATCAGTATCTTCATTTGAAGATGAAATATGAAAAATATGCTATAAAGAATATGCATAACTAAAATAATACCTACTAATCAAGTATGTATTCGTCTCTCTTGCTATCACTTTAACGCACTTAAACACCGCCAGCAGAGCTGTTACACGGACGAGTTGTTGTCAATTGTCAAAGGCTAAACGCCGCGCGCCGTAGCATAGTTTTTGAGTTGCACGTTTATATCCAATTGCGTCTCTATATATAATACTTCTATGTTCGTATGATAGATACTTGTCCAAAAATGGTTTCTTTGTGTGTCGAATGTTATTGCTACTGCAATGAATAAATTTGTTATGAACGATTCGGTGTGGAGATTGGACAGTGTGTGAATATTGTGGCTATGATGGATATACCTACCGACCAGTATTATTGAATAACTTTATTTAGGTATATTCTTGTTCTTTGAGGTTGAGAAACATATTTTCTAATTATGTTTGCTCCTGCAGCAGGCACCCCTATGACAGAGGTCCAGCTATTTTTTCATAGTAGTCGATTTCCAAAATATATTTGTTGGGAGACAATTTTGAGTAACCTGTTGTTTCCCATTATTGTCACGTGATCTCGCCAGAATCGTCCTCTGCGGCCAATTTTTACAATATAGATTTTTACCCTCACAACTTTGGAATAGTGGAGAGATCTTTGGTTATAATATAAATTCTATGGGAGAGACATTATTTCACAATTTTGACATTTATAGCCATTTTTTTACATTATTTTCCATAAAACAGTTTTATGGAAAATAAAGAGAATTTATTGGGAATGCACACTATAAGTTTCGTCGTGTTATTTTGGTGTGTATGACGAACTATGAAATTTTGTGTCTCAGTCTCAGATGAACTAATTTTTTTTGAACATGCAAGTCGAGTGATAATTGATTATTTATTGATACTAATTTTATATATTGTTAAAGTAAAGGTAAACTATATTTTAAGATGAAACATAGAAATTACACGATTTTTAAAGATCTTTAAAAAATAATAATGATAATAGAAAAGAACATAAAAAAAAATAATAATAATAATTAGAATGTTGTTCATAATTTCACACATATATGGCTGTAGTAAAAATTCCTTATTTTCATGCGAAAAGAATTTCAGTATTACAATATATAGAACTTTCAAAATTAAATTGATAGGGATCTCATTAAAAAAAAGGCATAATTGGTGAACGTTGCGCAAGCGCATAAAGTGATCACGTGAACCAGCCGATGACAGGTCGTAAGCCCTGTAGGTGCCTTGATTTCCCGGTACTCCTACAGTAAATATTCCAACTTCGTCTCTATTGAGATAATTAAAAATCTGTTAAAAAATATCTTTAACTCCCGACAGGGAAAAAAATCCAATGTTTGCGCATATGCAATAATAAAAATATTCGATGAAAAGTACCTATAAGAATAATATAATATGCAGCAACAGAGGGTTTTGTTGGCAAATAACGGTTTAAAGAAGGTAGGTGAATTCTTGTGAAGGTTATGGGTGTAGTAAGTAAGTTATATGATGGGTGTTGTATACCTACTTTTATTACACCAAGAGTAAAACGTACATAAGCACATAATACATGTAGGATGTAGGTACCTACATCTCATATACAGGTATATAATAAACCTACCTATATATAACTAATAATGATATATTATAAACTTCCTTGAAGGACGTCGGCGTCGGTCGCCAATAAAAAAAGGTTTAGAGACATGTAGATACCTACCTACTTACACGTACACAGCCAGAAAGTAGTCATGTTATTTACACAAAAGAAAATATTTTTGTTTTTTAGTTGAACGTTTGAGAGTGATGGTTGTAAAACGTATAATGCATCATTTTAACCAGAAGTCACAAGTAAAGAAAAAACAACCTTGAAAATTGTTAAAAATACATGGTTACTTAAAACTATCTACCCAAGAGATATCAGATCTCTAATCTATGCTGAATTCACATTTTAGACAAGTATATAAATGTACCTATATAATATGCATACTTTTATCCATGGACCAGTGATACTATTGGCCCAAAATTAGTTATAAAAATGAGTTTTAAAGTTTAAAAGAGGGAAGATTTAATCCATACATTAAATGATTTACTCTCCAGTAAATGTATACGAAAATATAATATAATTTATAATAAGTGAGAAGAGACTGATTTGAGGAAATACACACATGTGTGTGCTTTTTTTTTAAGTTATCCTAGCTGATGGGATACGCCGTGATGGTATAATTTTCGATAAACTTCTTGAACGAGCTTCCGGTTGCGCAGTGCGCAAATTTGTGCCTTTTTGCTTCGTTGGTTTACGTGCAAATCGCCCCCCTTCTCGGCTAAAAGTTCAAGTAATTTGGTGACAACTATATGTATGTATTGTATGTAATAAAGCTATCCTCTTAATGGTCTCGTTTTGAGATTCTTACGCCACAGAAAAGTTATATTGTAAATATGTGATAAATAAATGTAAAATAAATGTATCTTATCTGAAGTAAATTATTAAATGTTTGCTTTTTTTATAGGTTCGAAACATCCGAAAATGAAAGAAATAAAAAACTTATAGGTACCTAAAGAAAAAAATAATAAATTATTACCTAATAAGTTTCCTGACCACGACATCCCCCATTCAAGTGCAGCCCGAAAGGCAGGATCACTGGAGAACTTGGAGGCTGCGATGCCATCTACCATACCACACATAAAAGACATTGATTCTATAGATTCCGTGTAGATGTCATAAGGTGTAAAAATAACTTGTACAGGGGGGGTATAGGACGAGAAGAAGATGCATCTTGCGATTGCGGAGAGGTCCAGAATGATAAGCATTTTCTTGTCTACCGAAACATGGTACATGGATGTAACGGGGGAGGCTTAATAGTGGTAAATGACGTGGCTTTTGCTACTGCAACGTATTCGAGTGGAAAGGCCTAATTTTTCGATAATATATGATTTTTATTCTTTTTTATGTACAATATAAATGAAAATTAAAATATGTAAGTCCGGACATGTGAAATAAGTAACACCTATCAAATCTGTGTTATTTGAAATATTTGGTAATTTTAACTATATTATTTGTCGGAACTTTTGGATTATTATCTTTAACAAAGTATCTAATTTACAATAGAGTTTGTGTTATTCATGACAAGATCAAACTTTGGTTTACAATCAATATATAACACACATGATACAATAATAATCATATCACTCCGCTGACATGAAAAAAACATAATATCGATTGGTAAAAGTAATAGAAGGAATAATAAGAGTGTGTCAGAAAAGGAATGTGAATGCATAGCCACAATAGTGTTGGGGGAATTCCCCTGTCATACCTTTGACCCTGGCCATCCAACTGATTCGACAATTACATATTAAAAGATAAAGTCACTTTAATTCTGGTGGTAGGGCTGCCACCCTTTAATTTTGTCGTGATTTCTGTCATTACTCGTGTAATTTATTTATTAAAATAATTATACAGTAACGTCTCTCACCCCTTCTGTTTTTTTTTTAATAATAATTAATATTTAATTACTGACGAGAGTCCTCGCGAAGTTTCTTATCAATTGGCTGTAATTTGAAATTTATGAAAAATATACAACATTGTTCCAGATTTTTTTTTAATAAATTTCAAAAAAAAATATACATTATTTAATATTTTAAAAATTAAAGTATATTTATGAAAAAACGTATATGAATTTATAGAAGAAATCAAATAAAATAGTGTGATTCTCAAAATTGAGTTATAAAAAAGCATATTTAAATGTTTTTGCATTAATAACTAATACCTAGATATTATTTTGAATAGTGATAACACATTAAACTGTGCTAGTAAGATTTAAGTAATTTATCTATAGATATATTAGAAATATAGATGAAATCATATTTTTTAAATGACATGTCTTTGTTAAACAAGTTAATATACATATACATCACCCTACAATCCCTAAGTTAAGCATAAATGTTTGAGCTATAGGTTAAAAAAATCGGTCGAGGCAGGATTCGAACGGGTGCCGATCGACCCATCTAAATGTAGACAATCATTTGACGTGTTTCTTTAATAATTTATAATACCTATTGATATAATAACGAAATAATGTTCGATATATTCATGACCCTACATGACTAAGAACATTTGATGTACCCATACAATGGACACTGGTGGGTTCTTCGGTCTGATAATGTTGTCAGCTCCCGATGTTAGATAACAATATTGTATTACATTCTTCCACTTAACACCTGAGCACTGAGAACTGGACGTTGGACAGAATCTCTATCTTTCTCTCTCTCTCCTCCACTTTGTGTAATGTCATCCTTTCATTGGATTCATCTCAACTTGTTATTATTAGGTTGCATCGAAGATTCTCAAAATTCTGTCGCATAAATTAAATTTAAATATGAAATTTTATTTTATCTTGCAAAACACAAAGATGTGCAACAAGGAGAAAAAATATTGATACTTTAATTTTGCTAGGAATAAGTACGTTCTTCAAAATAGACTTGTCATTTTATCGTGGAAATGTACCTACTTAGCTGTCGTGGCATATCTAACGATAGCTAATATAATCAAATTATTTGTTTTGCAAAAATCTTTAACATTACTTATGATATGAAATATCTATCAATAGATTTAACTCCGCTGAAAATGAGAAGTGTCATGTCAAATAAATACCCCAATATAAAAAAGGTTTTGATAATTATAAAGATATTTCTGAAATAGACGTAATATAATGATATATGATAAACGCACAATTCTTCTTGATCTTATAACGCTGTGATTTGAAAATGAAGTAATGTGAATCGGCGTGAAATTGATTGTAATACATTGAAAAATAACGAATTTAATATTGGTACATAATATTATATCCTAATTTGTGAAATAACTTGAAATATATCTATCGTGTTAAATTTACTGTTCCATCTCAGTGCACTGAAAGAAACCAACGAATAAAGGTTATTTTAAAAAAAATGACATATGGTATGTACAGAAAAATAACGAAACAATCGTAATTCGTTTGCGAAAGAAATGTCATTGCAACCAATAGGTAGGTTGATGACCAACAGCCAAAAAGGCTAATTTTCCGTGAAATATATTTGTCATGATTGCAATCAGATTACATTCGAAATCATTCAAAAGAATTTACTAAAATTTATCGATAAACTTGTATTCAATAAATTATTACCATTTGTAAACGAGGCGTGATGATGCGTGATATAAAAACCGACGTCAATATGTGAAATGGATTCATGATTCACACTGTCTTTCATCGGATAATAAATCTAGTGCTTATTGTGTTAAGGTTGAATTTGCAATGTTGTCGCGTCGGCGGTGGTTTGTTTTGTATGAAATAAAACCGAATTTACATTGTTAAACGTTCTCAGATTTCCATACACGATCTGATCGAAGGGAAAAAGATTAAAATCGGTATTGAACGCGAGTCGTGCGTTCTATTTTTCCTTTATTTGATTAACAAAAGACCAATAAGCAGCGATAAAAGGTGTTGCTTTTTGGAGGATAACATAATCGCGTCATACAAACGTATTCACGATCTGGATTAGATTGATAGACGGGATCAAACAATCAACATTATATAAGTAGGTACATTTTGATCGCGTTTTCTATTATCGCCTAATCTATGTGACTCTGAAAAGGGATTCTGCGAATGAAAAGTACCTGTACTTCCTTCACCAGCACTCGTTCTGCTTATGGGGACTAATAACGGCCCCTTGCAAAACTCTGAGAGAACACATAAAGAACATAAGAAGAGTCCGGAGAACTCTAAATCCTTGCAAACACTGCACTAAAAATGCAAAGAGAGCTAATTATCAGGATAAAGCAGGCTCATGGGAGTCTTTATTCCACAGTCTCCTATCATTTTTTTTCTTTGAATGTGAGTAAACTCTTATAGGACAATAAAATTCTCGGCCCTGCCCCCCTAGACAACATGTCATTAAAGCTAAGCGTTATATCGCTAAGCGATAGAAATGTATGAAATTGGTGGCTGTCACGTGATGTCATAGCCACCAATTCCATACATTTACTATCGCTTAGCGATATAACGCTTAGCTTAAATGGCATGTTGTCTAGTGGGGCTGGTATATTAGATTCTCATGCAAACTGCTGGCTGGCCGGTGGTGCGGGTTCGAGTCCGATTGGGGCGAAGCCCTAGGCTTCTTCTACCATGGCTTTAACCCTCACTATTGGTTCATTTTATTTTTGAAAAATAGTCTTGAAAGTCCTGAAGTTGCTCTGCATGGCCAATGGGTCCAAAGGAATTCCCTCGGACATCGTTGTAGAGTTCTCGTTGACACGGAAAGTTGACACGGATAAATTAGTGCATTCCCATAGGATATGCTCAGAAGTCTGATTAAGGCTACCTTCCTATGAAAAGTTCCTATCAAAAATTTGAAGAAGTACATATTTTAATAACTGTCTCGTCTGCTTTTCATCTCATACTATGTATTATCTCTACGCTAACAAATTCGGTATGCTTACTTACTTTTCGAATGGCTAGGTTCTTCTTCACCCAGAAAAGGCTGCGTCTATGGAGCTCGTTAGAGCCTTAAATTCAAACCCCGCAGCCAGTCCAACGCCTCTTGCTTTGCCCCGTGGATGTCCCCCAGCTCTCCCGGGTACCTATGCAGCGGGCACTCTTCAACAATGTGGCGGATCGTTTGGAGCTCTGCACCACAGTCACACCCCGGCGATTCTCTCTTTCCCCATTTCCATAAAAGATGGTTGCAACACCCCATGCCTGTTCTTATTCTGTTGAGCTGCACCCAGGATCTGCGAGGGAGGTCGAAACCAGGGACACGGATGGTGGGGTCCCGGACCAGATTATTGTTGCTCACCTCTGAGTCCGTCCATAGAGCCCTCCACTCATTCTCAGTGTTGTAGCTTTCCTCCTCCACTCCCCAAATTGGTCTTCGGGACTTGAGTCTCACTCTTGGTGGATGTGTGATATAAGCGTGTACTGGGAGTGCAGGATTGTTTTTTTATCTTTTTGATTTCTTTTACAGTAGCCTGATTTCTCCTGATGGGGGGTGGGGCGATATTCGATAGTACGTGAAGCCACGGTACCGGGATAGGGTACCCGTTATGGTTCTCATTGATTGGTTCAGCTCGGCATCTAGACTTCCACAGTGGAGCTCCTCGCCCACACCGGGGAACAATATTCTTGCGTTCTCTAAATACTATCTTAATTCCATATGTAATTGTACAACATGCATTTTCAGTCATAGACAGTCAAGAGGAGCTTTGATAGACCTCTTAAAAATTGTCTGTAATGATGGTCTAGTTAGCTGGTTGAACTTGAATGTAGAGGGTACAAGATAATAGTGGAAGCAGAGGCCAGCAATGGAGAGAGAAAGGCCTAGAAAGTAGAAGAAGTAAACTGGTACCTATTTCTAGTGTCTAAGTATAAATAATCTATACGAGAAGGTATGTTATCAGTTGACAATGGTCTAATATACCAAAACGGTCTATCTGTGGAGGAAATTAATCTTACATATTTCATTTGCGTAAACTATTTCAAAGCAAGAAATAGCGTAATTTTTTTTTAAAACTACATATTATATACAATTTTACATATCAATAGAGAACAGATTATTTCTTGCATTGGTTAATGATACTGGATGTGTCGATATAATCTCAGGATTGTATAATCACCGACCCATTTACATAAGTTCCTACTCATTTAAGAAATATATCAAAATATTACTGTTACAAAGGTATGGTACATTTAAGTACCTATAGGTAGATGGGTGATAATACAAGACGGGATAAAGTTAAATAGTGTAAAATCAATTTGGCGTGAAAAAAATCCATTATGGCGGTATCTTCGATGTGGAAAAAAGGTTTTTTATTTCAATATTCGTTGTTAGAACATTGCCGTATTTAGTACTTTCCAAAACAAATTAGGTAGGTCTCTTTATGAATGTGGAGAACTATTAAAACACCATTTATTTAAAGGCTCATAATAAAAAATGGCTCATGAGTTCATATCATATATTATCATGTAATATTGTAGGTTTTCAGTAGGTTTGTACTTGAATATTTTTGGAAGAATTCATTAGTGTTTTTTTACATTGGTATATAAAGTCCACTTTTTAAATCGAATTGATTTAAAACTTAATAAGCTAGATCTAAAATGTTTATATTACGTAGTGAAAAGGCATACGTAATTGGTGATCATTGCGCAAGCGCATAATGTGAAAACATAAGCCAACCAATGACAGCTCATACGCCCTGTAGGTGCCTGTTTCAGTTTGTTCTCAAGTGAACAGTTATTGTTGAATAACATATATAAAACTTTCAAAAATTGATAAGAAAACTCAATAAAAATGCATTATTGGTGATCTTTGCGCAAGTGAAAGTGATCACGTAAACCAGCCGATGACAGACCATAAGCCCTGTAGGCGCCTTGATTTCCCGGTTCTCCTATAATGTTTCAACTTCGTCTCTATTGAGATATAAATTTGTCAAAAAAATATCATTGACTCCCAACGGAAAAAAAATCAATGTACTTATGTACACATATGCAACCATAAATATTCGATAATCCAAATTCGTCTCTGTTGAGATATAAAGTTTTTCAAAAAATATTACTGACACCCGCCAGGAAAAAAATTCAATGCTAGTCTATAAAATATATGCGATCAGAAAATACTCGAATTAAAATGTAGGTATACAATTCATATAACTTTTAATATAGATTCAATTATACATAATTAAGTACAACTATTGTATCGAATCTTGTGGTGAATTTTTCTTCCTTCTGTTGACTTCCTCTGGTAATTAATCAATTTACTATCTGGGGGGGGCAAGTCTGGTCCAACAGGCGATATCAAAACCCTCGTGATACCCATATCATCGATATAATATTATCATATTGAGTTCTATGCCCTCTTAAGATATTATAGAACTCTATATAATAATTATATCCACGATATGGGTAATCGTGAGGGTTTCAATTTCGCCGGTTGGATCAGACTTGCCCCCCTGAATTGTCAACAATGTATTCACTATAAATTATTTGATGTTTTTCAAGTTTCTACATAACTAAGCTCCGCATTACATACCTACATTAAAAAATATATCAAAATTATGTTCTTTTAGGGAGGCATGCTGCTCTGAGATTATCCGGATTATTCGACTCAGTCGATTTTATATTGAGGTGGGAACTATTGTCAGATGCAATTTACCTAATTCGAAATGTTGTGGGAAACAGTAAATTTAAATGGTATACTTAATTAACTTTCCTAAAAAGATACACATTGTTTTACATGGTTGATACGTTTACCTTGTCAGCCATGACTATTGTTCATTTCGGGTTTGTTATGCTAAGTCATCGTAGTAGTTAGGTAGGTACTTATCTATATTGGTACACATCTTCCTTACTTATCTCAGTACTTTTAGTGTCAATTATAATGCAATCCCATACAAATTATTAGTTTGAAACGTGCACTATGCGTCTATGGATTATGGGGTTTCATAGCACCCCGGTAAGTAGGGAGCATCAGAAATTCCGATATTTTAGGTAGGTATTCTAATAACATGAAAATTTTTCACCATTTTAAAGAACATTACTTTATAACCCCCAGATAGAACCTTCACGAATGAGTTATAGTCGACTGTCATAGACCAAACGCAGCGTATCTCATCTAGTAGAGGCCACTAATTAATTTGCACGTTATTTATGTCTAATTGTAACTCTATTAATTATATCTCTATGGTCTTGTAGAGATTCTTTAGTGTCATCGTATTTATTGTAGTCTAACTATTGGTGAATAGTGTATATTAAAAATATCGCATACGTTGGAGGCCTATTCAAGGTAAAGAAATTAATAGTATAATAATATCTGTGGTCTGTAAGTCATACCTAATACCTACTAAAAATATAGATATGTTCCAAATATACATTTCTTATGAAAAAAATAGACTTGGTTCTTATTTTTGACAAGGTTATAATACATATACCTATCAATGTAAAGTACTGGGTTGTGGCCAATATTTAACTTACCACTGTATCGTTAGACTTTTTTCTACTTCTTGAATAGTCAACAATCACTTAATTATTTTATTTGAAGTAGGTAGGTACATTTCGTTTTTAAAAACAAATTAAATAAGATGAACGGATTTTAAAAGTTTTAAGTTAACACATACTTACGCATACATAGGTAGGTAGGTATTATGATATCAGTTTACACATTGACAATTACAATTATTTTAATATGATGTCTATCGAACTTCTACGTTTTTACGAATATATACGAATTTATACATTTTTACGAATTTATATGTGTGTGTTATCTGTAGAATACTGTTGTAGGTACAGAGGACACAAAATTTCATATAATCTCAGACGCAATACACAAAAAACACCATGATTATGATTGATGTTAAGCATTCACTACACAATACTTGTTGAAAATTCGATGTAAAAAATAGGCCTTAAAATTGTGATATCATAATACTCAACATTTCCACAGTAGTGAAAAAAAATATCATACAATTTTTAATAAGAATTAAGTGTTGACCACAACCCACTTGTTTTACTTATAATTGATGTCTGTGTCTAGGTATATTTTGTTTTGTAAGTATGTACGTATGTCGTTTTTTTTTAACACTGAACGTTTTATCCAAGTCGATATAATATGTTATTGAATACACAGGATGCTTACTGAATCATTTTTATGTTAAATTACCCAAATCAATCACGTATTTTTCGTTTATTGGTATAACTATCAATAAACATCAAATATAACGTGTTAAAATTATTGTCGTTTTTATCGGATAATATTATATTCTCCAAAAAAATACCAGGAAGATAAATAATAATGTAAGTATTTGAATTATAAAGGAAACTGATTTTTTATATTTATATACTAAATATATACAATACACATTCAAAATACGCAAGCTCTCGTGTGTAATTGAGACATTTAAAAATAAAAGAAACCATCAGTCAATATTTTATGTCTATTTTATTTTTATTTTAAAACTATAAATTCAGTTTTATGCATTTATGCTTATTTTAGGGAACGTAGGAAGATGTATTCATATGTAGGTAATTGTTTAACAAGGACATATTCATTTAAAAAAAAAGTTGCCAGTCTCGAACGAATGAAAGAATAATGTTTTTCCAATAGTATAAAATAAATATTACAAAGGAATAAAATAACATTTTTTTTATTCCTAATTATTTTTTTTTTCACATATTTGGAATGAAAATTTCAAATATAATTTTCTATTATTAAATAAAATATCGTGAGGCTGGATTCGACTCCCGGTCCACTGAATTACACGTTCATTTTTTTTGATTTTCTGCAGTTTCTTTAGATACATTTCTCGTATAATATTTTTCCGGCAGTGACTATTAAATAATGCATTTATAGAAACAATGTATAACGGTATAATCCGCTGTCGAGTTAAATGCTTCATTGAACATTAATTTGCTGCGGTGCTTGTAACTATTTTCATTAGGCACAGACACACTCATAACAACAACTTTGGTAGGTACCTACTTACTATTGCAAGACCAAACGTGTAAATAATAAGTTGTATGAATACACCGAGTAGAAATTAGAGTTTTTTTTATTTTCTTTGTGTCCATCCGGAGCAATGCGGAGAACAGCGGAGTACAAAAAACTCGAAAAAGTTGTTCTTTCGAATGGGAGATATTGAGTGTGCGCCACTGCATAAACCTTTCAGTTGGTCTTCCATCCTCATGATGGAAACCGCTGGCAGAGAAGGAGGGAAGGTTGGTTGGATGCTGAGGTTCGGGAGTGTGGGGATGGTAGGGGTTGAAGTAACCGTCTCCACAACCAATACACGCGAAGGCAAGCGCCGAGAAATCATAATTACCCCTTGCTTAAATTAACCCCGCACCGCCGTTGATTCTTTGTTCCGTTCCGACTGACCGGGAGGTGAATGTGAGGGAGCGAGAGGCGAGACCTTCCGAAAGTCTCATTAAAAAAGGGGTATTTTTCGCCAGTGTTGGTAAGAGATAGATTTCTTGAAACAACAACTTTAAAAAGTCGAACGTATGCGACATTTTGATCTAAAAATGAAGGTCGCAAATTTTAAACATTCTTTGAATCCAATAAATTATCAATATTGTTTTTCATAAGCTCATTCCAAGAAAACTCCACAGTCTATGCGAAATATGTAATAAATTTGTAGGATTCAAATATTATAGTTCAATAGTAGTTGATATTACATAGGTATAACAAAATTATATCGTTTCATTTTCAGTCAAATAATCGTTTTTTTTTGCAAAGAAACTTTAGGTATAGTAACTTAGGTTTAGGCACGTACCTACAATGGAATAAAATTGGTGAAATAATTTTGATATAAGTATACATTTCTTTAAATTTAAATGTTGACTTTTATTCAAAACTAAATAAAAATATTTCATTTTAATTGAGTCTTATTACAATCTTGCATTGAGTTAACATGTACGTAATATTTTTTTTTATTTTACTCTTGTTTATTCTCCCTTTTGTAACCACTACTTATATTTTATTATTGACTTGTTGTTAACTATTTATGGAACCTTTGCTGGTTTACTTGACTTTTTTTGTACTTTTTCAATGTTTTCACAGAACAGTATGTTTCATTAATAAATAAAATTAAAAAAAAAATACTTAATATTAAATTTATCATATATTAACAAATACATTTATAAACATCATTTTGTATTTAAAAAGCATATCATATTTATGTATAAAAATTTGTCGACATCAAATAAGATAATCGTTAAAAATAAAATGTTTGTTGTAGTGTTTTGCGATATTAGCGATAGTCTTGTGTAACGTAAGTGAAAGTACCGCAATGTTCCTTGAGTATTGAAACAATTCTCCTACCTTCACTAAGTATCTTATAAATTATACAAAGGGAATGAATCTTTATAGAAAATACGTGAAAAGAAATATAACTTGAAGATACTAATTTTGTTGCTATTGATTTTTAAGTTTCACAGCAAATCTCATTTTATAATTCCTTCATTAAAATAACCAATAAAATAATTCACCTTTAATATTATTAATAAAATTATTATCTATCCCGTAATATATTTGCGATGCTCTTTAAGTAGTACCTACATAAAATATTTGATATGTTTTTATTTGATTTGGGACTCAAATCAAAGACTCAAAACAAAATTGGTACTCAAATCAAATACATATGCGAGTCAAATAAAATACATCTATAGTTGTCGACAAATATCTTGGGCCGTTTCGACGAGAAGGGGGGCAATTTGCACGTATACCAACGAAACAAAAAGAGTCAAATATGCGGTCTGCGCACCCGGAAGCCAGGTTCAAGATATTTGGTGAAAACTATACACACCTGACGACATTGATCTATGACCTCTTCTCTATGGTTTTTGAAATGTCAAATCGCGTCAGAAATTGTTTTGTTGTGACAAATATTATGAAGCTCATTTTGACCTGATTGATCTGTTATATTTGAGCTATGTATCTGCTTTGATGTTTTTTGAAGTAGTTATTGATTAGTTATTAGTACAAAGTATCTAGATTGTGTACTTACCATTAGGTATGTAGAGCGGAAAATTATCATCACCCAGTTCATAAGTGTATCGTCACTGTAAAGTTGTCAACTGCTAGCCCTATAACAGTGTTTACTAATTGGGCAGTAGCAGTCTACTTGTTTGTGTCATTGTAAAATAGGTACATATGGTGTGATAAACGTGTTAATGTTTTTATCCATTCAAAGAAATCATAGAAAAAAATGTGTCTTTATATTTGAACTGTAGAAAATTAACTTGTTTTTAATTAATTTTTGAACGTCATACATATAAAAATTTTAAGACTCGCGGTTTGCACAATGAACAATTTGTTGACAATAGACTTACTCTTTTTCTAGTAGATTAGATCTACTCGACCCACAGTTATGTTATCACTCAGAACACACACAGTAGGTACTACCCATGTGAATCAAAGTGAAAATCATCGATTATATTAGGTGTGCTACGAAAGAAAGAAACTTATATTAGAACAGTATTCGTCGCAAAGACTTTTTAGCTCCTTCAATTATGAGTTACATCTAGCGATAATGTCATTCGTTTATTACTATTTTACGAAAATCGGTAAAATTATTTGAATGTTACTTATGAAAACGCTTCCAGAGACATGTTCTTTTCACTATGGTTTTTGAAATGTCAAATCGCGTCGGAAATTGTTTTGTTGTGACAAATATTATGAAGCTCATTTTGACCTGATTGATCTGTTATATTTGAGCTATGTATCTGCTTTGATGTTTTTTGAAGTAGTTATTGATTAGTTATTAGTACAAAGTATCTAGATTGTGTACTTCGATTATATTAGGTGTGCTACGAAAGAAAGAAACTTATATTAGAACAGTATTCGTCGCAAAGACTTTTTAGCTCCTTCAATTATGAGTTACATCTAGCGATAATGTCATTCGTTTATTACTATTTTACGAAAATCGGTAAAATTATTTGAATGTTACTTATGAAAACGCTTCCAGAGACATGGATTTTATCGTCTTACCTAACTGGATATAGCTCATAACTGGTGACCCGCAAGGAGACGTAATTTCACCGATACTGTTTTTTTATATTCACGAACCTTATTAGAATATGTCTCTTCTTTGTAGATGTTCTCTAGATAATTATGTTGGGAGATTTAATGCCAATTTAGATGTTTTAAATAGAAAAAAAAACATAACATATTTTTGATATAATGTAACATGTTGATATAATGTATTTTGATATAATGTAACAGTGAATAAAGTGTATGAAGGATGCTTGCAGAACGGACTGAGAATGAATGTCAGTAAATCTAAGATATTGGTATTCGAAAAAACTGAAAGTATAACTCCGTGTAGAATAAAAGTAGAGAACGAATGGCTAGAACAAGTAGAGGAATATTTATACTTGGGGAGTATGTTTGAACGGAATGGAAGACCTGATAAAGACATTGAAAGAAGAGTTATGGCAGGTAACAGAATAAACGGAGCTCTCAGACCAGTAATGTCTGATCCAAGCATCTCAAAGGAAGCCAAAATTGCGGTACATAATGCAATTCTAGTGCCCACTTTGATGTATGCCAGTGAAACATGGACGTGGCAAAAGACGCATGAAAGTAGAATAAATGCTGTGGAAATGAGATCACTAAGAAGAGTATGTAATAGAACGATATATGATAGAATAAAAAATGAGGACATAAGGAGGGAATGCAAGATGACGAGTATAAATAAAATGAAAGTGAATTCCTTGAGGTGGTTTGGACATATTGAAAGAATGAATGATGAACGACTGACCAAAAAAATATACATGGGTGTAAGAGATGGAGTGAATAGTAGGGGGCGCCCCAGAAAGGGATGGCATAACCATGTGAATGATATTTTGAAAGAAGGAAGTATAAGAAGCTTGAATAATCGACGAGCATGTATGAGACGATGCATGGACGTAAAGGAAGCTAGGAATGTATGCAAAAATAGAGGAGTATGGCGCTCGGTTCTCTATGCTTACCCCGTAAGGGATATGGCGTGATGGTATGTATGTATGTATGATGTTATCGAATATTTTTTTTTAAATGCATATATATACGCAAACATTGGAATTTTTCCCTGTCGGGAGTCAAACGAGATTAAACATCTCTATTGAGATGTTAAAAAGTTTGTCAATTAAAAAATATATATTATGAGAAAAAATATACTTGAATGTAAGATTATTGAATTCATTTGATATGACATTTCTTAGATAATTATTATTGTATTTGTTACTTGATTTCACATTTCTTTATTTTTTATATTAATAATCATTTCGTATAATTCACGACAAATCCTATCATCCATTATTCGTATGAATTTAAAAATATGGCTGGTAGTATGTAGTTACCTACTAGAAATATATTTTATTTAATGTATATTTGTCTCATACTCATTTTGTCATTTTTCTTGGTAGCGACAGTAAGGATCAGCGGGGGTTTGTGAGGGTGGAATCGGGTTGGTATGCAGGAGGAGGGAGGGGAGGGTAGGACAGTGAGGGAGAAAGAAACCTAGGTTTTAAAGTCTGCGAGAATTGTTAATTTCTCAGCGGCGTACACAGCCTTACAATCGCAAGGGGGTAGGATTTCTTTGTGGGGAAACGGGGGGGTTTGATATGTATGTAGGGGCTGTTTAATCGTTAGCCACCCGGGGGGGGGGGGTGGGATATGGAAGGGTGCGGGGAGGTAACGGGGAGCGAATTTGTTTGTTTTTAATTGCGCTTGAAAATAAATGTGTATCGATTGTCCTCATGACTTATCTGGGGGTGAGGTAAAAGTGTCGCGAATAAGAATTCAAATATTTGCAAACGAGGAGTGCGTATTTTGGCTAACGCAAGAAGGTGTGTATACACACCCGTCTTTTTTTTAATTCGACACTTTCATTTTAGATTTTCAATAACAAAAAAAAAGATACCTATATAGGTTAGATTCGAATTCTTACGTAATTTAATAATATATTATAGTACAGAGCTGTGGACAGAAACTATAATAATATATGATATTAAGGTTCGAACAAGGCATAGATACATTGAGTGAAATAGATGCACAAATACGAAAATGAAATAGATTTATTTTTAAGTGGGTTTTGAATAACGAAGAAAGCATCAAACATCATAATAGTAAAAGATATTTTGAAAGTTTTCGTATATTTGTATCTTGAATCTTGACTCGGGGGCTGATTTTCATGTTAATTTATCATTGATGGTGAGTTAAAATATTGTCAGCTCTACATTTGAATACCCATCATAAAAAGTTAATTTTGCTTTGTTGACCGAAGGTCACGACGCCCGCACAAAAGCCAAACAGCTTATCAATTGTACCACGGCGCGGCGGTCGGCTGCCACGGCAGTCGGCTATTAGTCTTTTCAATTTGAATGATTCTAATATTTTTAAATACTTAAAAAAATGATAAAATAGTATTAATATATATTTTTTTATTTTGATTTGATTGCTGTCCCAGCATATTATAATGCAGAATATATGTATAATGTTGATAAAAATATTGAAAGCAAACCAAAAATTAAATCTTATTTATCATACATGTACCTACTGGGCAAGACCTGTGTCATCAAAAATTTAATAATAATAATTACATTTTTTATTTGATAAATGTTTCATTTGATAGACACATACGCAGTATTTAGAATATTATACAAAAAAAATATATATACGAAGTTAGTATACTATTGCATCTATTACTTTTGCATCGTAGGTATTAGTTATTTTAAATAAAATTTATTTAAGAAAATGTGTATAAATAAATATTTACAAATCTGAATAATCTGTAGTTCATTGTAACGCTTTAAAATGTAATAATATAAAAATGATATAGCCATTCAAATTAATACCCAATAAACAATAAACAATAATTACTGTAGTAAGATGTACCTACACACAATCAGAGTCACACGACCGCCTTTCCAGACAAGCTAAGAAAAGATAAACGAAACAAAATAAAAAAATAAATAAACATTGAAGCGCTCACTCATACAACGTTGCACTAGCGTCATACATTACGGGAAACATTTCTTGTATGTGTGTATGTATGTACCAGGGAGGGAAGGGGAGGTGTGGGTCATGAGGAGACATTAGCAACTCTATTTCATATTTCATACGACGTTCAATTTCAAACAAAACAAATTATAAAATATCTGTTTTTCTTTAAAATGACTGACGGTACTTTTAGTTTCATAAACGATGGCACACACGTATGCACTTTAGGTTAGGCTTGGTTAGGTTAGGTTAGACTCATATTTGATCATGTGGAGAGCAAAAAACCTAATCAAACCTGAACTAATATTATAATAATATGTATGTTTGCATGCTGGTGGCGTTCGTAAAGGTTCTCTCTGCCTACCCCGCAAGGGACATGGCGTGATGGTATATATGTATGTATGTAAGAACCAACAAACACTTTATTGAGTTGATTTGTGGAAGTATTGGAAGGAGTTTTGTAACTTAACCTAGTGGAAATATCAATCTCTTCAAGCAACCTCTTATTTCATATATTTTCGTAACAGAAAATGAAACATAAATAAAAAATATATTTAAAAAAATACCTATATTATAATAAATTTTGGTATTAAGATGTTATTAGAAGTAATTTTCAACGAAAAATTATCCCTGCGATTCGAGACATAAGACATTGACATAATATAAAAAAAATGTAATCAACGTAAGCTTGAATCTTTACTCTGATCTTGAAGACGTTGTAGAGTAGGTAGATATGTAGGGGTACCTTCCTACCCCGTGAGGAGAAATAGAGGAGGTCGGGGTAATGCACCTCGAGGGGGAAGGGGGAACGTCTCTCATTTAAGTTCATAAAAATAAAACGCTAGAACATTACAACTACCGCCGTGTATTATTGAATATTAAGCATGACATTCTTCTGTATTGAATTACGGAGATCTCTGCCATGTATAAATGTATTATACCTACTAGCTGGATTGATCCAATAATTGTATTTCATAAAGCAGAAATTCTATTCCTGATTTTTCGTTCCGATTCAATAAACCATATATTACCATTGTTAATAAATTGTACACTACATTTGAAATCATATACTATTCATCGTATGTATGTATTCGGATGATAATATATTTGTAAATGGCATATAATAATAATAATAATTAGAATTTATAAAGCGCCGTTTAGTGATACAAGATCACTCCAAGGGCGCTGTGGCTTATTTGTTGGCTCTACTAAACAAAGCAGTCTTAAGTAATTTACTGAAGGTGTCAACGCTCTGAGCTCCACGTATATCAGGGGGCAATTTATTCCATTTTAAAGGCCCGTTCACACTGAAACTCCGATCATAGTAAGCCGCTTTATTGACTCTGTCCAACTCTTTTAAAGAGTTGGTACTCTGTGGTCCCGATGATCTCAATGAGAGTTGTCTTCCTGATAGGACATTCTTTTGACATAGTTCTTGTATGTAGTGTGGAGCCAAGTCGTTCAGAGCCTTAAACACCATCAAGCACACCTTATAGTCTACTCGTTCTGGACACTTCAACCAGTGCAGTTCATTTAGAAGAGGTGTTATGTGACATCTTTTGTCAGCTCCATATATCAACCTCGCAGCCGCGTTGAAAACCATCTGCAGTCTATCCAGCTGATACTTGGGCAAACCAGTAATCCAGCCGTGATACAAAAAATGCATTGATAAGCGTTTTAGCTTCGCTTTTAGGTAAGCTGCGGCGGATACTTTTCAATTGCCTCTGATGAAAAAAGCAAGAGCTAACAGTTTTAGAGATATGCAAGTCCAGCGATAGTTTATTATCCAACTGGACGCCTAGAAATTTAAAGTTGGTTGATGGTGTAATTTCTTCTCCATTGATGTTAATTGGAGTGTTTTCTATGAGATGCTGTCGTCGCGGTGAAGCTACCCACATAAATTCTGTTTTTGTTGGGTTCAATTTTAGCTTGTAGAGCGACATCCATTCAGCAATTTTATTAATACAACCAACGGTATCATTCCCAAGACTATCCTTGTTTTCTGCAGTGGAATATTTTACAATCAGGTGATCGTCAGCGTAGGCGTACGAAGCGAAGCCTTCATTATATATAATATCGTCAAGATTTTTTATATACAAAATTAAAAGTATGGGCCCCAAAACTGACCCCTGTGGCACCCCAAATTTGATTTTTTCCGAAAGAGATGATTTATTTTGCAATAAGACAGATTGTCGTCTATCTGACAAGTATGAGGTCATCCATTTTAAAATATTCCCACAAATTCCGTATTCGTTTTTCAGGACAAAAAGAAGTATGCCATGATCCACGCTGTCAAAGGCAGCACTCATGTCTAAAACTGATAGCAGTGCAATATTTCCGGATTCGATTTCTGTAATAAGATCAGAGAGAATTCACATTAGTACAGTTTCAGTCGAGTGATTTTGTCTGTACGCTGATTGTTTTTTAGAAAACAAATCATTTTTGTTTAGGTATTGCGTCATCTGATTAACTACTACTCGTTCTAGTAGTTTTGAAAGAACTGGTAGATTTGAGATCGGCCTGTAGTTTACAGTGTCTTCCGGATTAAGGTTTTCTCTCTTAATGATAGGTGTTATAGTAGAGGTTTTCAGGTATTCCGGGACATTTAAAGTATCGACTGTTGATAGATTGATAATTCTAGCTATCACAGGTGTTAGCTCATTTACACAGATCTTCAGGAGCCAAGTTGGAATTGGATCCAGTTTACACTGCTTGTTTGGACATGCCTTGATCATTTTTGCTACTTCAAGCTCATTGATCTTGCTTAGTTTGTCGAGAGTTCGTTTTCGAAATGGTGTTTTTTGCGGGATTGGAAATACATCAGAAATACTAGTAGACTTTCGAATATCTTCTACCTTCTTTCGGAAGTAGTCTGCAAAGTCTTGAGCACTTAGTGATGTATTCGAGTTGGAGACTGTTTTCTCTCTCACATTGTTCAGATTGCTCCATAGTTTTTTAGGATCACCCTTTTCGGATTCAATTTTGTCTTTCCAATAGACAGATTTTTTCTTTTTTAAAGTCACTCTATAAGTGTTCTGCGATGTAAGCCATTTTTGCCGGCTAGAAGGAGTACATAACAATTCATTTTACGTACAAAATTATTATTTTGCTGTATATTACAATGAAAAAAAAACCTATAATAATACATAAATTGTAGAAATAGACCAGTTTCATAAAAAAGTGAAATAGACGTAATTAAATCATATAAAATAATTGAAAATTTTTTAGAAAACAATTCTAGGTTTTGTATTGAAGATTTTTAAAATATTATTTTTCCCTTTTTATTAAGGATGAATATGTCCTTGTAACAAGTACATATACATCTTGATACATTCCCTAAACTGAATATAACTGCTTGTGCTATAGGTGAACAAAATCAGTCGTGGCAGGGTTCGAACTCGTAATCACTGGATTACTAATCCAGCGCGCTAACCGCTCTGCTACCACCCATCTAACAATTATTATTATTTTAATACATTTATCGTAGGCATCTATTATTTTTGATAAAAAATAATGAACAAAATTTAATGGAAATTTGAATTCATGTATTAAAATTATTATTGGTTTCCGCTAAAACATATTGGAAATCTTGTATATAATATATGAAGGTCACGCAAACTTATTTGCTAGGAATAATATGTGTAATTGTGCATATCAAAATATGTATACTTAACTTACTTACTTCCGATGGCTATACAACTCCGGTAGAGCTTTAGCCTCCTGAACAAAAGATTTCCAAGCCTTTCTGTCAGCTGCAGTGGACTCCCAGTCATCACAAGCATTCAGCATGTTCAGATCTCAGGTAACATTGTCCATCAATCTCTGCCTTGGTCTTCCCAGGGGTCTCTTTCCCACAGGGTTATTTTGCAGAATACATTTTGTGGCTCTTTCTTCCCCCGATCTGACAACATGTCCAATCCAAGCTAATCTTCTGGACCTGGTTTCGCTGGTGATTAAAGGTATTAAATATGTATAAAATTAATATTTCGTTCTGTTAATCAAAATGGTCGGGATCATTTATTTAATCAAAAAGTAGGTGTCTATATTAATTAAATATTTGTTTTTATTATTGTTATGTAATAAATAGTGTAGTCATTAATATGATACACTGCTGTAATAACAAAATAATCCAGCAATTAATTTGTTATGAGATGTGGATAATAAAGTAAGTTTCATGAAAGTGGAAGATTCTGTGTTCATAAAGCCACTCTGTGGTATAATAAAATATACGGAATCCACTCGTATGGCTCGGAGCAATGGACGGCACAAGGGGAGGGGGGTGAGTGAATGTATGCAAAAAAACTTTTCTCTCCACTTTCTTTAACTCCTATTCCGAATTACCCGAGTTCTCCCCGTTGTCGTTTGCTTCAACTACCCCCGGTCTCCCCTCACACCACACATTACACGAGTCACACAAACAGACACCGCTCAAAGGGAAGAATGAACCATTTTTGATCGATAATAATTGAATTGATGAGTAAAATGGAAACCGTAATTATATGTATCCAAGTAGACAGGCACCATAACGTTTACATTAGGTATGGCCAATATTATAAATATACTCGTATGAACATACATAAGTCACACCCTGTTTTCATAAGGGGTAAACAATAACAAATCATGTCATTTCTCTACTAATGTAGATACCTACCTACTTTTAATTAAACAAAATATTTATGAATTCAATAATTTTTAACCTATAATAATAATCAAATAGGTTAACTGAATGTATTTTTATATGTAGGTATTTCTTTTTATTTTGTATAAGCTATAGACTTATCTCGTTTTACTTTATATTTCTTTTTTCTATTATTTTCATTTTCATTGTTTATAGATTGGGTATGTTTGTTTTTTATATATATTGTTTTTTCACACAAGATTATGTACCTACTGTATTCATTGATTTATATGTACCAATGACTATTTTAATTTTGTATCTTTTATGAAATAAATAATAATTTAAGCCTCGTCCAAGCTTCACTTGTATGCCTATATCATAATATAATAATACATTTTTTTTAAAGAATGAACATTTCCTTGAAACAAGTATAATATACATTATCATATTATATTCCCTAATTTAAGCTCTGCCTCACCCATTACTGGTTCAAGTACTCGGTTTCCTTTGTTTTTGAGATTTTTATTCAATAATTATAATGTTTTTAATCCAATCGTAAAATAATTTTGTTCCCACGGTTTTAAGAAAATTATGATGAAAATAATAAAACAATTATTCCTTGATCCATGTCGTCCACCAATATTGTCACCGAATGGGAGATGTTGCATCGATTGTATTTTTATTAAGAATGGTGGTTTAAGGAGGGGAAGTGGGTGGGGTGGATAGGGGGATGGTAGAGGGAGGACATAGGAGATTGGAGGAGGATTTTCACCCATGGAGAGGATTTTCTGTATTTGCATCCACTAGGTTCTTTTGCAATTAAATCGATTTTAAAAGTCATATGAATAAATTTTATTCCTTGTTCTTTGAAAGATGTTCCTAGTGAATCAAAAGAAATATTCAACATACGAACAATAAAGAATTGTACATAATATTGTGTATGCACAATTCGATGACCTTATATTGTGTATAATTTTTTTCACATTCTGAATGTATACAGATATAATTATCCACAAGACCAACTATACCTCGGATGACCAACTATTATTCTATCTTTTTTGTGGTATTCAAGGCAGACGTTGACTTACAGGAATTTCATTTGCAACAACGCAAGAGAGTCTATTTTCTTTCATTTTATTAACATGGTCCCGCCAGCAATGTCTTTTCGTCTGGCTCCACCGCACGATATCCTCGATTACCAAGGTTTCTCTTATGGCAGTATTCTGTCCTGATTATTTAAAATCTATTCCCATGTATATTATAATTTATTTTCATATATTCTTTATCGTACCTGCTATTTTAGCTTGACCCTGGCCGAGGCTTGTTCAAAAACACCATCAATGGTACATTTTTATTAAGAATTCTTGTCTCTTGTACTTGTAGATATCTACAAAATAACAATCATTTTGTATCCATTGTGTTATAATATGCTTACTCGCATAAAATCGCTGTAACTTATGAATGTATCGATTTTATAGAGGAACACGGCATGATGGAATGTAAGTAGGTACCAACCCACGTTAAAAATATTTTTTTTATGAATTCTCATTAGACGGTCTGAGCTGTATGATCACCATCCACCATCTAGAGAATGTAATGTGCCCTCGCATATTAATATGAGTTTCTTCCCCTTTGAGCCAAATGCCTGCAATCTTACATCTCATATTATTCTCATTTACCCCCTCGCCAAGGCGAGCTTCTAATTTTTAAATGTGGGGTATTTTGTGGGGCTGGGGGGTGTGTGCTGCCCAAGTGGGGAGTGATGGGGGGTTTGTGGGTGGTTTTTCTTCATTCGTTGTCGGTTCCCCCGGATATTAGTCTCCCCTCACACTCTGTGAATGTATGTAATGAGATTATGATATAATATGTGAGTATATTAGTGCGCTGTACACATACCTACTAATAGCTAACAAACCATATGTTCATTGTGAAAAATATACAGATGTGGTGTGTTGCCTAACTTTTGTCGCAGAGTTTTCAAGTTTGATTCATTTAATGCACCGTAAAATATGCAAAGGAGGGTTTACTGCCAAAAGGCAATATCTTGCAACCGACTTAAAATGTGTTGTTTTGGTACATTGAAAAACCCAAAACAATAACAAAATACCAAACATTTCACAGTAATGAGGAAAAGAATAAGATTATTGGGGGTGCAAAAGGAAAATGGACTAGGAATGATTTGACAGATATAATTGGTTTAGTGTTTTCGTAGAGATTTCGATGACATAGTATATAATCACTTAAATTACTACAAATTTATTATTACTGGTTGAGATGCCATACTATAATCACTAAAGTTATTACGTGGGTGTTTATTATTGCTGACCGAACAATTATTTAAAATACTACGTCCCTATTTATTATTGCTGATTGAGATGACATAGAATGATGACATAGCACTTAAGTTACTACGTACTAATTTTTGATGGTTGAGATGATAAAGCATAATCACTAGATGGGTAGGTGGCAGAGCGGATAGCGCGCTGGGCTAGTAATCCAGTGGTCGCGAGTTCGAATCCTGCCTCGACCGATTTCGTTCAACTAAGCACAAGCATTTATTTGCTTATTTTAGGGAACGTAGGAAGATGTATATGTTCTTGTTTAACAAGGACATATTCATGAAAAAAAAAGTTATTACTTATTTATTATTGCTGACCGAACATTGTATAATTACTTGTTAAAACGTATTTATTATTGCAGATTGAGATGACATAGCATAATCACTTTAGTTACTACGTATTTATTATTGCTGATTGAGATGACATAGCATAATCACTTAAGTTACTACGTATTTATTATTGATGATTGAGATGACATAGCATAATCACTTAAGTTACTACGTATTTATTATTGCTGATTGAGATGACATAGCATAATCACTAAATAGTCTAGGTAATTGCTGATCAAACTACGAAAATAGAGGTAAGAATATTTTATGTATTATGAGATGTGATTGACATGAATTAATGACATAGGGAAACTAAAAACTAACATACGTATAATATATGAGACGGTGCATGTATATTGTAAAGGCGATGGATCAAGATCGAATATTGTGGGGTTCGGTTCTTTCTGCTTGCCCCACTAGGGACATGACGTGATAGTTTTACTCACCTAAAAAAATCTGTATTCGAGATACTTCAAAATAATACAAATTAAAGTTTATAATATCTACAGGTATTTTGTTTTCTTAAAAGGTACCTGTTAACCTTGAACATTTAGGGATGAAGGGTCGTGAAATACATGGGGGAAAGAAATATGTAGGGATTTATCTACAGGTAAATTTGGATACTCGAGTACCTATGCATGTATGTATGTCATAATTCTATGGCAAAAATGTTATTTGAGTCCTTCAAAACGATATTTTTCTATGAAATGTTATTTACTCTTGTACACACCTATTGTGTATTGTTCCATGACACAGAAAATGTAATAAATATTTTGTACATATATACTTGGTCGGGATTTTGTGCAGCTTAGTACAGAAAAGTCAATGTGTTAATTGCCAACATAATAAAACTAAATTACACATTTCTTTGCTTGGCACTATGCCGAAATCTATGCGAATGAAATATTTTGCAAATTTTATTGTAGCCAAAAGTTTCACTCAAAATTGCTTAGGATAAAAAAGGGGATATCTACCTATTTTGGCAAAGTTACCATTGTTGTCCCTGTGTCATAAAATATTGTGAAGATGTCGAGAGAGATAACTTTGTTGATAGACTGAAAACATTATAGGCACATCAGAATTTGCTACGACTATTGTCTTCTGTGCGGAACTTGAACATTTCAATGATGTTTAAGGTTTTCTTGGGCATGCCAATTATTTGGTAAGTATAAGTAATTAATTTAAAGAAAACGAACAAAATAGAGATACATATGAATTATTTACTTAACTTTTGTGACAACATATTGAAATGATTTGTTTAAAGCATTACTGAATTTACAAGCGATTACTGAATGAAATAATGTAAAGGTAAATGAAATGGTATTCAAGTTTATTTAACTTCTCAACAACGTAACAAATTAATAAAAAATTTGCATAATATGGTTAATGAAACCAACGATTAATTGACATTCTCATTCACTTGCTGACAACGTCAGAGTTTCGAGATATAACAAAAACTAAGATGATATTAATTTGAAACTAAATAAAGTAATTTTAAGGAAGGAAAAGTAAACATTGAATTTTTATCCCAAGAAAGGCTTCATATTATTTATTGATTTATATTTTGTACATAATATAAACAAATATATTGCACACTTACTTACTTTCCGTGTCCAAGATCATCATAATAGCATTCTCATTCGCTTGCCACAGATCCTCCTCAGAGCAACCTCCTTCCATAAGTGGGAAGTTCAGCAGGTGTGACATGTTCTGCGTCTCTCCACATTCGCATGCCATGTTCTGGTCATCCTCTAGTATACCCCATCTGTCCAGGTTTACCATACACCTTCCTACACCCGTCCTTAGTCTATTCAGGGATTTCAAGGTTGCATATGGTAGTTGGTGACCCGTTGGAAGTACCTCTGTTGGTTCATGGAAGTTTTCGCTTACTTACCCTTCCTTCCACAGTAAATATTCCTTTTTTATTTTTTTTTTGAAAATATAGTAATAAGTGAGTTAGAAGACGCAATATCTGGACTAAGGCTACTTCATAATCTTTCTGATTGCACTTCGAATGACGAGCTGAGAAATTCTGTATTATGGATAGGGATGGATAGTGTAGTACCTTCAGCAGATCGGAGTGGAAGTCCACGATTGGATAAATAAGTTAATTTGTTTTTGAGGTACTGTGGCAGGTTCGGATTAGAGAGAATATTGTACAATAGTGACATATTGTCGGCCTTCATGGCTCAGTGGGTTGGGTATCTGATTCCTGAGCGTCCCGGGTTCGATTCCCGGTGGAGACACAGTTTTTTCATTGCGTTTTCAGTCGGGATCTGTGATAAATATGCGTGGCTGAAGTTTCGAACGTTCTAACGGAATGAACTAACTGATCAATAGTCAGGGTACAATAGAGATAACCCAAGGAAGTCTCCAGAGTGTAGCATCTTGTTAATAGGTGCATTTTAAATTAATATATGACATAGTACCTGTTAGTTGCCCCAGAAGCAATATTAAATAAATATTGCGTGTGCAGAAAAAAATCTTTGTTTCAGTTGAGATAAAGTATCACATAATATTGATATGTTTAATGGAAACGAAGATCCAATTATTTATTTACGATATTATTTTACAAACTTGTTTATAGTATTTATCATTTTGTAAATAAATTTGTTAACGAATTGAATTAATAAAACAGCCGTTAAAACTGAACTGATAAGTTTTTATTTACCAGACATCCGACCAGACCTTTTTTTATTGTCAAAAGTTTTGAAGTGTTCTCGTTCCCTTATATTATATTGAAACTTGACATTCTTGTCTTGAATGATTATGGGTAGGAAATTAAAAAGAAAAGACGTGGAAGTTTGGCGATTACACTTGAGAATAAAAAGATAAAATAAATTCTCACGTACAAAAATCGTATATCTATACAATTATTTCTTTATCAATTTTTTTATATAGGCAAAAATTAACGAGACGAATTATTATTCTCAGCTTTCCCCTTTATTATAGAACAATATTTAAGGCTTGTATGACAGGGTGAGAAATGAGGACATAAGGAAAGAATGTATATTTTAGCCTTAGATGGGCTCTTTCAATCTATAAAAAAATAGATACGTCTGCATATAAAAATATCTTAAAAGTATTTTATTATTGTTGTTTTTCCAATACTAATTTATTAATTTCTTTCCAATATTTTACATAGAATTTTGTATTAAGTACATACATGAAGTGATTTTTTTTATCAGTTAAAAAGGTCCTTTTTAGGCGAAATAATCATACTATTTCGTATAATTATTCATCACTTTTGATGTGTAAATAATTATGGAATTTTATGATATTTTACACGCTAGCTGTGTCAAAACACTAAAATCGAAAGTATCAAAATGTTCATGCGCGATTTTGATTTGATGAATATCAGTTTGATTTTGAGGGTCAATAACCTCGATGGGATGTCCTTTAAATTTCCTGCGTTGGACTGGAGCCGATTGTCCTTAAAACTCCATCAATTTGAATGGAAACGCTGTTTGCGTCGATCAAAGGGCGTGCATAATGCGATCTTTCCTCTTTGGAAGTCATTCCCTGAGAGAGTTTCAGCTGAGTCATGCACCTGATTCTCACAACAATGGAGAAGATATCTGGAGTCGCCAGTCGCCAGGTAGATGGGAAGGTAAACACGCTTTGCACGTAAAATTATACATGATCCATTTGTTGAAAAATACTTATCTCGAATACTTTCAGAGAAGAATAAATTAAGAAAACAAGGTTTATAATTCAACACTTATTATATTATGAAATATATACATATAATTTTTATTCCAGACAATTTTTATTCAAGTTTTTATGCAAGTACTTAGAAACAAATTAACTATAATAAAATCCACTGTATTTGATACTTACATTTTACTTTCTATCAACATAATTAGTCAAAAAAAAACTTTCATTTGCAATCTAATCAATATATAGGAACATTATAGACGCATCAAAAAATCCCAAATTCCAGTAATAATGAAATTCGTTTAAATAAGAATGGTCATAATTTCTTTAAGGTTCACAACCTTCGTATTGACTTAACTTAAGATTATAAATCGTCGGCCTTCCTGGATCAGTGTGTTGGCTATCTGACTGCTGATCCAAAGGTCCCGGGTTCGATTCCCGGTGGAGACACAGTTTTTAATTGTGTTTTCAGTCTGGATATGTGAGATGATTAATATCGTTAGTCTCCAGAATGTGGCAACTTGTTATCGGGTGCGTGTTAAATAAATATTTGACATAGTACCTGTTTATTACCCGAGAAGCAATATTAAATTAATCATGATCATCACTGGCGCTACAGTCCGCTGCGGACCCTGGCCTCCTCCAGAAATCGTCTCCATCCCTCCCTATCGACTGCCAGTCTTCTCAAATTTATTAGGACCGTTTCCTTGATGTCGCACAGCACGTCGTTTAGCCATCTCAACCTAGGTCTGCCTCTACTTCTCCTTTCGGGACAGGTGTCTAATACCTTTTTTAGAGCACGGTCATCATCCATCCAGCAAACATGTCCAAGCTAACGTTAGCGCTGAATTTTAATAAATTGGACTAAATTTGTTACATTCTAATTTTTCTCTAGCTCATGATTATACCTATCGTATTCTTCAGGCCCCTCCATCGTCAGTTGGACTAAAGATTTTCATTAATATCTTCCTTTCAAAAACCAATAGTATATTTTCGTCCATTTTAGTCAGTGCCCAACATTCCACTCCCTATGTTAGGACTAGAGTTTTGTACATAAGGGCCATATTATTTCGCAAGATTAGTTTGATTAATTGATATATTTGAGTAGCCCATAGTAACATACACTGCAAGCCTCGCTTTTATTTCCATGCTGATATAAACTCAACTTTTGATTGAAGCAATGACATCTGTTTTTCTCAATATGACCGGCCAAATAATATTTTTCACTGCTGCTAAAAAAGAAATTAATGCCTCTATTAATTTAAACAGTATCTATAGCTCATATTAATAAAGAGGATGTACAAACTTTGATGAAACAGGAGTTATTGAAATTTTCAAAAATTGCAATTGAATGTACTGGTTTCATTTAAAGAGGAAATAGACTCAACAAAAGAAGAGAAAATAACTACCCTATTTTTTTTAAGAATGAATATGTCCTTGAAAGAATTACATATACATCCTCATAATATTCCCTAAACTAAAACATTAATGCTTGTGGTATAGGTGAACGAAATAGGTTGTGGAAGGTTTCGAACACGCGACCACTGGATTACTGACCCACCGCGCTAACCGCTCTGTCACTACCCATCTAATTTTACCATAAATTTACTATAAGAAAGCAGAACCTACACCAGGCAGATCAAAACAAAAAGTGTAGGGACACTTGGATGTCTGTCCCAGAAGTAAGGCTCGAGAATTAGCTATACGCATCCTAAACTAAAATAAGACAGAAGGATAATATAATTACATACATACCATCACGCCATGTCCCTCACGGGGTAGGCAGAGAGCACCGAACGCCACCTTCTTCTATCTTGACATATATTCATCACCTCGTCAACATTCATACATCGTATTATAAATGTTCGTCTGTTGTTCATGCTTCTAACATTTCCGTCTTTCAAAATACCGTTCACATGGACGTGCCATCCCTTCCATGGGCGGCCCCGACCTCTCATTCCGTTCCTTTCCGCAATGTATATTTTATTTGCAGGCGTTCCTCATTTATTCTCCCCATGTGGCCAAACCATCTCAATGTGTTCACTTTCATTCTATTAATAACATCTTTCTTTATCCTACATTCTTTCCTTTTGTCCTCATTTCTGACCCTGTCATACCCTGTCATATCGTTCTATTACAGATTCTTCTTAGCGATCTCATTTCAACTGCATTTATTCTACTTTCGTGCGACTTCAATCATGTCCAGGATTCACTTGCATACGTCAAGGTTGGCACTAAGATAGCGTTATGAATGGCAAATTTAGCATCATTCATAACTGGTTTAAGTGCACCATTCACTCTGTTTCCTGCCATAACTCTTCTTTCCATCTCCTTATCAATCCGTCCATTCCGTTGAAATATAATTAAATAATGTTTATTGGAATCCTATAATAAATAATTATTTGTAACAGTTGAAGCAACCAAGAAGATGCAAGCTTGTAATAGATGACATTCCAGTGGAGCAAGTTATGACTTTCAGATATCTGGGTGTGGAAATCTCGAGCCATAGTGACCTTTACTCAGAAGTTAGAGAACAGACCAATAAAGCAGCAGCTAGTTCAGGATGTCTCCAAAGTATCATCTGGCATAACAAATTCATAAGAACGGATAGTAAGGTCAGAATTTATAAGACATGTGTTAGGCCAATTATGACATATGCGGTGAAGACAAGAGCCGACACGACCAGAACCAAAAACCTCCTACGAACATCGGAAATGAAGGTTTTAAGGGCTATCACAGAGAAGACGCTTAGGGAAAGAATTCGCAATGACGACATTAGGCGGACCTGTGAGACCGAGGACATCATATGATGGAGTAGAGCTAGGAGAAGATTTTGGAGGGACCATGTCAACAGGATGGACGCATCTCGAATCCCATCCATAGCGGAAAATGAAATCCCACTAGGGCATCGCCTCCTCGGAAGACCACCGAAGAGGTGGAAGGATAGCTTGACCTCAGCTTCACAGGAATAGCTTTCTCGAAAACACAGATCTACGATCTAAAATAAGAAGAATAAGAAGTTGATAAAAGTTTACAAGTAGGTATGTATGTATGTATATCTAGGCGACAAATAAAAAAAAATGATTCAATAGATTCATAAATATAACCCCTAACCAACGAAGCTTTACGCATTAAGTACCTTATCTAGCTATGCGTAGGAAGGTTCAACTACTATATAATAACGTATTACTTAATTTGTTTTCCTACAGTTCCACAAACACACGAGGTCAGATGATTTAAATCACTTTGAATTATGGAAAACGTTGACGTGATTAGTTACGGAGTTTCCAGATTAGAATTTCACCTTTCCCTATAAATTATTCCCTTATTTCTGGCGCGTTACGTGTGCTCTATTTTCAACTTGTATATTTTCGAGTTTAACATGTATGGTTGGCAGGCCACCATTTTGGTTTTACGGATTTTAACCAGATAATTAAGTGCTAGGCTACACGCATTGGCGCCAATGAACATATTTTCTACCTGTACTCTCATAGACACGCACGTCTTGTAATATATCGCCGGTATTGTTTAACTTTACACACAAGAACACATTTATACTTTATATATTATATTGCCTTGCTTTTAGATTCCTTGGGATACGTGCACCTAATCGTACACCTATACTATTGCTATTGTCTGTTCAGAGGTGGTTCAATTCACCCTCGCATGTGTGGTCGACACATATAAATGGTTTGACATTTTTCTCCATATCGCCTTCTCGATATTGTTTAGATTTATATCGTACCTGGAAGTTGTCACAATGTTAAATGCTTCTATTATTATTGTCTGCCTTTAATGATTTATCCTTGTGTTTTTTGCAAACGATAAATTCAAGGTATAGTGAATTTATTGCCACATGCGATAAATATAATGTTTTTTTTTATGTAGGTACCACTCATAATAATATTCAATGATGACTTTAATTAATGATAACTTTTAGTTGCATGTTTCTGTAGCCCAGATTTGATTAATACATACTTTGTATTATCACACAATTTTATGGCTTTGGTATAGTTCTTACAAATAATTAAACTAAAGCGATAAATTATTACGTTTGTATGTGAAATAAGTTAAATAATGAATGAAATAATTACATTTACATTTTTTTAATATTTCATACATACAAATATTTGGCTTCACTAATCTATTTGAGTTCACTAAGAAGAGTTTGTAGTATAAAAAATGAGGACATAAGGAGAGAATGCAAGATAAAGGATATTATAAGTTAAATGAAAGTGAATTTGTCAGTGCAAGCTCTCTTTTACAATGTAATTAGAATCAAATTATACTATGCAATAAATTACACCATTTGACTATGAATATAAAACGAATCAAAAATAATGCAACACAAAAGAAATTAAATTAAAAAAGCAAAGAAAATTAAAACAAAACAATTTAAAATAAACAAAGTCAATAACACATTAATGAAAATAAAGTTAGTTACATGTAAAATTCTTTAATTTTTTTTGTCTTCCATCACAATAGTGGTTGGCAGCATAGCGATGCATCTCTTCCTCTACTCCGCTCGATCTTCAGCGATTCTCTTCATCTATGTGTAGGACGTAGACTTCATGTCCTTGCACACCTGTTCTAGATTCTTGTGGAAGAAAATGGATGAGAGAATACCTGAGGACACCTGAGGAAGAAGCAAGAAAGAAGGAGTATCAAATAAAACTATTTGATGCGCATTATGAAAACGTTGACAAGTGACAAAACACAAGACAGCATGGCAAGGAAGTACCTACTGTGTATGAAAATAAAAAGATACTAAAGCGACTCATGAAAGACCGAAGGCCAATTTGTGATTTATGACACGCATATAATAAGTAGATTCAACACAACAGAAGAAACTGCCCATCCAACAACAACATTGAAGACAATAGAAATGTTTTTAACAATAGGCAGTATGTATGTAAGAAGGTTCTGCGTGCATATATGGGCAATTCCCAGCACATGGTATATAATATAAGTCACAATATTGTTTATAAGAGTAGACATAGTACCAAATAATAATATTGTTAGTTTTGTTTACCTGCGTAGGTAGGTACGTACTTATAACCGTTAAGGCCATTCCAGAATTCTTGGAATTTTTATCAGAGCTGTCATTGTCTCACATGTAAAATATAATGATAAAATTTACAAGATTCGCCAATATACTTTGTCGTATGGGTAAATAGTGAATTAAGTATTTTTTTTTAAATATGTATTATGTAATGTAATGGGACATGTATGAAGATAAGTTTCACGTTGTGCCCTGGGTAACGCCATAAGTCTACTCAATAGGAGACTGAACAATAATTTTGATTTATGTTAAAATCCAGTCACGTATAAATACATAATGATTTTAGGAAAATGGTTAGTAATATATTATTTAATACGTATCGTCGTTGTATACACATTAAAAATACAAAAAAAAATCTGCCTAATAATATTATGTTATTATTATTATTTTAAGTCCTGTACCTATAACTAAATTTTCTTAGTTATGTAAACTTTGTCTAAATGCTACTAAGAGTACTACCTCAGAACAGGCATTCCGCCTAGTGAGATTATTCAGCCTATTATGTGTACCATTATGAAATGTACTGTATTGAAATATGTAAATAAAATAATAATAAATATTTCATGAACATTAATATAAAAGTTAAAAAAGTATAAAAAAACGTTTTGTGTAAAACAGTATATTTTGACAACACATATTAAGTAAATCGAATATTTTTTAATACTTGCATTTTCGCAATAATTGGATTTTGTTCTCTGTTGGGAGTCAATGATATTTTTTTGACATTTTTTTACATCTCAATAGAGAAGAAGTTGGAATATTATTTTTTTACTGTTTGGAAGGTGTCTAATTCTAGTTCTCTAATTATTTTTTGTCTATTTTAATCTGAATCTACATTTTTATGTTTCTATATTTTTATTTGATTCTATATTTTTATCTTTTTTTGTAATTAATTATAAGTATTGTAACAAGTAAATGGCTTATGCCGTATATTGTGTAAATAAATAAATATTATTTGTGAAATAATTAAAATGGTTTATTTCCATAGCGCTTTTTTTAAAATCACCCCAACGGCGATTTTATTAGCGTCACCGGTTCATGAAATCATCGAGATTTTTTTTTTGTTAAGAATTCTGATAAAACAAGCTCTGTTTTTGCAAAAAGACATATATACATACGAGTATATATACTTACCTGCAAGTTGTGCCAAAGTAACTATGGATCTTACTGAAGCTCAGCTGGAGGCGAAGCATCGATAAAAAGTTATAGCCTCTACTTATCCATAGATTTATCCATGACTACTGAGGATCAACGATGAATCTTTCATACATTCATGTGCATGCTATTGATCACAGATTATTATCAAAGCTTCCAGTATTATATTAATGGTGTTAATGTTTCCAGTTAACTATGTAGTTCGCTAAAAATATGAAAACCGCATTTAAATCTGAGACCATTACAAAAATATAATGCACCAACAAAGTTGTCGTATTTTTTTCTTTTTATAAGATATGTATGTAACATGCGAAATATCAAGCAATCATAATTTATGACATGGAAAAATAATGCGTGGCATACCGATAAAAAAACTTTAAAACACTCCTCTTAATACTCAATTTACATTATTTATTTGTAACTTCTTATACATATAATTTGTAAACTGGCGGACTAATTGCCAAATGGCAATTTCTTCCAATCAACCAGAGTTAATTCAAAATATACAATACAATGTGTACCAGGGGCGTGCCTAGAACCTTCGGATTAGGCAAACCCCGAAAGAAAATTAAGTAATGTCGAAAATTATCTGCTTTTTTGGCATCATTTTTCATTCCAGTGGCCATGAAAAATATTTTTTAAATACATACCGAAATATAATTTACTTTTGTGGCCCAGTAAAGCATCGTATCTACATACGGTTCAATTTTAATCTTGTTGTATAATTGCAATAAAACAAATAAAAAAATATTAGTTCTTGAATTTGACATAATATTCATAGGCAAGCCAAGATTTTTGGCTTTTATAAGTTTTCCGCTTCTGATGTGTACTATGGTCATAAGGTACTGACACGACAAAATAAAGAAAATAAATATCACTTTCACTCCAGATTCTACTCTCTGGAAATTGTATTTTGTTTCATTGTATATATGGTCGTGCCAAGAAAGGGATGGCACGACCATGTGAACGATATTCTGAAAGACGGAAATGTTAGAAGCATGTACAATAGACGAACATGTATGAGACGATGCATGAATGTTGACGAGGCGATGCATGTGTGCCAGGATAGAAAGATATGGCGTTCGGTTCTCTCTGCCTACCCCGTAAGGGACATGGCGTGATGGTATGTATGTATGTATGTATTTCACTCCAGATTCTACTCTCTGGAAATTGTATTTTGTTTCATTGTATATATGGTCGTGCCAAGAAAGGGATGGCACGACCATGTGAACGATATTCTGAAAGACGGAAATGTTAGAAGCATGTACAATAGACGAACATGTATGAGACGATGCATGAATGTTGACGAGGCGATGCATGTGTGCCAGGATAGAAAGATATGGCGTTCGGTTCTCTCTGCCTACCCCGTAAGGGACATGGCGTGATGGTATGTATGTATGTATGTATGTATAATATGTTGTATATATTTTGTTTAATTGTATATGTTGTAGTTCATTTTTATATTACAATAGTATTTTAATATTACAATTTTTAATATTGGACTTTTTAATTTAGAATTATTTCTCTAGATATTTTTTTTAGTTTGCAATTACCTATATAATATGTGTTTTTTATTTAGTAAATTTTTCTTCAGTATTTTTGTTGTGTGGGTAAGTAACGGGTTCCTTCCCTAAACACAAGCTAAAATTAGGAAAAAAGCATTGAAATCAGTTGTATAAGTTGGTTTTGAAAATATCTAATTCGAAAATATACATTCCTACATGGGTTTTTATACCTGGTTGTAGTTATTAGATTCAAAGTGGAACTTCAATTGGATTACTTTATTTTAATTAAGTTTATGGCTCTAGAGAATTATGGTGGTACACTATACATTATATGGGTGTAGATTTTTTTTGAAATTAAATGTACCTAATACTTTAAATTTTCACAATAAAAAAACGTCTATTTTTATGCGCCGATAAAAATCTTCTTCGGATGGTTGTGTCCAAATTAGTTCACAATTCATAGTGCCTGGCTCATTGTGTCTATCCAATGGTTGTGCATATAAAGAGAAGCTAGTCTTGGATGGCGAAGATTCGAGATTGAATATTCTTGAATAAAAAATGCACTTTTTCTTAACAAATAAAAAAAATCCCATTAAATCATATATATCTTTAAAAAAATATGATGTTTGATATGAAATAATGTTTAGAGGAAAAAATGTATAATATACAGAAATAAATCGTTTTTAATATATATTTTTACTATTTGAAACGAGTGGGTTGTGGCCAACGTTATACTCCTCCAATAAGTATTCAAATTTTGAAATAATTTTGTTCGATAATTTTTGATTCAAATATTTTAGTATGAAAACATCAAATTTCTTCATTGTCATTTTATGAAAGTGATGTGCCTTTTTACCAAGTTTCCTGAGTTTGGGGTCACTTTGAAATATTTGACAGTTAAAAAAATTGAGAAACACTATTCAGATATTCTTCAAAATTTAATGGTGTATAATTGAGTATTAGGTATATAAATTTACAAAATTTGAAAAGAATCGAATGAGTACTATAGTCTATAATCGATAAAGTAAAATAATCACGCCGTACATACCACTCAGCATATACATAGCACACACACATAGTACCTACACAGCACACACGCACAGATACATTGTGATGAAACTTTCAGAATACAATCTCAACATGATACTAGTTGAAAATCTGCAGTGAAAAAATAGCCTTAAAAATTGCGAAATCATAACTGTATCCCCTTGGGTTAGTGAGGAGTTAAAATCAGTTAAATCGATATGTACAAGCAAATATATATACAATACAATTTGATAGAGTCTGCACGCAATATTAGAATGAAAAAAATATAAATTAGTCAAGTGAACTGTGACATAAGTTTTGTCATGGTTTGATCCGTATTTTTTTTTGTAAAATTATCTCCACTACTCTGACCGTTTTCTGTTTTCACATGTTTCGCATGAAATCATCATCGAATTTCTCTTTCAAAGAACTCATTGACCGCTACCAGGGATATTCAATTTTTAATAGCTGTATTTTCAAAGTAAAATAAAACGTACATTATCTTTTTCACATCAAAACGTATAGACCAATAGTCAGCGACTGTCAGATTTACGTCATAGTATATAGGCTGTTTTTTACTCCTCACTAACCCAAGGATATATAGTGGGGAGTTGTGATTTCGAAATTTTTAAGGGTATTTTTTTATTGCAGATTATCAACTAGTCTCATGCTGAGATTGTATTCTGAAAGTTTCATCACAATGTATCTGTATGTATGTGTTATCTGCTATGTACTGTATGCTATGTACGGCGTGTTTATTTTACTTTATCGATTATAGACTAAAGTAATCTTTCGATTAATTCAAATTTTGCAAACATGTATATCTAATGCTCGTTTAGACCTTATTAGATTTAGAAGGATATCTGAATAGTGCTTCTCAATTTTTTAACTGTCAAATATTTCAAAGTGACCCCAAGCACAGGAAGATTAAAATTTGAAATTTTTATTTTCAAATTGGTAAAAAGGCATATCACTTTCATAAAATGGCATTGAAGAGTTATCAAGTTTTCGTAATAAAATATTTTAGGTTTCTTTCCATATAACATAGACTCAGATAGGTATAGTGCGAATTGTTAAGCAACCAGAATTAGGTAATGACAAGGAAAAATAATGCGTGGCCTACCGAAATAAAAAATTTCAAACACTCCTCCTAATAATCAAATTACATAGTTTATTTGTGACTTTTTTACATGTAATTAATACACTATCGGGCTAATTGCCAAACGGAAATTTCTTCCAACGAACCAGAGATAATTTTAATAATGCAATAAAATGTGTACTATGGCAATAAGGTAATGAAAATATAAAAATAAAGAATATAAACGCACTTTCGACTCTCGATTTATTTTATGTATATTATTTATTTATCTTTATGTACATAATATAAAAATATATATATTGCACACTGGCGGGCTTATTGCAATTAGACAATTTATTCCAACCAACCAGATTACAAAGTATGACAAAATTATATAATATATGTACAGCAACAAAATAATAATGAAAGTGAATAAAAACAAAAAAATATAGATCACACTAAGATACATATAAAAAACATCATAGCAAAAAAGGACTGGGAAAGAACAAGGAGAGGAAATCGGGATAAGGTGTTAAGGTTAAATATTCCTTCTTTAGTTTTTCGAAGTTTGATTTTTGAAGGCTGTTATCTCCGAAAGCCACCAATACTCAGGGTTCGTGTTATCCAATTGTTGATACATGCTGTGGTATCAGTCAGCCTTTATCCTGTGACGTAAATCAGGCAGTAGCTGGCACTTGCTCTATAAAAATACCGTACGATCAATTTTATGTAAAAGAATAAAAAATGATATATTCTTAAGTTAGTACTTAATAGTCTATAAATATATTTATACATTTTTTTTGACGCTGCTTAACAATACAATATTATTAAAAACAAACATGGCCGACACCGTCATCTTATATAAATGAAAATAAGCAATTTTAAATATGCTACCGTTACAAAAAGCGTTACAAAAGCTCATGGACCATTTTAACAAAGTATTGCAACAGAATCACGTTTTTCTTGCGGATCACTGAACGCTGTGATGAAACTTTACATATATATATATATATATATATATTATTATAAGATTCTTCTTACAATTTACCTAGGTACCTACCTACAATAGGTACCTACCTACAATAGGTACCTACCTACAATAGGTACCTACCTACAATAGGTACCTAACTGTGTAACTATATTTATATATTTGTGAACACGTATGTATGTCTGTATCTCGTCGACATTGAAACATCTTTTTCACATTTTTTATTATTATGTTATAGCGTAAAGTTTTTTTTTTAGTATTTTTCTTTATTTTCAAATAGATAACGTACATACAGTTGAAATGGACTATACGAAAATCAATTTTTGGAATTTCAACATTGAGTTTAACAAGATTATTGATTAATTGATATCATGTTCTATTTAGTGTCCGACCGAAGGTCAGATTTTGGCCGAAGCCGAAGCCGATTGTTCGGCTAAACCGTAACCTTTGGCCGAAGCCGAAGCCGAAGGTTTGATTTTAATAAAAAAAATGATTAAAATAATAAATAATCTGCTTTCTTGACTTAGTTGGTTAGATATCTAACTACTGAGCTAAGGGTCCAGGGCCGTTTGCTTTTGCTAAAAAAAATCGATTAAAATATTGAATAATCGGCTTTCGTGACTCAGTTGGTATGATATCTGACTACTGAGCCAAGGGTTCTGGGTTCGATTCCCAGTGGAGACACAGTTATTATTTGTGTTCTCAGTCTGGATCTATGAGATGATAAATATCACAAGCCTGTAGAATGTGGCAACTTGTTATTGGGCCGGCCGAATCTATACATCCGCTACACATGTCATGTTCGCGCATGTTTTTATAAGTTTTAACTGTTTTTAGCGGCTGACAAAAAACTTGGGCTTCAGCCGAAAATTCGGGTTATTTTTGGCCGAAGCTGAAGCCGAAGCCGAAGCCGAATGTGTTTTTTTTGGCCGAAGATGGCCGAAGCCGAAGCCGTAGCTTCGGTTGGACACTAGTTTTATCGTTTATATGTCTAATATTTGTAGCAGATTTTCGATGGAGCTCTACAGTGATTGTATAATTTTTGATTTACGTTAAATTATTTACTATGTTAACACATGGAAGCAAGGATTGCATTAGAATTGTAGGTACCTATATATTAATGATGAAGGCAATAATTTATTTCATAAAATTGAAAAATCTTATTCTGACAAAGAACGGGTATTTTAGATTCAGTCGTTAGTCTGAAAATAAAATGATTTAGACAAATATTATAACCATACCACAAATTACAGTTCTCATCAGCAAAAGTATTTTTACGATATATATTTCTATTTTTGTCAAAACAAAAAATAAATAAAGAAATACGTAAGTGTTCTGAACTATGTTTCATGTAAACGAATCCGGAAATACCCACGACATCGGAAATACAAATACGTCGGATGACAATAATAATTGGTTTTTAAACAATCAAATTTATATTTAGAATAAATTGCACACAAAATATGATTGCAAAAGTTAGTGACCTTAATCAAGTCCTTTATTTGTGAATAATGAATACTTTGTGGTTTAAAAATAAACGTTAGATCTTTTGGGGTTGCCATTGCTTTGGGAATTTTAAGTTGTACAAAAATATGATTTGTTTTTATTTAAAAATTGTAGTCAACAGAGTGTATTATCTATAACTGATACTGAGATTGTGAAAATCTTATCTTCCATAACAACCAAATCCTTCGACTCCGATGGCCTCAATATTGAAATGATACGTCTGCTTTTGCCTCCAATTCTGCCCATTATTACACACATTATTAACCACTCACTGACCGTTGGTATCTTTCCATCGGCATGGAAAATCGCACATGTCATACCCCTCCCTAAGATTTCAACGCCTACTCAACTAAAAGACTATCGTCCAATTTCGATTTTACCAATATTATCTAAAGTTACTGAAAGGATAGTATTTAATCAATTCAATGCATGGCTTTGTTCTAATTCTCTCCTTGATCCACTGCAATCTGGTTTCAAAGCAGGTCATAGTACCACAACTGTACTAGTTAAGATTACGGATGACATAAGACGTGCTATGAACAATAAACAACTTACAATTCTCACACTACTCGATTTCAGTAGCGCGTTTAATTCCGTTGATTTTGACATTCTTCTTGCTAAGTTATCCTCGCTAAACATAGCTCAGCCAGTATTGGAGTGGTTCACCAGTTATCTTGGCGACCGTAAACAATGCATAAAGATAGCTAACTCTACCTCTGATTATGCCACCTTGCTGTCTGGAGTACCGCAAGGTGGAGTTTTATCTCCACTGTTATTTTCCATATTTATTAACTCTATCACTACAAACCTCAGATGTAAATATCATCTTTTTGCAGACGATCTTCAATTATATTTCCATTTTAATATCTCTGATATTAACAATGCAGTCCTTCACATGAATGAAGATCTTAAATTTATCTCTTCTTGGTCATCGGATCATGGTCTTCTTATTAATCCGACTAAGTCCCAGGCAATTATAATCGGTAGTCCTCGTCTGCTATCATCTATGAGGAATTTGCAACTCCCACTACTATATATCAATAACCAATGCATTCCGTATACCAGGGTTGTAAAAGATCTTGGAATCTTCATCGATGATGACCTTTCGTGGCATGAACAGGTATCGCATGTTAGTAAATCTATTTTCTTTGCCCTACATTCACTTAATAAACTTAAAAATTTCCTTCCATTCCGTTGTAAAATAACTCTAGCTCAATCACTTCTTCTTCCATTGCTTGATTATGCCGATGTGTGCTATTTGGATGCAAATGAAGTGCATCTCAATAAACTTGAACGTCTTCAGAATATATGTATCAGATTCATCTTTGGGTTGAAAAAATTTGATCGCATATCATCTTACCGCAATCTTCTTTGTTGGCCCAGGATACGCCAGCGGCGCAATATACACATCTTGTCACTATTGTACAATATTCTCTCGAACCCAAACCTGCCACAGTACCTCAAAAGCAAATTCACTTATTTATCCAACCATGGACTTCCACTCCGATCTGCTGAACGTACAACACTATCCATCCCTATCCATAATACAGAATTTCTCAGCTCTTCGTTCGAAGTACAATCAGCTAGATTATGGAATAGTCTTAGTCCGGATATTGCGTCGTCTTACTCACTTAGTATTTTCAAGAAAAAACTAAAGAAGGAATATTTATCCTTGAACACCTGATCCCGATTTCCTTACATGTCCTTACCATATCCTTTTTTCTTGCTATGAATTATTATTATTTTTTTTTGTTTTAATAGTATTTATGTAAGTGTTATACGTATTTTCATTGATTTCTTTTACTCATATTTATTTGCTGTTGTACATACACAATGTTGTAATACTTCGTAATCTGGTTGGTTGGAAGAAATTGCCTAATGGCAATAAGCCCGCCAGTGTACAATTATATTTGTTTATATTATGTACAAGAAGATGTATAAATAAATAAATAAAATAAATAAATAAATATTAATTATAATAATGCCCAATTTAAAACAGCAAATAAATATATCCACAATTTTTATAGTAAAACAAATAAACAAACAACAATATACAAATTTGGTCCACTAACGATTCTAAATACCATGTCAGTCTCCAAAATGTTTATAGTAAAGCAAATAAACATACAATAATACAAATTTGGTACACTAACGAATCAAAATTCAAAGACAAATCGAAGGCAAATCAGAAAAGATATCAGAAAATTCAATACAAATTGCATCACAGAAACTATCGAAAGAAATAAGAATATGAAAGTCTAAGTTTAGTTTGTCGATCGACAATTCTTGATAGAACTCCATTGTACGTTAATATGTTATAAAAAAATATAAAAATACTTGGTTATAGTTCTATTGTTTTTATTAGATTATTGACGCGTTTCTTGCAAAGCACATCGTCAGAATAATCGTTTTTTTCAAATCAAAGCACATCGTCAGAATAATTATTCTGACGATGTGCTTTGCAAGAAACGCGTCAATAATCTAATAAAAACAATAGAACTATAACCAAGTATTTTTATATTTTTTTATAACATATTAACGTAATATGAAAGTCCTAAAATCAAATTTGTGCTGCAGCAGGCAGAATATAACAAAGATAAAGAACAAAAATGGGGAAACTATAAATGATACGGAGTCTATAGTCAAAGAAGTGAAAGAATTTTACAAAGAACTATACTCTTCCAGGCTAAGAAGACCTGAAGCAGAGAATAATAATATATTAAATGCGGGATCCGAAAAGATACCAGAAGTAAATCTAAATGAAATAAACATAGCATTGAATAACATGAAAAATAATAAAGCACCTGGAAAAGATGGGATAACTAGTGATATGCTGAAGATTGGAGGCAGTGAATTGAAAGAGGCGGTACAAATATTGTTAAATAAATGTCTAGAACAAGAAGTATTTCCAGATGACTGGAAAAATGCCGAAGTTAAATTGCTGTTCAAAAAAGGGGACCAAGAGAATCTGGAAAACTATCGGCCGATTAGCTTACTCCCTCACTTATACAAACTGCTGACAAAAATATTGACAAACCGTCTTACTCCAAAATTTGGCTGGCTTCCGTAAGGGTTTCGGAACCACAGATCATACCTATTCAAACTTTGCGTTTACTTATAGAAAAAGCTACAGAGTACAACATAAAAATTCATATGGCTTTTATAGACTATCGTAAAGCATTTGACTCTCTAGAAACCTGGTCAATTTTAAGTGCTCTTGAAAATGCTAGGATTGATTCAAGATACATAAGATTGATTAAATATATTTATGAAAATGCTACTATGGATGTAAAAGTGAACGAAAATCTGAAAACAGAAAAAATCAAAATCGAGAAGGGTGTAACACACGGTTATACGATATCTCCAAAACTATTCACACTGGCATTAGAAGATGTCTTCAAAACATTAAACTGGAACAATAAAGGCATTAAAATAGAGGGCACATATTTAAATCACCTCCGTTTTGCAGACGACATAGTAATAATAAGCGAAGAATTGTCTGAACTGGAAGCTACGGTAGCAGAATTATATGAAGCCTCTAGAAAAATCGGTCTGGAAATGAACATAGACAAAACCAAGATTTTAAGTCCAACTTCACACAGTATTTGCATTGGAAATAAGACTATTGGTGCTGTTGAAGAATACATATATTGGGTAAAGAAAACCAGACCGCCGAACTGCCAAGACGTATAGGGCTGAGTTGGGCTGCTTTTGGAAAGTTGAGGTACATATTCGGTAACAGGGAAATTCCGAATAACCTAAAAGCCAAAGTGTACAATTCTTGTGTTTTGCCAATGACAACATACGGTCTCGAAACCATGTCACTTACTGCCAGAAGCCTCCACAGACTTAAGTGTACTCAACGAGCAATGGAGAGACAAATGTTGGGCGTATCCTTGAGAGACCGAATAAGAAACGAGGAAATAAGACGCCGGTCAAAGGTCACCAACATTGCAGAAAGAGTGGGAAGGCTGAAGTGGGAATGGGCAGGTCAGGTGGCAAGACAGAGAGATGATAGATAGACCCCCAAAATTCCGAATTGGAGACCCTATCATAATAGAAGAGGTGTAGGGAGACCACAGAGGAGATGGACTGACGACATTGTCGAACTAGTGGGACATGGGTGGAAACAGAGCGCACAGGATAGAGAGAAGAGGAAAACTCAGGAAGAGGCCTTTATCCAGCAGTGAAAGGGGCTGAAGAAGAAAGAAGAAGAACGAATCAAAATATCATATCAAAATATCCACAATTTTTATAGTAAATTAAATAAACAAACAACAATACAAATTTGGTCGACTAACAATTATAAATACCATGTTAATCTAGTGATTTTCATAAGTGTATAGTTGTTAAGATATAGTAGGTATAGTGCGATAAGTATTTTTAAGGTAATGTTTCTATATTTGTGTGTGTATTTGTGTGTAGTTATAAATGTTTCCTAGTTATAAGTTTCCTAGTTATAAATTTGTGTATTTGTGTGTAGGTAATGTATGCAAAAGTGTGATGTATGTATAAGTATCAAAAGTGTTAGTATAAGTAAACCCCAGGACTTACCAAAGGTAGCAATGCGACCCGCCATCCATTATACCCAAGTCCACGGGGGAGGCGATAAGAAGAGGACCGAATGCAGATTTGGTGTATGGAATGTGAGAGGAGGAATGGCAAGAAAGATGAATGAACTGTGTGATGTGATGAGAAAGAAAGAATTAGATATACTTTGCTTGACCGAAACGAATAGAAAAGGTAGTGGCATGAACGAAAGACACGATGGAAGAATGGAACTATGGTCGGGCATAAATGAAGATAATTTTGCATGCGAGGGAGTAGGGGCGGTTTTAGATGAGAGAATGGTAGAGTGTATGAAAGAGTATAAGCTAGTAAGCTCAAGAATCATGTGGATCAGATTTAAGATGGGAATTACAGGGGTGTTTCTGCTTATAGGATACGCACCTGTGAACTCTAGCTTGGAGAATGAAAAAGATGAGTTTTGGGCAAGTGTAAGAGAGGAAATGAACAAGAAAAAAGACAATGAAAAAATGATTCTGGCAGGCGATTTGAATGGCTGGGTAGGAATCCGGAGGAAAGATTTCGAATCAACTCTCGGTCCTTACGGTGACAGCAGAGTGAATGATAACGGTAAAAGATTGTTAGATGTATGTGTGGAAATGGACCTTTTTGTGTCAAATACAGTTTTTGACCACAAAAGGATCCATATGTATACATGGGAAAGAGAAAATGAAAGATCCATGATAGATTTTGTATGTGTGGACTCTGCTTTGAGAAAAGTGACAGTTGATACGAGGGTCTACAGAGGTGCCGAGCTAGAGACAGACCATTTTTTGGTTGTCACAAAAATACACCTGTTCACTGGTTGGCGCTCTAAAACCAATCGTGGAAGCCTGCCACCGCGTATCAAAGTAGAGAAGCTGCAGGAGGAAAGTGTTAGACAAGAATTTGAAAGAAAGATCGAGTGTGCTTTAAGTCCCCACGCAGTGACAGAGATGGATATTAGTGACATATGGAGTGTACTCAAAAACACTGTACTCAGTGTGGCTAATAGTGTGTGTGGCGAAGCAAAAAGAGGTCGAATGAAAGGAGATGCCTGGTGGAATGAAAGAGTAAAGAAAGTAGTGGAAGAAAAACGGAAAGCGTGGAAGGAATGGCTGGCATATAAAGGATCTGGAAACGAGAAGGAAGAAAGAGCTAAAAATATATATAATGAGTGCAAGAGGAAAACAAAAGTAACAGTAAAAGAAGAAAATAATGCATTGAGAGAAAAGGAAAGCGTGAAAATTGTGAATGATTTTTCTGGGAACACAAAAATGTTCTGGAAAAGAGTAAATCGACGAAAACAAGGAGTAGTGCGAGGATCAAAATGTATACATGATAAAGATGGATGTATGGTTATAGACGAGGAAAAAGTCAAGGAAAGATGGAAGGAATATTTTGAAGAGTTATATGAAAGTACACAGTGCGAAAGTCTGGCGAACAACAGAATACCGATAAATGAATGTGAGAATGACAGCGAGAAAATTTCAATAGAAGAGGTCAAAGAGGCAGTGAAGCATGCACGTACAGGAAAGGCTGCGGGATTTGATTGCATACCAACTGAATTCATCAAATATGGTGGCGAAAAGACGATGGAATGGTGTCATTGCCTCTTCAACAAATGTTGGGAGACAGGACATACTCCGTCAGATTGGAGAAACGCAGTGATTGTGCCCCTCTTTAAAAAAGGGTCAAAATTAGACTGCAAGAACTACCGAGCTATCAGTTTGCTGAGTTCAGTTGGAAAATTGTATGCTAGGATACTAGATCAAAAGTTGAGAAAGGCTACAGCAAGCAAGGTATGGGATGCACAAGGAGCGTTTGTTGGAGGTAGAGGATGCACCGACCAAATTTTTTCCCTTCGAATGGCGACTGAAAAGGTTCTGGCAAAAAACCAGAAGCTTTTCTGCGCTTTCATAGACCTGGAAAAGGCCTATGACAAAGTAGACCGTGAAAAACTCTGGAACGTGCTATCAGTGTATGGAGCGGGTAGCAGGCTGATAGGAGCAATATCATCTCTATATGAGGAAAGCCAAGCCTGTGTGAGAATTGAAAACTCTCTCACAGGATGGTTCTCCATTAATATGGGAGTGAAGCAAGGGTGCGTACTATCACCGTGGCTCTTTAATCTATACATTGACTACTGTGTGAGAGCACTAAAGAATGAGAACATTGGGCTGAAACTGGAAGGTATGACTGTATGTGATCTAATGTATGCGGATGACAAAGTATTAATGGCTGAAAGCGTGGAAGACTTGGAATGTTTGGTTAAAATAGTATTCGATGGATGCATGCAAAATGGATTGAGAATGAATGCAACTAAATCTAAAGTAATGGTATTTGAGAAGAGCGAAAGACAAACAAAATGCGAGATACGAGTGGAGAATGTACAATTAGAACAAGTGGATGAATATTTATACTTAGGAAGCATGTTTCAGCATGATGGAAGATTGGAAAAAGATATTGAAAGGAGAGTAACGGCAGGTAATAGAGTGAATGGTGCATTAAGACCGGTAATGGCTGACCCAATTATTTCGAGGCAAGCAAAGCTCGCGGTACACAATGGTATCGTCGCACCGACTCTAATGTATGCTAGTGAGACATGGACATGGCAGAAGACGCATGAAAGTAGAATTAACGCGGTTGAAATAAGGTCACTAAGACGAATGTGTGGTAAAACGATGTATGATAGAATAAGAAATGAGGATATTAGACGAGAATATATGATTGAAAGAAATATCGTAAGTAAGATGAAAATAAATGCCCTAAGGTGGTTCGGCCACATAGAAAGAATGAGTGATGACCGTCTGACAAAAAAAGTATACAAGGCTGATAAAAGAGGAATAAAAAGTAGAGGTCGGCCAAGAAAGAGTTGGCACGATCACATAAATGGGATTTTGAAAGATGGAGATGTTAGAAGTAAGAATAATAGAAGAGCGTGTATGAGACGATGTATGGACGTGAATGAAGCGAGGAATGTATGTCAAGAGAGAGGAGTCTGGCGTTCGGTTCTCTCTGCCTACCCCAAATAGGGAAATGGCGTGATGGTATGGTATGGTATGGTATGGTATGTTAATCTATCCACAATTTTTATCGTGAAGCAAATACACAAACAACAATACAAATTTTGTCCACTAACGATTCTAAATACCATGTTAATCTATCCACAATTTTTATCGTAAAGCAAATACACAAACAACAATACAAATTTTGTCCACTAACGATTCTAAATACCATATTAATCTATCCAGATTTTTTATAGTAAAGCAAGTAAACAAACAACATTACGAATTTAGTCCACTAACGATTCTAACTTACAATAAAAGTTACTTACAATAAAAAATTCAAAAAGGGTTTTATTAAAACTAATTTTACAAGAAAAGTATATCACAAATTCAAATTACAAAAAAACCCAAGCAATAGAATAAAGATGTAAATACAAACTGTACATTATTTCAAAGACGTATCTTTTGAGGGTACTGGGGAATAGATTTTCAAAATATACTATAATAGTCTACTATAGCCTTTTAAAGCATTGAATTCGATACAAGTAAAATCATGTAGTCAATTTATTAAAATAAGTTCCTACGGGAGCCTTTTCTTGTCAAACCAACCACATTTAACCGACAGAAATGTCATAGATTTTATAAATTCTTGGTAGACATAAAAAATAAACTAAAAACGTATCATATGAAGCAATGCGAAATAACGACATAATTTGAATAGAGACATTCCATTTCACGAATTATTATTATCATATGTTGATGTTACGATTTCCTTCAATTCAACAATAATACGAGTGAACGAAGCATTCAACTCTCGGATACAAAATCTCCGAACAGTTCTGAAGGGTGTACAACTGAAACGGTTCATCGACATGAAATGTACATAGCGAAGAAATAATCTTTTTACGAAAAGCGTTGTATTGTGATCCGATTCGTCAATTTGTACGGTGATTGAATCCATAGGAAGCCACAAATTGGCTGGGGACCTTATAGTGTGATTTGCGGCTGCATATGATGTGAGGAGAGACTGGCGGGGGAGGTGGGCGGGAGGAAAGAAGCAAAGGGGTAAAAAAGAAAAATTACAGACGAAGCGAATCCGCGAAAAGAAATAAAACTATTGCCTTCCGAAAGTTGCCAGTTAAGTTTTCTGCCGTTTCATCTTGGTTGATTTTTCTTGTTCGAAAGTGAATACATAGTTAGGAATATAATGATGTTTTTTTTATTTATTCAAATTATTATCCTATAATGTGGGTTCGATTCCCAGCAGAGGAGAAATTTATTTAAATTTATTTCTCACGCAAATGTTGCTTCCCTGTGCTGGAAACACTGGTTAGTTGGAAGAAATTGCCATACTCGCCACTTGCGCAGGGTGCAAGGAAGTGTTCAATATATATATTTAATATAACCAGCTATAGGTGTGCGAGTGTGCATTGCCTTATAAAATGAAGCATGACTGACACATGCGTATATCCTTTTGTATGTAACTATTATAAGACTGTATTTGTCCACTCAACACACTTATGTATAAATAAATAAAATAAGTATAAATTTATTATGTTAGGCTCTAAATTATCTATCAACCCTTAAGTGCACTTTACACGGACACTTTTCAACGCGACCCGGTTTCCAACGCTTAAAACAGCATCCATAATACAGGTTACTCCAAACATCGCTTTACACGCAACGCTTAAAACAGCATCCAAAATAGAGGTTACTCCGAGCATCGCTTTACAGTACTTACAGTTTACACAATTTCTTGTGCAAATGTTTAATATAATAAAAATAAATGTAAATCGAAAAATTATATAAAAATGTTTAATATAGTATAAATGTATATAGAAAGTTCCGACACTTTCCAAATAAACAAAATACATTGCGAGCGAATGTCACACGTAAAAGTCAACGCAAACGGCAGCCACGTTGACTCGTCGGTAACGACGACAGCGAATAATTTTACAGATTTCTGTTTTACCAAAACAGGATGAAAATCGCGTTGAAAATAGAACACTTTCTATTTTTTGCCCATCGCGTTGAAAACCCCGTCGAAAACCTGAAACCCGTTGAAATCAGCGTCCGTGTAAAGTAGACTTTATGATCCCCTGATTGTTAAATAGATATTTTTTAGATACATTTATACGTAAACTTTTTTGTTGTAAATTTCATCGATACATTTTATGAATATTTCTAAATTACATACTTATCAAATACCTGAAACCATTTTTGGTGCGATTGCAAGATTTTTACTAGAATTTAAAATTTGTTAAATTCCGTTTCCTAAAGCTATGTACCTATATTTTATTATTTTATAATATTATCTATTATTCAACTATCGTGAATGCATATTTTGATTTAACAAAGTAAATACAGAATAAGTTTAAATTAAAAATGATTTAAAGTGTTATGTAATGATTGAATTTGGGAAGTGATTTCCAAGAATGGAGTAATACATGCATGAATGGACCGAGTCTATGGAAGGGTACAGCACAGCTACTGTGGAGAGAATGGTTCTCATTCAGTCACTGGATGTTACGGTACTATTTTCTTTTACTTTTTACATAGAAAATTTGTTTTAATCTATACTTTCAAATGTAAATATTATACCTTCTCTTAATACGTATAAAGTTTACTATGAAAGTTTTTCGTGGTTGTATTATAATAGAATGATCCAACTGTCGATGGCGATAGTATTAATCTATAGTTCAAGAATAATACCAAATTGTAAACCCTTACATCCAAGTTATCGAATATTTTAAGATATTTTGTATTATAGGTACACAAAACATGCATGTCAGGATAGGTCAGTCCTTTTTTTCCTACCCCGAATATGAAAACAACTTGATGCTATTTATGTATGGAGATTGTATCAAACTATTATGAGTCCCCGTAGATATTGTGTAGTGTATACTGCCATACAAATTGTATGAACGATGTCGTCACTAAATTCAATTTTTATAAAAATTGTTAAAAAAAGTTTGAGTAGTCCTACTGCTGATATTTTTTATAGAAAATTAAATTATCTAGTTGATGGAGTGTTTCGGAGTTTTTCGATATTATTATTAAGAAAATTGGAAATATGGGCAGTAAAACTTTTGTCCAAATATTTTTTTTCTTAATATTAAAGGTCTCAGAATTCCTGGAGCATTTTCATTAAAATTATTTTCTTTTTCATTATTTTATTTACGGCAAATTGCCTTTTACATACATGAACAACAATAAAGTACCTACACACATTTAATTACAAAAGAAAAAATAAAACAATCATAAACACATTTAAAAAGAAAAAAAGGTACTTACTATTATAAAAACAGTAAATAAAAAAAAAAATATTAAGTAAGTGGTAAAAAAAAAATTACAATTTAAAATATATAGAAATTTTCAGCTTTCTAGCTCGTATGGTTTTTGAGATATATGGAAAAATAAAGTAGAAATTGTAAAGTTGATATCTCCGACTGAAACAAAAATTCAAAATATCTTAGTTTCATAAGGCCTTTGGTACAAAGACACATTAATTCTTTAATAAAAAGGAATGCGTATTTTTGGGCTCTCGGTAGGAATGTAAACACTAGTATTGATTTAAATTAGAATAATTGTCTTTAAAAAATTCAATTCGATTTTTCAAATATTTCTTTACAATATATGTACATTTTTTTTCAATGTAACTAGTATAAAGAATTTGACTGTATTACTTACAATGGTTGGATTTTTTGTATGATTTTTTATGTATATATGTAGGTATCTATGTATATATTATTTAACATAAAATTTACAACGTGTTTTAATATGAATTAGTACCTACAGTTAGTATCCCAGTAAAGTGGTATGTTTTCTTCTCATATAATATTGCTTGGGTTATTTAGTTTTAAAAGGCATGGAATTAGTTTCTGTATAAAAACGGTGAGACATACGTGTCACTTGATGATAGAGGAATGGAGGTAAGAAGAGGAGGGACAGCATCCGGTAATTGGTTATGGTCATCCATGGGAAGGTACGGTCCTATATAGGCTGCTTCTAGAGAACCTTTCAAAATTACATATTTATATTTTAATACATTTCAATTGTTTAGTTTATTCGTGTGTTATAGTTATTTTTTAATCGGATTTATAATTATGTACTTTTAATAATATTAGATTTTAGTAAGCCCTATCAACCAAGATATGCAAAATAAAATAAGTTTTATAATTATGTATTTTTCATAATATTAGTTTTTAGTAAGCCCAATCAACCAGTGCATGCAATTATGTATTTTAATAATATTAAATTTTAGTGAGCCACATCAACCAGTGCATGCAAAAAAAAATTGTTTTTATAATTATGTTTTTATAAAAATATTAAATTTTAGTAAGCCATATCAACCAGTGCATGCAAAATAAAATAGGTTTTATAATTATGTATTTATCAACCAATTGTTTTTATAATTATGTTTTTATAAAAATATTATATTTTAGTAAACCAATATTATCCTTCATACATTTCGCCTATAGGTTCAATAATACTTGTAATACAGATTGCAGACGCCGTTGCAAATTGAAGTGTAGGATGATTTTTTTCTCGTGATACCTATCAATAGAACTCGATAAAAATTATATGTGTGATCACCTCAAAAACACTTCCTTCCCATTAAAAAAGGAATCATTACAATCGGAAAATATGGTAATTAATAACTATCGATGAAGTGAAAATTAAAGAATTTTGATGATTTTCTCAAGGATCTAATGATCAGATCTTGACCAAATTAAAATGAAAGCAATCGGAAGATATATTTTTTCTAATGAAAAACGTAAAGGACTACATAGTAAACAGTAATCGCTGAACATACTTAGCAAAATCACGTCAAAATCAAAAACAAGTCGGTTAATAAAAATTAAATAGATAAATATTCACGTCAGCACCTATAAAACAGACATCCTTGTTAACAAGGTACAATGTAATACTAAAACGAAATAAAAAATGACACAGCTCACATAGGGTTTAGACATGGCTTATGGACATTTGATGTCATTAAACCCTGCTGAATGTCGAGTGGAGAAATCTTTCCGGAATAAAATATTTAAAATAAAAAAAAACTACCACTTCCTGCTTTAGTTATTGTGGTCACAGTTGATTTCAGTTAACCATCTGCCTCCATTATCTCGCGCTTCTGAATTACCTCATCAACATCAGTCATCACCTGCAAGTGTGGCCGCAACATCTACCTACATATTCATAACATTTACATAATAACTCTCAACTTTTAAACCTTGTTCATTCCTCGCATCGTGTCTCTTCTTCCTGCCACTACAATATCTAATTTTAAAGAGTCATGTTCCAGCAATAAACCATAAATGTTATTGTCAAGAACGGCGGTCTTCAACCTGTGATCCAAGAATTGCCAGGACTAGTCCCCAAGAATTTATTGCTGGTCTGCATTTTTTTTCGTCCTACATAAAATTTAGCAAGCCGTTTGTTTTCTACGCGGGTACAATCCCCAGCAAAGAACAAGATGATATTTAAAATTCTTGCAACTCTGTACTGTAAACACTGGTTAGTTTACAGAAACGCTAATTGTCAAAAAATACTGGTCACTTACGTAGGTTGCAAGGAAGTGTTTATGTTTATTTTACAGGTTTGGCATCCCTTCTTCTTCTGAGTGTGCCATATCAGGGTTCCTCAACGTTGACCATCACTTGAGCAAAAGTCACTCCAGTCCATTCGGATGCTGCGCAGCCAAGACATCTGGCTTCTGCCAGGTCCATCCCGTAATTCAAAAATAAAGCAGTAACTTTATTCCAAATGTTTTTTAACAATCAGTTTTCTTGACACTTTTAAGTGCAGTGTATATATTAGTTTAAGGTTTAATAGTTCTCCGGACGCTTGTACGTTCTTTTTAAATTATATTAGAGTTTTGCGAGTGTCAATTATTGTCCGCATAAGTAGATTAGGTAGTGGTTGGAGACGAAAAGTCTAATTTAAAAGAATATTTTTTTTATTAATATATTACGTTGTTTTCCTCTTTTTTCAGTATTTTTTTGGGCAGAATTATTTTTGTTTAAATTAGACGTACCTATATATAGTTATTATTTTTGTGATCTCAGAAAGTAAATAAAAAATACTTGTCGCCGGTCACCAAAATATTTTCCTCAATTTTATCGATCCTTGGATTTTAAAATGTTGAAGAACACTGGTCTAGAAAAGATGTTGCATTTTTGACATAATTTTACAGTAATGTGTAAATAAGTTTGTAAGCATATAAAATTTTGCAGCAATGCATACAAAAATTAGCAAATTATTTTAATAATATATGTACGTATTAAATCATATAACTACTTTTAATTGTACATTTTTGATTCCAAGGACTTTATTGTGAATCATAATGAATAGTCATATCAATACCTCATGTTATGCACGATGCACGTATCAAGGAAAATAATGTGATATTTAAAAAAAAGATATTTTTAGTCAGAGCGGTAACTTTATATACATTTACCTACCTTTACATTTTCAATAATATCACAATGAGGTATTTGGTAGAGACTTAAATATTCCACCTGTTTCTAATGCGAGTGGCGAGTTTATAGATAAATGGAAATATTCAGATCCAGTGTTAACAGCTCAGAGAAGCAATAATTGCGTGCGAAATAATTTTAAATGAATTTTAATGTGGAAATCTAGCTCAGGACTCTAGCTCTGGAGTCAATACTACTTACCACTATTTCACTGCCGTCAACATTTTTGTTGTCTAGTATAAATACGAATTTTATTTTTTTAACATGTAAATATTAGTTGTGAACGTCATTACCCATGGTAAAATGAACTATAATAATATAATATGTGTAAATGTTCTTAGTGATGAGCAAAAGTGTTGCAAGTCTTGTAGTCTTGGTCTTGCGACATTTACAAGATCAAGATTCCATCTTTGCAAGACCTAATGCAAGAGTCTCACGGTCTTGCAAATTTTAATAAACTCATTAATTTTCAATTAAAACGCAATTAACTACGTACTATCGACTTCTTCTTCGTGTCATGTCAGGTCCCCCCGACGTTGATGACCACTGTAGAGAATGCCTCCCTGTCCTGGGCAGTGTGAAACAGCTTCTCAACAGTTCTCATACCGGTCCATTCCTGCACGTTTCGAAGCCAGCAAGAAAGCTGCTTTCTTCCGACCCCTCTAGGACCCTCGATCTTCCCCTTCACGAGAAGCTGAAGCCGAAATACGACAATTTACGGAGTTTTACATTGGTGAATAATTCTCTGTTGGTGTTGGCTTTACGTAGTAACTCAGTGATACTGACCATGTCAGTCCATTGTATTCTCAGCATTTTGCGGACACAATACTTACTATTGACTGAATACTTTTAATTGACCTTTTTTGCTATATTTATTTATTTTGTCGTAAACTTTCTGTAAAGTACATTCTGAGAGAACTATGAACAGGAGTCAGATTTCGCAACAAAAAGCCAACGCTCATTAGTGAACCACACGCTTGCACGCATATGTAGGTTTCATGTTTTAATTTTTATACCTTATCATATTCATTATCAGGCTTTATTTGCCCAGTGCAGGACATAGGCATCCCCTCTCCTACTCCACTCTTCCCATTCAAGCAATTCCTATCGATACTTGTATTTTATTGAAATGATTAAATATTATAATTTTTTGATTCTCAATTCAATTTGATTGACGATTTTTGTGTATGGCGTCAGATAAAAAGCAATATTAGCGTAATGTACATAGTAATAATATTCACGTTTCACGGACCGTAGAGTTAACGTTGCATTGCCTTTTCATCAATAACTTTCTACAAAACAATACCAATATGTCTACCTACCTCTTCGGTAGTCTTTTGTTTGTCAAAATGGCAGCGATATTTTTGTATGATTACAATTTTAACTATTCAATTAATTGTTTTCAAATTTCACGTAAATTTCATATTATCTACATAATTCTCTCGTGATTCGTTTCAATAAATAAGTAGCGGGTACAATTTGTTATTTATAAATCTGTTCGCTTCAATTTCTGTCATGAAAATTATTAAAACAATATAAATAAAATGCACTAATTTTGTTTCTTTTCCCACTACATTGCATTTGATTGACTACACATGTATTCAATCAAAGACATTTTGCTTTCTATGTGAAACATATAGTTATTACAAGATGCCTCCTGTAATCTCTATTCTGTGATATACAGTACTTACACCCCCCCAAGTCATACATTAACACCAAGCTAACCACATTTTGTGTCCAAAGGATACTCCGATTCTTTGGCCAGAAAGTCAAGAATATCAAGAAGATAAAATAAAATCCTTTACTTACTTACTTACTCAGCCTCTTTTTGAGTCCAGTATTAGTATTGGACAAAGGCCTCCTGCTTGGACTTCCACTGGTCTCTATCCTATGCCATTCTTCGCCAATCAGGACCTGCCACTTTTTTGATGTCATCGGACCATCAGGTCTGGGGCCTTCCCACGCTTCTGCTTCCCGTTCTTGGCCTCCAGTCCATCACAATTTTTGTCCATCGTCCGTTCGACATCCGAGATATATGGACCCGCTCAACTCCAATTTAACTCTGCTACTCTTTTGGCCACATCCGCTACTCCTGTGTTCTTCCTAATCCATTCATTAGTTTTGTGATCCCTTAGCGAGATATTAATTATTCTTCTTTCCATCGCTCTTTGTGTCCCTATTAGCTTTTCCATCATTTTCTTAGTAAATGCGGATGTTTCAAAGCCGTAAGTGAGCACAGGAGTACCTACGCAAGCGTCAAAAACTTTTTTCTTTAAGTGGATTGGGATATTTGTAGATTTAAGAACATTTGATAATTTGCTGAACGCAGCCCATCCTAGACCCCTTCTTCTTTCTAGTTCAGCTTCTAAATTATATCTTCCTAATTTCACGGCGTGACCAAGGTAGACACATGATTCTACTTTGCCAATATCTTGACCGTCAATTTTTATGGGTTCTGAACCTATAGAAGACATAATTTTTGTCTTATTAATGTTCATTTTTAGTCCCACTCTAATGCATTGATTCTTGAGGTCTGTTAACATTAATTTAATTTCTTGCTCTGTATTGGCAAATAGGACAGCGAATCTAAGGTTGTTCATCCTTTAGAGATCAGTAATGCGGGAGGGTTTTCCAGGACGAAGACCGAGGGGGAGATCACCGAAGAGATGGATCGACCAAATGAAGGAAGCTGCCAGCTCCACTACTACTACCAGGAAAGTTGAAACATATCTTGGAGGAAACAGAGAGGCCTGGAGGAGTTTTGTGCGAGGTACATCTCTCGGGGATTATGTCCTTCAGTCATGAGGAAAACGACGCTGAGAGAGATGTCATATATTGGTACTTAGCCGAAAACCACTTTAAAGGAACAAAGAATTCTACAAACGCATGATTTGAGGCAGTTCAAAAAAAGTAGTACATCCCCATTTAGGGCTGTAGTAAACAAGGTGGCTTCATGATCACCAAAATTCACAAATGAGACTGCACTTGAAAAGAACACGTCCTGATGGTAATTATACAAATTGCACTTGTAACTAAAATTTTAACAGATGCATGAAATGAGAAAATATAAAATAAATAACATTTAAATGTATTAAACTTTATTATTGTTATCCTGTCATGTCATTAATAAAAAGAATGGTAATATACCTATATATTTTAATGAACTTGATATTCATGTAAGTAAGTATAAGAAGTTGACTTTATATTACACAACATGTATGTACCCAATGTATAATGGAATAAATATATTTTTGCACATTTATTATTTTTTATCAGAAGAGTAGGTATGTATGAAACGAAACGTGAATGATTATAAGGCGATGGATGAATGAAAAATAAAAAGTGTAAGGCGCTCGGTTCTCTCTGGCTACCCTGATAGAAGGGACACGGCGAGATGGTATGTAAGTGTTGTTTTTTTATTTTACAAATACACATTAACATTGTATCAATAATGTTTTTGAGAATGAAAATAAACTCAATCATAAAAAAATGTGAAATCATGACCCTTCACTGTTCCTTTGTAGAGGAAAATAAAAAAAAAACAATTGTAGACCAAGTCTGTTAGGAGGGTATTTAAATATCTACCCATCACAATATTTGTCATTTCATTTAATTAGTTGTTTTCTAAAGATAGGGATGTTATTTATGTATTTTGGGTACAGATTGTGATTTATAGTTATAGAAATACGTTTTAATATGAACCAGATACGTTTTATACACAAAATGATAAAATAATAATTTAAAAATCAAATTTCGATCGAAAATTCTTAATACAGATTTTTTTAAAGAAATTCTGGTTATCAATGCATTTTACTCCTCACTACCCCGACGGGATATAATGGGAAGTTATGAATTCGCATTTTTTTAGGTTATTTTTTATTGCAGATTATCAACTAGTATCATGCTGAGATCATCACAATATCTGTGTGTGTGCTATGTAGGTACATAGGTACTATGCACGGCGCGTTTATCTTGCTTTATCGAATAGAGACTAAAAGTACTCATTCGATTATTTACAAATTTTACTAATCTGTATATCTAATACTCATTTAGACCCCATAAGATATTAAAGAATATCTGATCAATGCATCTCAACTCTTTTAACTTTCAAATATTTCAAAGTGACGCCAAGCACGGGAAACTTAAAATTTTATATTTTTATTTTAAAATTGCTAAAAAGGCACAACGCTTTCATAAAATGGCATTAAATACTTATGAAGTTTTCATAATAATATATTTATATCAAAAATAATTTAACAAACTCATTTCATGAAAATGCTGAAAATTTTCCATACGAAAATTTAATACTTAGTACAGTGATACAGTAAGTGAGGAGTATGGCGTTGGCCACAATCCACTTGATTTATATCAGTAGGTTCAGATCGGACTCCTATTATTCTTTTGTGGCAATTTCGTTATAATGTTTTTTTATGTATAGTGAGTGAGTTATGTAAGTGCAATGCTATCGTTGCTTCTCCATATCCTTCATTTCTTAAGGTACCTAGTTTATATACATAAGTAGGTACATATTGTTATGTCGGAAACTCAACACATTATTTTATTTATGATCGTTACTTTGTTTATTTTATGAATTTACTGAGAGTTAGGTAGTTATGTAGGTATGTGCCTCGATATAAAATCATATAATTAGATCTGGTCATAAATGGAGGTTTTGAAGGCAGGTGAAGGCAGACTCTTATACCTATCACGTGTATATAAACGCAAATATGTAAGATGTATCTTGTAATACTGTTGGTAAATTGGTGAAGTGTAATAATTGATATATTACCTATACCTACATATTTTAGTGTGAATTATGTACATTATTTGTTTATATTATGTACAAAACGTATATAAATAAATAAATGAATAAATAAATGAATAAATAAATAAATAAATAAATAAATAAATAAATAAATAAATAAATAAATAAATAAATAAATAAATAAATAAATAAATAAATAAATAAATAAATAAATAAATAAATAAATAAATAAATAAATAAATAAATAAATAAATAAATAAATAAATAAATAAATAAATAAATAAATAAATAAATAAATGAATAAATAAATAAATAAATAAATAAATAAATAAATGAATAAATAAATAAATAAATAAATAAATAAACAAATAAATAAATAAATATTGTACCGAAATTTATATTTATTTATTTTATTATGGTTCAAAGTCTTATTTATTTTTACAATTTATATTTCTACAATTTTTATTTTTACAAGGTTTGTCTAGTTTTTCCAACTCACTACTCAAATCTTTTGTTTTCATTTTTCTTGGGTTCTTATTTTCAAAATATTTCTATTTAAATTTTCAATTTAAATAGAAATAGTACTTAATTTCATAACACTGCCTCCCTCTTAGTTCAGTTCGTCCCGAACAGAATTCTCTAGATGAATAAATCGGCATTTTGAACCTTCTCTACAGTGAGATGCTTTGAAAAAGTAACATGGTACACTTTTTTTTATATTTTTACTGTATCTTGGATTATAGCAGCAAACTAGAACATTAATTCCAGTATTATGAAAAATCTCTTCTATCATATTCTGAACCACTTTCCAATCCATACCATCACTGATCTTTGGAATGCCGAGCTTCATAAGATTCAACTGTAACATTTGATCCCGCATACTTCGTAGACAGTTCCACATCTGAGCATACTCTGCTCGTTCCTCAGACGTTTCCTTATTCGTCATGTAGAATAAATGCTGTTTTCCATGCTGTGAATGGACCGCTTCTCCAATCTTCAGATTCTTGGCTTTTAGCTCATATAACATCCCATACTTTCTCATGATAACTTTGGCTATACCACTAGTCATCTTCATGTCTTGAGCCACACAGTAAGCTAAAACATTATCTTCTGGGATATCGAAGAGGTCTTGCTCAATTTCCACAGTCACACCATGGCGAGTGCGTCGATAAGGAGTCATCATGAATTCCTCGAAGGTCTTTTCTTCACTTTGGACATTGCAAACTTGAGCAACTGGATTTTTTTCCTCATCCTTGTTATCACCTAAAAAGGGAGCCAGGCGATTGAAATGTACCACTCTTGGCTTCCCATTTGGTTTTCTTCGTATACGATAAACCACATCATTAATCCTTTTGATCACTTCATACGGTCCTTCCCAGGATTTCTGAAGCTTTGGTGAGTAGCCTCGTCGTCGTTGTGGATTAAATAACCAAACCAAGTCTCCAGCCTGATAGCCACCTTCCACAGCTTTAATGTCGTATCGCTCCTTCATCTTGTCACTAGCTACTTGAATATTGGACCGTACACGGTCATGTATAGCATTCATTTTCCTCCGAAGATCTGACACATAATCTTCTCCAACTAGATCTTCTCCAGGCTTAGATCCATACTGCAGGTCGCAAGGTAACCGTAACTCACGGCCAAAAATCACACTTGCCGGTGTTTGCCCTGTTGTCTCATGAATTGCTGCTCGATAAGCTAATAAGAACAAGTGGATGTATTCGTCCCAATCCTTCTGGTGATCGGACACTGCTTTTGACAAAAATCTTCCAATTGTTCGATTCATTCGCTCCACCATTCCATCCGACTGTGGATGCAAAGCAGTTGTTCTCGTCTTTCGAATTCCTAATGCTTCACAAATACCCTGGAATACGGCTGATTCAAAGTTTCTTCCCTGGTCCGAGTGTAACTCCAATGGTACTCCAAAACGACTTATCAGTTCCCTTACCAAGACTTCAGCAACAGTGGTAGCTTCTTGATTCGGTAGTGCATAGGCTTCTGTCCATTTACTAAAATAGTCCATTGCTACCAGAATATATTTATTCCCTCTTTCCGTTGTGGGAAACGGCCCCGCTATGTCAATGGCTATCCTTTCAAATGGGCTACCAACATTATACTGCCTCATTGGCGCACGCCTTCGTTTCTGAGGTCCGTTTGAAGTGGCACAAGTTACACATCTTCTACACCAATCTTTTACATCTCCATTGTAATTGACCCAATAAAAACGTTGACGATTTTTTTTCTGTGGTTTTTTTAACTCCCAAGTGTCCCCCAGACACATCATTGTGAAGCAGTTTAAGAACTTCAGGAATTCTCTTCCTTGGAATCAATAGTTGTTGTCTCTGCTGTGTTCCATCTTCATTCTCCAATACACGCTTTAACAACCCATTTTCCACGACAATGGATTGCCACTGAGCCCAGTATGACTTAATATTTGGAGATAGTGAAGCTATTTCTTCCCATAAAGGTCTTTGATCATTTTCCTTCCACTGCATTACAAACTTGAGATCTGGGTCTTCCAATTGGTCTGCTCGTATTTCATCATCTTGCCAAAAATTGTCAACGACCGTGGTTCTACAAGCTATAAAAAACTTTTCCTCAGCCTTATTACAGTGCTGGCAATCCTCTGGACATGGTCGCCTTGACAGTGCATCGGCATTTCTATGATGAAGTCCGGCTCGATGTTCAGAATCATAGTCATATTCTTGCAATCTCTCTATCCATCTTGCCACTTGACCTTCAGGATTCTTGAATCGCAAAAGCCACACAAGTGCCGAGTGATCTGTCCTTAAAAGAAATTTCCGTCCATATAAATACTTGCGAAAGTGCTCAACTGACTTGATAACAGCAAGCAATTCTCTTCGTGTTACACAGTAATTGCGTTCTGGTTTCGACAATACTTTACTGAAGTAAGCAATCACGCGTTCTGCCCCATCTTGTACTTGGGAGAGCACACTTCCGATACCAACATTACTTGCATCTGTATCCAGAGTAAACATTCCTTCAGCTCGAGGATAACTCAAAACCGGAGAATTAATTAGAACCTGTTTTAATTCTTCAAATGCATGTTGGCACTTGAAATCCCATATGAATTCACTGCTTTCCTCCGTGAGTTTTGTCAGTGGCTTTGCGATGTCAGCAAAGCCTGGAACAAATCGTCGATAGTAGGTACTCAGACCCAAAAAGCTTCTTACTTCATGTTTGTCTTTAAGTACTGGCCAATCTCGAACAGCTTTAATCTTCTCAGGATCTACTGCTACTCCCTCCTCAGAGACAACATGACCTAGATAGTTGACTTGCTTTCGGAACAATATACATTTCTTGCAATTGAGTTTAAGGTTGGCCAACCTCAATCGTGAAAATACCTGTTCCAAATTTCCTAAATGTTCTTCAAAACGCTTCCCAAGTACGATGATGTCATCTAAGTATATTGGACTTCAGATCTACCTTCATTGTAGTTCAGTTTGCGTTTATTTACCTCTTCGTTTATAATTTAAAATCTGTGTATTATTTTATCAAAACTTGTGTTTTTTTATCTTAAAAGAATCCTTTCAGTGTTAGATTTATGATGGTGTATTTTTAATCTGTGTTTTGGCTGTTTTTTCTAGTTTTTTTTGTGTTTTTAGTTTTTTTTTATCGTAGTTGAAAAATATTTTGATTTTTTTTTTGTTTGTTTGTGTACTTTATATATATCATTGGAAAGACAATTTTTCGGTGATTTCAATGATATATATCATTAGTAATATTTTATTGTGTTAATAGTATTTTATGCGATTTTAATATTTTTTTTTGACATTTCTAAGTACGCTGCTCGTGTGTGTTGTGCTGCGCCACTGACCTTGGTGTCACTGGATGCAGAATTAAATTCTACGCAAAAAAGTTCGTGACAGTTAGTGTGTGCCTACTACCGTTGAGTAGATATTGACGTTTTTCTGCGTTCGCCATACTGGCGCTTACGCCCTTTCTACGCTACATCGACTCAGCTCAGTTTTATTTTACCTATTTAATAATATTAACTTCTAGTACCAAGTAGGCACCTACATATAATTTGTTTATATTTTTATCAATTCCGTGTATTTATTTGTTGCTTGGTTGTATATTGCTTGTTTGATCCGTACCGCACGACGGGACGCTTTGTTGCTCTATACTTTTGGGTTAGGTTGGATATATAGGTCGTATAGGATTGTATAGGATAGTTTGATCTCGTTGTTTTCCATCAGGACAGGTGCGACACTGCTCTTAGTTGGTTGCGGTTGCGGGTTGAACGGCTTTTGCATAATTTAATTTCTATCTTTTTTTTAAAATCTTCGCTCATACACATTAACTACTTCAAACAATTTATTTTATTTTTAAAGGTTTATTTTTCTTGTATATTCGTATAATATACCTATTCATTATTTTGTTTTTAACTTTCCAACGGTAGTTTGCATACACAGATTTGTTCATTATTTGTTGTTTTATCTTCTTCTTTGTAATTACATTAACATTTGAATTTCGATTTTGTAACGATTTGTTGTTTACGGAGTGCCTTTTTCATTATCTTAAATTGATCATCTAGGGTAACAGTTCTGTTGAGATCTAAAATGGTCAAAACGAAACGTACCCGGAAGAGAATTCGCAAGACACTGGAATCTCTGTCACCAGTAACCCCGTCACCGCCTATTAATAGAATCAGAATGTCCAGCCCTGAAGCTTCGTCTGTCTCCGCTGAGAACCACATTGTGGTGACTCGCGTTGAGACCTCGAAGCAGTGCAGCAGTCCTCCGACACAGTCCGAGCCAGTATCGAATCCAGCAACACCATCTTCTCGCGATGAAGTACTGTCAGTACCAGGTTTCGAGCCAATCATTTATACTGCCTATGAAGCTATGTCTGCCCTACAAGACTCTTTAGCCACCTCAGATATGCCTAAAGATCAACAATTGGAGGTAAGTCGTAAAATAAATATTCTTCTTGCTATCATTGGACGAAATGACAGTCGCATGGCGGAATCATTGGGACGAGAAGCAGTTCTCAACGAACGCATCAGTGCTCTGATCAGAGAGAAACAGGGATTGCAATCTCACATCGAGACGCTCGAACTCGAGATGCGCCCTGTGATGCAAACTATTGCTGACAACGTTGTCACAAAACAATGTGATAGCTTTGCTTCGCGTTCGGCCGTAAGTGGCCCTCCGCCGATTACCAGAATCGGCTTCCCAGCGTTACCAGCCAAGCCCGCCGTTTGCATTTTCCCGACTAGAGATGATATAAGTTCCTCGGTAGAAACAAGGCGAGTGCTCAAAACAACGTTAAAGCCCAGTGAAATCGGTGCGCAAGTTACGAGCGTACGAAATATAAGAGGAAAAGGCATTGTTGTCAACACTGCCACTACCGCTGACTCCTTGAAACTCCTCAATGCACCGGCTTTAAAATCTTCCAAAGACCTCAGCGTCCGACTTGCTTCGAAACGAAACCCCAGATTACGCTTCAGTTTTGTTCCGCGTGACATGTCTCACGAGGAGTTCTTGGGTCTGGCGTTTTTGTCCGTCCCGGATATGGGCATAAACCAGGATGAATTTGTTAAGAGTGCTAGTTTCAGCCACTTTATGGGACCTCGCACTGGGCCTACCTGTGACAGAGTGTTTGAAGTACCGCCGACAATAAGACACAAACTCATTGAGTGCGGAAGAGTCTTTGTTGAATGGAGCGTGTGTAAGGTCAGAGACTTCATACCAATAAGTGTGTGCTCAAGATGCCGGATGTATGGCCATACAAGTAAGTTCTGCAAAGATCCCCCTCGCTGCGGCCATTGTGCTTCTGGTGAGCACGATTTTTCAGTATGTCCTGCTAAAGACAGTCCACCAATTTGTGCGGTCTGTTCATTTTTCAAAAAACCAGCCTCTCACAAATCTGGTTCTGATGAATGTCCAGCATTCCAGGCATCGTTGAGCCGCGCCCTATTGACAGTTGATTATGGCCAGTAGCATATCCGTATCAACAGGTCTCAGAATCGGACAGCTCAATCTGGGCCGACGTCGTGCTGCCACCTTGGAGCTTAAACAACTCGCCCATCAACTGAATATCGATATCTGTCTGGTTCAGGAACCATACACTGGCGACGGCTCTATGTGTGTGACGGATTCAGACTTCCGTATAATTTCTGCCACTTGCTGTTCCATGGATTTACCCCCTCTAGCTTCAATAATTATTTTTAATTCTTCAATATCTTATATTTTATTAGATCATCTTTCCTCGAGCACTACAGTCGTGCTTGAAATTTCTCTTTCAGGTAAATCCATGTACCTAGTTTCAACCTACTTCAAATTTGGCGACCCGATAGAGCCATATGTGTGCTTTCTAGATAATGTAATGAGTCATCTAGGCGGAGATTTCATCTTGATTGGCGGTGACTTCAATGCTGAGTCCCCTCTATGGTGTCATTCTACCACTGCAGGGTCTAGGAAAGCAAAAAGAGGTGAACTCTGTGAGGACTTCATAGCTCGGCACGAGCTTTCCGTTATCAATGATCCCTTTAGTCCTCCCACTTTTTCTGGTGCGGTTGGGTTTGGCCACATCGATGTCACTTTGGCTTCGGCTCAAATAGCTCAAAAGACTTCCTCCTGGCGTGTTTATACAGATTATTCGGGTAGCGATCACGAACTTATTGTCTTTACAATTTCTACTTCACCTACTGACTCGGTTCAAAAGTCTCATATTCCAAGGCGTTTTCGCACGAGGTGTGAGCGCATTGTCGAATTTGATGCTGAATTTATTCGATTTCTGAATCGCTTTAACCCAAATGCTATGTCTATATCTGATACTGCTTCTGATTTCACTAACAATATCATTATATGTGCAGAAAAGTCAATTGGCAGATCTACTCCAGAAAAATTAAAACCAAACGCTTGGTGGCACTCAGGACTCGATTCTTTGAAACGCAGCGTTACACGTGCACGTCGAACTCTTAAATTGGGACGCAATAGGAACTTTGCTGAGTTTATTATTCTCGACTTGTACTCTGCTTATAGACGTGCACACAATCTATATAAAAACGAAATTATTCGTGCGAAGAAGGTAAGTTGGCGACGTTTGGTTTCCGAGGTCTCGACTTCAGATCCATGGGGTGCGGTATATCGCGCCGTTTCTTCTAAGAGAGGAAATGGCGCAACAATATCTTGCATCCGCGATGCAACTACTGGTGAGTTCACAACGTCTCTCGATTCAACTGCTTCCGTTTTTCTGGACGCGTTGATTCCATCGGATGATCCGTCTACCGACAATGTTTTTCATAAATGGGTACGTGCTCTTCAACACAACATTCCTCAGACACCCGCTTCGCCACCAGTTTCTGTTGAGGAACTCGATTTAATTATTGGGAACCTTAAACTAAATAAATCCCCAGGCCTCGACCGTATCGACTCTATTTTAATACAAAGATGTTGGCGTTTGGCTCAATTTGAAATGGTTTCCCTCTTAAAAAGATGTTTAGACGAAGGCTGTTTTCCAGACTGTTGGAAAACGGGCCTCATGACTATAATTCCCAAACGATGCGATCGTCCTAGCACGGACCCAAAAGCATATAGACCTGTTACTCTCCTGCCTATTCTGGGCAAGATTCTGGAAAGACTTATATGCAGTAGAATTGAATCCCATCTTTCTAACTCACGTCCACTTTCTTCTCGCCAATTTGGCTTCCGACCTGGAATTTCAACAGTCGATGCTATAAATTATATGTCAGAATTTGTAAGACATTCTGACGAAAAATATGTTATTGCTATTTCCCTTGACATTAGTGGTGCATTTGACAATGCTTGGTGGCCGCTCATTTTGCATAAACTGAAGTCAAGGAATATACCCCGCAATATATATCTGATAGTTAAGAGTTACTTTGAAAATCGCCGCATAGTCCTGCCCGGGGGACAATTTCTACATACGCGACAGGTAAGCATTGGATGTCCTCAGGGTTCTGTTCTCGGTCCACTTCTCTGGAACATTCTTTTTGATGACTTGCTGGATCTTCCTCTCTCCAGTAATTGTACGATTCAAGCGTATGCCGATGATGCATACATCCTCGTCCGTGGTAATTCCCGTAGATTTATTGAGAACTCAGCTACTCAAGCTCTTTCCTTAGTTTCCGACTGGGGTGTAAAAAATAAACTTTGCTTCGCTCCTAATAAGACATATGGCTTGGTTTTCAAAGGCTTACTACGTAGACAGCCGTCTATTAAGTTCTCTGGAACAAATGTAAGTTTTCGGGACCAAATCACTTGCCTAGGAGTTGTTCTGGAAAGAGGACCAAATTTTAAAAACCATGCTCGATTGTGTGTCGACAAAGCTAAGTCAGCTTTTTTAAAGATCTCACACATCGCCAAGGCACACTGGGGTTTACAGTTTCAAGTATCCTGTCTTTTCTATAAGGCAGTTTACCTCGGCATTGCTTGCTATGCAGCAGGATGTTGGTCTCACGCCTGTGAGCTTCAACATATACGTAGAATTTTGCTCTCAGGCCAACGATTCGCTCTCATCGCTTTATCCAAAGCATATGGAACGAGTCCCACTGAAGCACTGCCAATTTTGACAGGCATGACTCCCCTTGATCTGGAACTTCAGCGTAGAGGGGCTGTTTTCAACCTTACGCGGGGCTGTTCTTCTATGATCGGAAATATTCCTCTCTTCCCTCCAGAGGGTCGAGTGTCACGCGGCTTTGTTGAAAGGACTGTAAATGAAAATTTGCAGAACATCTGGCAGACTCGCTGGACGGCCTGCTCAGTGGGAAGAATTACCTACTTATTTTTTCCCGACGTGAGGTATCGTCTTAAATCTCCCTGGGTTGTTCCAGACTTTTGGACTTCCCAATTTTTCACAGGACACGGAAACTTTAAAAGTTATCTTCACCGATTTAACATTGCCTCATCTGCTTCATGTCATTTCTGTCAATACCCGGACCAAACTTCGGAACATATCCTTTGGGAATGTTGCCACCCAATGGTGTCCTCATATAGATCGGAGCTCCTCGTTGCTGTCCGTGGGCCTCTTCAAGGTCCCATTGGTCATGCGGATTTTGTGATCTCGAAGAAAAATTATAAAGCTTTTAAGGTTTTCTGTCATAGATATGGTGCCTTACTTTTAGAAGATTCCCGTTAAATTAATTATTTCCAGAGATCTTGGTCACTTCTCTGATGGTCTGCATGTAGGGGGATCTGAGGTCATAGACAGTCCACGGGTGTGAATTTTCTGTTCGCACTCGTTGATTGTTTCTTTTTGCACTATGGTGCCGAGATTGCTAATCTAGAGGGCTCCATGAGCTACTTTTCGTGCTATGCATTTTTTTTTGTCGTTCACTTAGCGTTCTGTGAAGGGGCCGATTACAGTCCCCATAGGCAGAGCGGGTGGTGGTGGGAGTAGCGAAAAAATACCAAACAGGTCTCCCACGATAATCCTCTTAGCACACTTTCCATTAGTCGTTCAAACGTAGCCGGTGCATTGCAAAGTCCAAATGGCATCACTTTGAATTGCCACAATCCACTTCCAACAGAAAACGCCGTTTTTTCTCTATCCTTGGGTTCCAATCCAACCTGCCAATAGCCACTCTTTAGATCCAAAGTTGAGAAGATCTTACAACCAGCCAATGTATCTAGGGTGTCATCGATTCGAGGCAGTGGATAACTATCCTTCTTAGTTACATTATTCAATAAGCGAAAGTCCACACAGAACCGAGTTGAGCCATCTTTTTTTTTAACTAACACTACTGGTGAACACCATGGGCTGCTTGATGGTTCAATAACGCTATCCCTTTCCATATCTTGAATAATTTGATCTGCTTCCGCCCGCTTTGCTAATGGTAGCCTTCTAGGTAATTGGCGGATAGGCCTTGCGTCACCCGTATCTATTTGATGTTGAACAACATTGGTTCTTCCTTTAGAAAGACTCGCATTCTCAAAAACATCTTGATAATGAGCAATGAGGTATCTAATTTGTTTGCTTTGTTCTTTGGTAAGTTCCTTACAAGCATCTTTTACAAAGTCTTCAAGATGTTTTGGTACATCCTCTGAAGAAACTTGTGCGATGCAGGCATTTTGTGTTACTGATGAAACTGATGAACACACACTTAAATAAGCTCCTTTTTTGACAGTTACTGGATATTCATTTATGTTCATTAATCTGACTAAAATTTCCTTTTGGTTTTGAATCAGTGCTCTTGCAATTAATACTCCTTTTCCTGCTTCATTGTTGGCGTTGGACTCCACAACCAAAACATGTCCATTCGGGATAACACAGTCTAAATTGACTCGTACTAACATCTCACTTTGTTTTGGAATAGTTACAACATCCGCTGCAAGAACACGTGTAGAAAATTCCTCACGCTCTTGCACGAGAACATCTTCATCTCCAATTTTCAAAGATCGCCTCTTTAGATCCAACTGGAATCCATATTTCGCCATTATGTCCATTCCGAGAATAACTTCCTCCTCTATATTCGCCACTAGCACCTGATGATCGAAGATAGAACTACCAATTTGAAAGTTGGCATATGTCTCACCACATATAGATGCCGACTCCCCAGTAGCTGTTCGTAATGTCCATTTAGTTGGTGTAATACACTTTTTGTTATAAAGCAAATCTGGTCTCATGATTGTCATCGTTGCTCCAGTATCCAGCAAAAGTTTCAAATTCTTTCCGTTTACTTTGCCATTTATAAACATACTGGTATCTCGACCACTGAATGATGCAACAACTGCAGATCTCTTTGAGGCATTGGTAATGTAGGTCAACAGTTGCCCCTTCCCATCAACCCTTTTTAGTTTTCCTGTGGCTGTTGCTGTTGCGTTGTTGCTTCATTTGGACACCGATTACGTAGATGTCCAGCTCGTCCACAACCCCAGCAGCGAAACTGTCTTTTTCTTCCTTGCAATGCCTTCATCACCTTTTCGACAATGCATTCGATGAGTTTTTGATTCTCTTCAACGGCCTCAACAACGCGGGCTTGAGCATGACCTCGTAAAGATTTTTTTATAGATTCAAATTCGAGTGCCTGGGTTAGAGCGTCACTCAAAGTTTGTGGTCTAGCTAGTTTTACAGCTTGTTGTGTCTCATTTGCCCACAATCCATCCAAGAACTTTTCTACTGCAAGGCTTTCACACACATCATCAGGAACCGTAGGGTATGCATATCTAATTAGACGCGCTATATCCGCCTCAAATTCCTGGAGAGTTTCATTAGATTTCTGATTACGATTCTTAAGTTGTGACCTGTAAAACTGTTCCATGTGCTTATGTCCAAATCGCATCTCAAGTCTCTCAATCAACAATTTTAAATCTCGTCGCTCAGCTAGAGGAATTGTCTCCAAAACTTTTAAAGCATCACCTCGTAATGATACACTCAACACTGAGGCCTTTCTTGTCATGGACCAGCCATTTATCATGGCCACTGTCTCGAACAATGTTAAATATTCTTCCCAGGGGCATTTTCCATCAAAGGTTGGCATATCATTTCGCACGCACTCCACTGTTGGTACTCTTGTATCTTCTACACACTTAAAATTTGTATCTACAGCTGAATTTTGCTCGGAATTCATTGGCGTGATTGAAGGAAGCACTTGATTCTCCAAAACTTTCATCTGTTTAGTTAATTCATTTATCTTCTCATCAAAGGTCATAGAATAATTCTGGAATTTCTTTTCTATAGTATTTGAATGCTTTTGAAGCATCGCTACTTCTCCTTTGATTTCTTTAATTTCTCCTTTTATATCTCTGGAATGTTCTTGAAACTTCTCTTCTATGTCTCTGGAATGTTCTTTTAAGACTTGACAAAGATCGTTGTTAGAGCAAGGCATTTCAAAAAGGTATGTGTCTGGATCCTCACCTACTTCTTGCATCACTTTTCTCAATCGTAGTTGAAGTGCATTTTTATTTCCTGATGTATCAGCGTCTCTCTCCTCCAACTCATGTTTTAAATCAACCACTTTCAACTCTAAAAGAGTTATTTTTTTTGATGCCATAATAAATGTCTTTATAAATAACTATTTTATTTTTTTCTTACACAAAAAATACTTGGGTATTTTTATACCCCACACCTGACACCAAATGTACCGAAATTTATATTTATTTATTTTATTATGGTTCAAAGTCTTATTTATTTTTACAATTTATATTTCTACAATTTTTATTTTTACAAGGTTTGTCTAGTTTTTCCAACTCACTACTCAAATCTTTTGTTTTCATTTTTCTTGGGTTCTTATTTTCAAAATATTTCTATTTAAATTTTCAATTTAAATAGAAATAGTACTTAATTTCATAACAATATAAATAAATAAATAAACAAATAAATAAATAAATAAATAAATATAAATAAATAAATAAACAATGTTTAGTGTATCTTCATTCCTACGTAAAAAAGTAAACACTGATGGTAACTTTGATTGTTTTCTTTATAAAACTAAAAGATTAGTGAATGCAATTTATAAAACGAAACATGTATAATGTATATAGATATTTCATTATGGTTATAGCTAAATATGAAAATATAGGTACCAAATATTTACATCTGTAACCGATTTCCTTAAATGTTGGTAAGTAATATAGCGTGCAACCTAATATGTTAATGATAATGGCAACCTTTCATTAGGAGGATATTAGCGCGACACGGTAGCGCAAAATCACCTGTTTCTTCAGATATACCTACGTACATACATACATAGGTAGGTACCTACATATATCTATACTCATATTTTATTTTATCTGCGCTGCGCAATAACTCCATAACCCATCATTTATATTAATTTTACGAGTGTATGTTGTAGGTATGCAAAATAATTATATTGAAATGAAATAATTAATGATTCCTTATTTCTGAGCGAAATTAATTGAATGTAATATTAAGAAAACGAAGTGTATTATAAAACAAGCTGTATATTGACTTACACCAGATATGTGACAGATTTAATAATATATACGCAGAAAATTTATATTTATTAATAAACCTGTTTTATATTTTAATTTTAATTGAAGCTTTAAAATATTATTTTTACTACCTTCATAGGAAACCATTATCCATCTTTGACAGTACATATATGTCGGAAGTCACCAATTTGGGGGTATATATTTATTTATTCATTTATATCAGAAGGATTATATTGCAAATGTGCGTGTTCAAAAGGATTCTATTTTATTTAAAACATAAGTATACCTCCCAATATGATTTTGCTTATTGCCTGTTCATTAAATAATTGATAATACATAATTTATAGTGATGAAGGGTTTCAATCAAAAGAGCTACTTACATAATCAACACTGGTTTATTCGAAACAAATGAGATTACAATATAAATAATAATTTAATTAATTTGTGATATCGTGGGTGGGAACTATTAGATTAAGATTTAACGCGACTCTATTTTATTGAACGATCAACACATAAATAAAGATCTGTCGATCAGCTCGTATCAACGGCAGTGGGCTATGGTTCGTTGATCCTCGTCTATTGCCGGGAGTATTCGAGAATCCTGAGGCCATACATGTTGTAGCCGACAAGGCGCTGCTACACATTCATCAACATGTCTTTAAAGTTATGTAAACATTATTTTTATTGAAGTTAGCTTGAAACATTTATGTGAAATGACTTGGGTGAAAGTAGAAATAATGTAGTTAATTGTATTCATTTTCAAAAGGAGTATGTAAGTATAAGTATACAAACACAATTGGAAGATAAACGATGATCTTTGTTCTAGCGCAGTGATCGGCATACTCATTAATCAAAAGAGCCAACTATCCCAAACGAGCTAATTATTTGTTTTATATTGATAAACTTCATTAAAGGAATGATGAGTAAAACCCAAGGAAGAGCCACCCTTATGGGACAAATGAGCCGCATGCAATACATACCAAAAAAATAACTTATGATTCAGTTCTGTACGTATCAATTATAACTTCGTTGTTTTAAAATTTCAGAAAGCTGACGATGCTCGTCTTCAAGCGATACCGGTTAGTGCCAGTCGCAAAAGAGATTAATTATAGACTATAATTAAATAAGAGTTGTATCAAGGAGATATTTTCAAAAATAGAAAAAAGGTGACATTTCAACACATACACCAACTTATATTCTTTATATCAAATATTTTTATATTTTATATGAGTTTTATTTCAGGTATTTCTATTATTAAAATAGCTTTATGCGATTTCCTTGATAAATTTATATTTTTCATTACATTTTCTGTTAAAAGTAAGTTTTATTCTGTTCAAAAATAAATTATCATTTATTTATTTTTTTAAGCAAACAAACAGTCAAACAATATACATTACAAAAAAATAAGTGTTACTAAAACAGTTTGCTGTAATTTTACTCGTCTTGAAGAAGTACCTACCTACTCCAAATGTGACACCATATAAAAAAGTTTTTAATTTAGTCCATATAAGTACCTACAGCAGAATTAAATCAGAATAAGTTTTTTTTACATTTTTTACTAGCGATGGAATTTTTAAGTTATTTCATCGTCTGTGCTTACCTACAGTAATAAAAAAAAATGTATATTAATTGTCAATCGGTAAAGTGTAAAATACGAATATCATTTAAGGAATTTAGATTAACAAAAGAAAGTACATTTATTATTATGGTTTGTGTAATAAAATCCAAACAATGTCAATGATACAAATTGTTAACCTGTTTCGGATATTCGACCGCGTGTTTACGTTTATCTACAATATTTTGACAACTAATTTATTCAATTCTTAAACGACGCCAAGACAAATATATCGCTGTAATGTCATTCCCGCAATAAATACTATGAAATTACCTTACACGCAAAATTAATTCATCTTTTGTCGTTGAAATTTAAAGGTTTGAAAACATGCCAACTGTTTAGTTTCTGTCAAAAATTGTCGCCGCCTATTTAAGTAATTTCCATAGTGAAACGATATCACGAGATCGAATAACGTCACCGTGTCTGGGCCCAAAGTACCAAGTACAAAGTACCTACCATACATAAGTACGTATTATATTCCTTAACTGATGATGTGTATCGTCCTTAATCACAGGCGGTATCAGCCTGTTTTAAATATTAACTCTAATATCAAGGGCTGCTTCTACATTCCCTTACATATCAAACAATTATATGCACCTTCTGGTGATCGCGTAGGTGCATATAATTGTTTGGAGGTCAAAATTCGAACATAATTTTAAAATTATTTGAGTTTCAAAAGTCATGTAGGGTACCTACTCATCAAGTGGTAGGTACAAAGATTACCTTTCACATAGGTACCTACTGCAAATAAATTATATTAGATACTTTTTCTTTAACATGTCGTGTATTTGAATTTATCGTTGTTATGAAAAACAACTGCGTTTGTTATAACGTGTTTGACATTGGCAGAATGAATGTAAACAATGTATCGTTTGACGTGAAATATATTTTTATTTATTTAATTTAATGTACCTACAGCCCTTTACCTCATACTATGCCAGTCATGGGCAAAGTACGGCCCGCGGGCCAAATGCGGCCCTTCGGGGTAGTCAATCCGGCCCGCCACATGGTTTCGAATAACCCCTAAAATTACACCTAGAATAGGACAAAATGTAGGTATTTTATGCGTTGAATTGAAGCAACTATTTCTCAACGTTTTTAAAATTGAGTTCTACAAGGCCCTGTCAAAATCAAGTTTCCCCAACCCGAAATCTCACGCTTAGAAGATAATAGCGATGTGTGCATCTTCCTACATCTGTTAACAGGTGTTTTCTACTACTATGAAGCTTCACTACTGCGAATCAGCTCATCCCATCAATTTTTAGAAATCTGTTTTGTTCAATCTTTTTTCCGCCTAGATAATTTTTTATTTTATCTGGCCCTTCACTTAAAAAGTTTGCCCATCACTGATCTATGCCAAATCTCACACTCTTCCATGCGCGCAGTACGAATTTTCGTTTCACGTATTAATATATAGATTATTATATCACAATTTGTTATTATACATACTGAAAAACACTTTTTTTTTAATTTTAGTAAATGAGTCAATATCATTAGTTAAGTATTACTATATAAGTACGTAAAACATGCTAGATGAACGTATTCTAAAACTTTATTTTTATAAATATATCCTTATAAGTAAGTATACTTATTTACTATACTAAGCAAATTTTCGTGCTATATACAGGCACGTAGGTATAAGAAATCGGTTGAATTAAAATTTATAATTAAAAATTTATTATAAAAACATATTAGTTAGATGGTCATTAAAAATATGTAGTGAAGTTAACTCGTATTATAAAAAAGCGAAAAAAATGTAGATGGTTTAGCAGTCAAAATGTGAGCACTGACAAAAAAAAGAAAAGTAAAAAAAGTTATGAAACGAAATACCGATTTTATTTTATATTTTGCATGTTTTTAATAACATGTTTAGTAAATAATGACGCTTGGTCATATTAGGAAAATATCAAGTGAGTAAAATCTCTCATCTCACCCACCCTTCCCATAATCCCCCATTACCTTCCAAATTCCTTCTCATACAGCAAATAATATGTTATTGAGGATATTTCTATTTCAATTCATGTTTTAACCGGTTATATTCATCAACATTTTTTGCTTGTTCTATGTACTAAATTGGCCGTACGTTTGTTTTCAATAAGGAAATAAAAAAATGGTTGCATTTAGTGTTCATCCCTTATTTATAATCACCTACTTAGACAACTGTCGCAAACTTAATTCGGCCATTTAAGTTTAGCGTGGCATGTGGCACGGAGCACATGATGTATGGTTGATGTTTCGGCGTTATGTTCTGGCATGCCATGTCTCATAATGACATCTTGTCCCTGTCTGTCTCATGTCTCATGTCACATCATAATCTCATCATTATTTTGTGGGTCAGGACAATATACCTAATTTTTATCCTGATTAAATTTATTCCATGCCTACTTAATTACTACAAAATGTCTTAAAAGTCATTCTGAAAAAAACAATTACAATATTTCATTTAATTGATTTTGGTTCTCTCGTACTAGTAAATTTTACTGAAATCAAATTAATATTAGAATAAATCTATTTTTTAAACCTATTTATTATAAGAATAGCCGAAGAATTTATTGAATTTCACAATTTACCCTTTGGCAAAATTTTTACCTGATAACCACAATATAACTTATTATAATTACTAGTTAATTCAAAACAAAAACAAAAATAAAGATCGATTTGGTAGAATGTAGGTTTGGTCATTATTTAATGGGTTTGGATTTGGTTAAGTTATTATAAGTTATTGTTATGAGCATATCATAATATATTCAATCGAACCATTTTATAATTGCAAAATGGTGTATATTTTTTTTGTAAAGAAATATAAGCACCAAACCTTCCCATATTAAAAATTATATTTTATCAAACTGAATCACGATAATTTATCATTTTACTATGGGAGTCTTTACTATTTAATTTAATGTATCATATTAATTATTATTCCATGTAAGTATCAGTCTATTACATTTTATCTGTTGTATGAAAATATCTAAAGTTATTGATTAAAATCACTATATATATTTATTAATGTTTTCTTGGCAAAATATTTTGTAGTTCGGTATTCATTCGTTGCACGCGATTCGTCGATACCAACTAGATAAGCACAAGGATAATATATTATTACTGTACATATTAGAATAAAGTTAAGGGCGTGTGTATCTTTAATGTATGTCGTCTCATAATACAGTTACTATAAATCTAAAGTTTTAAACTGTCGTGATATGTGTGTGTGTGTGCCTCGATACAAGAGTTGCGTGCTTCAAACATTTTTGAAAATCTCGCAATTCACGGACGAACATGCTCCGTGAAGGTGATATTGAAACACTCGTAGATATATTTTGTACAACTTAGAGTGACCTTGAATAATGGCGTCGCTTTGAACATAACTTTTGGGGTTTTCGATTGCTAGGTAGATTGATAGAAAAATTATCAAGATATTTACCGATACCAAATCAAATCTGTGACTGTGGATAAAGGAAGATTTGAACCCTGTCTTACAAAATACAATTCAAATGGTATTTGTTTCAAATTGAGTGCATATATTTATTTATTTATTTATACATCTTCTTGTACATAATATAAACAAATATATAGTACGATTCCAGTAAACGTGAATTGTAAATATTCTTTGATAACGTGAAATTTATGTCACAAAGATGGGTAGTGACAGAGCGGTTAGCGCGCTGGTTTAGTAATCACGAGTTTGAATCCTGCCACGACCGATTTCGTTCACCTATAGCACTAGCATTTCTGCCTATTTAAGGGAATGTATAAATATGTATATGTACTTAACAAGAACATATTTATTGTTAAAAAAATATGTGTAAACGAATCAAGACTTGTAAAAACATATTTTAATTTTTTACATGAGAACACTGTAAATCATAGTAAACGGACTAAAAAAACGCTCGTTGTGGAATAACATTTTCAGACGGTAAGTAAAAGCGATCGAATCTGGTGGTTTGGAGGCAAAGTATTGTAAATTTGACTCACGATGAATTTGTTCGTAAATTAATTGTGGGTTTAAAAGCTTTTATTGGGTATTGTGCATTTAAAATCAAATAGTTATTTGGGTTGTGTAGTTTTTTATGAATATATTGATGTTGTTTCAAATTATTGTTTATTTTATGTATGATTTAAATGTTAGGTATACTGAATTGTTGTTTAATTAGTAAATGATTATCTGACATCTATTTAATCACAATTATACATTATTTTAAATTGTTTTGGTTTTAAAAAAGATTATTGTCATACATACTACCATCATTTTCCCAGAAACGAAACAAATTGTTCCTACACAAGCATTAAGTAATTGTTCCTGCAAAAAATAAATTATGTAAGTAAAATAAAATAATTAATCTTAAGTATTTTGAATTTTTAATTAGAGGTCTTGAATACCAGTGCTTTATAAGTGATATAAAAAAACTCAATTTGTTATGATATTGTATTCTTATAATACTCGCAGTCTTTCATTTAAGTTTAGGGGTGCTACTAACAAAAATTAATATTACGTTATTTATACGAATATTTTTTTAATTGAGCTATTTTTTTAAACAACGAAAATGTCCTTGTAACAAGTACATATACATCCTCATACATTCCCTAAATAAAGCATATGCTTGTGCTATAGTTGAAAGAAATCGGTCGTGGCAGGATTCGAACTTGCGACCACTGGATTACTAAACCGCTCTGCCACCACCCGTATGATTTATACGGATTCATTAAGCCGTATTACAATCATACACTTATAATAATTCAAAGACAGCGTAATTTATCACTAATATATATTTATATTGTATTGATTTATTTATCGTGTATAGTTAAGTAGATAGAGGGTAGTTGATATAACGAACTAGACTGTAAAATAAAATAAAACAAGTCTGACATATTAAAGTCGTGTAAAAGTAAGCTGAATTAACATGAAAGTCGCTGAATATTCAAATTATTCCAATTTATTATTGCTGTATGGTTTTTCACGTTGAACCGTGGAAATTTCACGATGCGGATCGTCGTCTTACGAACAAAAGTATGGGGTAGTTTGGTATGGAAATGTATTCCTTTGTGAGGAAATGACATAGTGTGTGGTGCTGTTTGGACGATAAGCGGGTCCCGAGTCCCAAGATGTGTAAAGGATCACGTGACAAGAGTCAATAACGTTAACGTTCTGGTTGTATGTAACAAGGTTTTTGTGAAGAAAATTAAAAGATGTCCGTCTCATATTTTTAACTGACAAATCCAGTAAACCTGCATGGGTATGTGTGATAACAGCCAGTATGGTGTGCCATACCAAATTATTATAATAGAGGATGATCTGCACGTTATCTTTTATTTATAATAAAATATATTTTTATTATTAATTAATATCGCCTACGGGCAGGAAGGAGACTACGCCCAGCTCCACCCGCTCCGCATATGGGGACAGAAAACGGCCCCTTCGCAGAACGCTAGTAAGAATGACAAAAAATGCATGGCACGAAGAGTAGCTCTAGAAGCTCCTCTAGACTCGTGGTCTCGGCACAATAGTGCAGCAAAAAATAACAATCAACGTCGCTGAAAATAATATTCACAGACATTGATTGTCGCGAGAGTACTTCAAGCCTGTGACTGTAAACTGGGCATCGGAGAGTTGACCCTCTGAGAGGACACTCTGGAATTTCATTTTTTTTATTCAGCAGATAGAAGAGCACTATAGCCATGGCAAAACAATTTGAAGGCTGTAAAGTTCTTCTTAGAGACCACTAAATCTGCATGCCCAATGGGACCTTGAAGAGGCCCACGCACATCAACGAGGAACTCCGTTCTGTTGTAGGACACATTTGAGTGAGAGCATTCCCAGAGGATGTGTTCTGAAGTTTGGTCGGGGTGATGGCATAACTGACATGAGGACGAGTTTACAAGGCGGAATCTATGAAGGTAGCTATTAAAGCTGCCTTGTCCTGTAATGAACTGGGAGGTCCAGAAATCTAGGACTACCCAAGATTGAAGTCTAGTTCTCACATCAGGGAAAAACAAAAATATTGTTCGTCCCACGGGGCACGAGCTCACTGAATGACAGTATGTAGACACAAGATAAAGAGATTCACCAGGAAGTATTATCTCTACAACGATAGCGGCGTTCGTAGATAGTTGGTCTAATTTAACAAAGCAGAGGGCTGGACTAAGGATGGGAATGCATTATAGGAGAAGAGAAGCAGTAGCCCAGGTGCTTGAATAGGCCACGTGCAAGTCTGCACCGAAACCCAGCAGACGTGAAACGAGACTAATGTCCTGGCTACGCATCATTAAGGGGTGGACGTACTAACTGTGGAGCAAATATTCCGATCGGCACAGTACAAGGAGGAATTCGCCAGGGCGATACCCGACGTCGAGGGTTCCTAACGGATCATAAAAAGAAGAAGACAATATTATAATTCCAATTGAATTGAAGAAAGATACAAATATAAACAGCTTTAAATGTGGATTAAAGAAGTGGATAAAAAAAACAGACAAGACAGTGATAAATAAACAACTCTACGTTAACATACAATGACACACACGCACACCTAAACAATATACCTATATAATTATAAGCTGCTTCAGAACAGGTTTTTAACCTAGTGAAGCAGTTTACATTCCGCATCTAGTTCTTAAGGATCTTTTTTGAAGTTTGAAAATATACAATCTTGTAAATTATGTGATTAAAAAACTGTAACTATCAAAGACTAACCAAAGAAAGTTTAATGATAATTACAGGATTAAAAATGAACAAGGTTCATGCAGATGTAACATAATTTATAAAAGAAATAATTGTTATCCTCTAATAAAAAAGAGTTAACATTCTTAGTAATAAGACATGATAATATTTTTTTTAGTATGTAAGTACCCCAAAATTATTTTCATGCATTACATCCTTTTGATCTTATATCTTTAATTAATTTGATTGACACTCATTTTAATCACGATGCTACCCTTCAATTTTTATATGTAGGTAATTATACACTGCCTAGAAGAGAGAATCTGGATTGTATTCAGTTTTCCCTTCAATGATAATGAATACAGTTCTATTTTAAGTGCCTATAAGATGTGAAATAAATAAGAAAATTATAATAAGCATTGTGTTCAATCATTTGGCAAGTATCGAAGTTATTATTTACTTAATTGATAGCAAGTGAATTATTATTTTATTTATTTTTATTTTTTTATTTCTTTGAATTTAGCTCAGTAAGATGTTTAAAAATTAATTGTAATAACGTTTCTAATATCACGGCTATGTGATAATATGCTATTTTACTTCGCCCTGTAATTAAAATAATAATATAATTCGGAAGAAAAAGAAACATCCTGTGTATAAGATAGACGTCTATGTAAATTCAGTCTTTCTCCCCACCTTCCGCTCGATCCTCCTAACACATGAGCATTGCCCAAAATGAGTATACACACCAACTACATATATAGCGGTAAAAACCTTATTTATATCAAACATGCAATTATCATGTTACCCTTACTTAAAATCAGGGCTGGAATCAGAGTTTCAGATGTTGTATTTAAATTTTTAATGTAATATGCAATAAGTATTATTGTATCTTCTATCGCTACAAATTATTTTGTAAGTACTTTTTTTTAGTTTTATGACAGATTTTTAACATCTCCATATTACTTACGGACAAAGACATTACAGATATCTTGATCCAAAAATATTTAATATTATTAATAATGATACACTACCCTCCTCCACGCACAACAATTTCAAGCGTTTGGTAACACTTTGGCTTATGAATATGGGCAGACAGGGATCAGAAACAGGACTAACACACATTTTAAGTTAAATTTACACTCATATACATACATATATTGAAAATCTAAATTAACTTACAAATCCTGTATAAAAACATTTTATTAGTTATGTAATCTGAATAATATACCCTCAATATTTAACCTTTGTCTAAATGCTTTAAGAGTACTACCTCAGAACAAGCGTTCAGCCTACTGAGGTAGTAAAATTTCAATATTTTTATTATGTATTATACTTTTATGAAATGTACTGTATTGAAATATGTTAATAAAATAAAATAAAAATAAAAATAATACAGACGAAGTTGAAATAGCATGGGAGAACCAGGAACTCAAATCACCTACAGGGCTTACGACCTGTCATCGGTTAGTTACGACGTAATCACTCTATTATGCCTTCTTATTGAGTTCCCTATCGATCCAATTTTTGAAAGTTATATATATTTCAATCATGAAAATCTGTTCGTTTGAAAACAAGCTAAAAGCACCATCGCCATCTATAAAGTGACGAAGAAGGCACCTACGGGTCGCAAGCCCTGTAGGTGCTTTAAGTTCCTGGTTCTCCTAAAATATTTCAAATTCGTCTCTATTGGATGTTAAAAAAATCATCATAAAACATCTAGGTACTCCCGACAAGGAAAAAAAAAATGTTTGCGTACAAGTATGCAACATAAAAATGTTTGCGTACAAGTATGCAACATAAAAATAATCGATTTACTTTTTTAGTATTTTTTGTACTGGCAACGAGCACATTTTTGCTTTAAATGGTCCTTGCTACGATGTACGTTTTTTCCAATGGATATTTCGAAATTAGAATGATCTTGGAAGTGACATTAGAATTTTACGGAGAAGTGATTTGAATATTTTCATGTGGATTTCGTGGTTGGTATGCACATATACCAACCAAGCAAAAAACACAAATTAGTGCTCTGCGCGCACCCCATGTGACGTTTGCCGTGAACTGTACTTAATTAGATATCTATGTTATCATATATCGACTATATATTATGATAAACCATTTTAATAACGTATTGCAACTGTTGTATAATTATAACTATTTTTATTATCCGTATTCGAAAATTTTGTTTGGATGTATAGATGTCAAAAAAAGTTTATTTCTTGAAAATGATAAAAAAATAGTTACAGGAGAAATATCAATCAATTTTCAAATGAAAATATGTATAAATTGAATTTGGAATTGTGTCATAGTTTTGAATTTGTGTGTAGTTTTAAACAATGTCTAATATTATTTTCCATCATCGTGTTTATTCGAATGCATCGGCTGCGGAATCAGTATGGCCGCTCATTGTTCACAATCCGTATCGGAAAAAAATACTCTTTTAAAATATTCATTTTCTGTATCATTTATGTTCTGTAGATCAACCGCATTCACTTGTAGTCATTCAAGTATTGCGAAATTATTATAGAAAATACTCCACAATGGCACGTTCTTGTGTCTGCGGCACAACTCCATCTCGGTATTTAATAATAGTTTGTCTCGTGAATATAAAACAGTGGTACGATTTTTGCAGTGTCGTTTGTATCGCCGTGCAATGGTTTTTGCTGAGTGCATTTTTTTTTGTAAATACTGTATTACATTTGTCTGTGCTTTTTATTGTCTCCGAAGAGATCAATAAAATTAATGTCGTAGAAAACAATAAAGAGTCGTCGATAATAATGCATGTTGTAAAATAAAATATTAGTTTCCTGTTTCATATTATCTGTTAAAAACTTTTCTCGTATGATAACTCTGATATTAAACTCGGAGATTTCAAACTTTCCAATGCTTAATTTCAATTCAATTTGCTATAATTTTCAATAATGATTTATATACTGCGACTATCGTATTGTTGTTTGAAATTATTATATGAAAATTGAACTAGCCATGTCAATGGGTTTAGTATTATATTTTCATCAAGTTAATAGTTATATTTTAATGAAAAAGTGGAGGTTTTTGTAAGAAGATTTAAAATGCACAAGTAGATATTATGTTAGATACGTGTCAAAGCAAAAAAAGAGATTGGTTGTATAATTGCATAGCGCTGTATCCTTTTTCCAGTTATTACAACTATGAATCTGTTGTTTCAGTTATGTAAGATTATGTTGTGATATTTAATTATGATTGCTTTATGATAAATAAAAAAGAAAGACACCTTCCGCTCTTACTTACATTTATATTGGTATTTAATTTTGAAACTTTCTTCATATATAACGCAATAATTCAAATGAATAATATTGAATCTTTTACATGTCCTGCAATATAGCCTACGAGAACACCATGTTTGATTTAATCTTTGATCTGGTTTCCTTCCTATAAGGTTGTACTGCGCTGGTTATGCAACTATCGATTCTTTCTAGAGAATTTATTTCTCTTAATGAATCGACAGTATTAATCTGAGTCCTGTGTGAGAGAATTGTATGCAGTAGTGGAGTTTATACATGGTTTTTTCAACTTTGAAGTCTAAAAACACCAACTTAGAGGCTTTGCAGCATGTATATTATGTATAATCCATACAAGGATTTATTTAGAAATTGATCCACTTAATGCACAAAGCCTTAAATTTCAGGAAATATAAAAAAACAGGCCTACAAAATTTTTATACTCAAAATTTGGAATTTTTGTTTTAGTCAGGGGTTATCAACTTTTGAATTTTTACTTTATTTTTCCATATGTCTCAAAAAACCATAAAAGGTAGAAAGCTAAAAATTGATATATAAAATAGACATATACCAAATTTCCAAATTATTATTTTTTATAGCTGCAGAGTTTAATTTTTATTAAAAAAAATTTATGATTGATTTTGAGTTTACTTCCTATATTTCCAATTTTATTAAAAAAATCGAAAAACTCCGAAACACCCCCACAAGATAATTTCTATACAAAATATGCATGTTGTAGTATAAAACTTTTTTTAACAACTTTTGTAAAAATTGTGTTATTTGACGACATCGTGTCATACAATTTGTATGGCGATACACTAATAAATGTCTACGGGGACCCTCAATAGTTTGATACTTAATCTCCGATCATGCATGCATACATACCATCAAGCTGTTATCATATTATGGGTTGTATGGAAAACAAATTATCTTAAAATAATCAATAATCAAAAAGGGGTATTTTAAAACAAACAAATGATTTGGTCTACATATATATTTTTTTCTGAATCCATGACGACCTGTAAAAACCTACAGGTTTTTACATTACTTAAAAACACCTGCATCGACGTAATTCCCAACATAAACTATAATACAACTGTTATGAACAATTCATAATTGCAAAAATGTACCGAATTTAGGTATATATACGAAAAAGCAGAGTTTCTATGTTTACCAGTTGATAAGGGCCTAATAAGCTGAAACGGTCGTCCTGGATTCAGGAAAAAATATATATGTAGACCAAATCATTTGTTTGATTTAAAATACCCATTATTATTCTACATATTCAACACCGTCAGTATTGACAAAATTAAAAAATCAAAAAGGGTTTATTAGTTTTGTACGTATTCTTCAACTATAAACATTATCGCCTTCGATAGTTGGATCTCATGTATTACATACAACTAGTAATAGTAAAATAATATCACATTAATGTTAGTTCGATCCTGATGTAAATGGTTCCACTCACGACAGGCACAATCTAACATTTCCAAGTTTTTCCTTGGCAAGAATATATGTCTAATTAAAATAACCAACAACGTTAAGACTAAAAAAAAATAAAAATCACAAAAAAATATTTTTATCATTATTATAAATAATTTAAAAGTATTACTTAAATTCATAATTAAATTTCATAACAAATAATGTAGGTAGGTATGTACGTATGTTTATAAATAGGTTTATTGTATAAAATATGACAAAAATATACCGAGACTTATGAGACCGATTATTTGACTGGGCCAATTCAACTGTTTTTTACTCTCCACACTATGGAATAGGGGAGAGTCATGATTTCGCAAAATTTAAGCGTATTTTTTTTACATCAATTTCTCAATGGGTATCATGTAGAGAATGCACACTATGAGTTTCGTCGTGATGTGTTTGTGTGTATGGCGTATACGCTGTACGCCGTACGCCGTACGCCGTAGCATTTATCTTTTTTGTGTCCTCTCTACAGCCCAAACTATAAGTCTGATCGACTTCATATTAACATCATATGTGTAAAGTGCAAAGACCTAGAGCTGATTAGTTTTCCATAGACAACTTTTGATTTCTTCTCTATGAATTCATCATTTACGTTGTTTTTTTTTTGTGTCCTCTCTGCAGCCCAAACTATAAGTCCGATTGACTTCATATTGATATCACATGTGTTTAGTCCATAAACTTAGAGCTGATTAGTTTTCCATAGACAACGGTTCATTTTTTCCCAATGTTTCTTTATGATTTCATCTATTAAAACTGAAAAAATGCTCTCACGACCTGGAAATTAGAGATATTTTAATTTGGTTTCAACTATTTATACAACACCAAGAATCTTCATAAAATTGTATTCAAAGTTGGTCAATGTTAAAAGAAAAATATTCAACGGTTTCAAAAATTATATTTTATTTAATGGATATTTGTATGAAACTTATATGTAACAAGAGAATTTTTTTATATTTGGCAATGTTCAGTTCATTGATTTCATATTGATATAAGAATATTAATAGCTTGAACTTAGAACTGATTAGCTTTTCATAGATATCATAAAATTTCTTCATATGATATCACGTGTCAACATTGTCAAAATGCTCTAACGCTCTTTGAAACAAAATTTATCTGCTTTTTTTAAAATATATCATACAACATAAGCAGTCTTCACTATACTGCATTAATAGTTTGTCTATCTTAACATAAAAATATACTATCGGAAGAAAATTTATATTCCTGTTAGTAACATTTAGTATGAATAAAAATGTAATTAGATAAATTTCTATTTATGGAAACGTTCAGTAATTTGATTTCATGTTATAATGTAAAGAGCTTGAAAATAGAACTGATTAGCTTTCCATAAATAACAAAAAAAATCTTCATATGATATCACCTGTCAAAATTTGGAAAATGCTCTCGCGTTCTTTAGAACAAAATTTATCTGCTTTTTTTAAAATATTTCATACAAAATAAGCATTCTTCCCTATACTCCATTAATAGTTTGTCTATCTTAACATAAAAATATACTATCGGAAGAAAATTTATATTCCTGATACTAACATTTAGTATGAATAAAAATGTAATTAGATAAATTTCTATGTATGGAAAAGTTCAGTAATTTGATTTCATGTTATAATGTAAAGAGCTTGAACATAGAACTGATTAGCTTTCCGTAAATAACAAAAAAAATCTTCATATGATATCACCTGTCAAAATTTGGAAAATGCTCTCGCGTTCTTTAGAACAAAATTTATCTGCTTTTTTTAAAATATTTCATACAACATAAGCATTCTTCACTATACTGCATTAATAGTTTGTTTATCTTAACATAAAAATATACTATCGGAAGAAAATTTATATTCCTGATAGTAACATTTAGTATGAATAAAAATGTAATTAGATAAATTTCTATGTATGGAAACGTTCAGTAATTTGATTTCATGTTATAATGTAAAGAACTTGAACATAGAACTGATTAGCTTTCCATAAATCAAAAAAAAATCTTCATATAATATCACGTGTCAAAATTTTGAAAATGCCTTCGCGTTCTTTAAAACAAAATTTATCTGCTTTTTTTAAAATATTTCATACAACATAAGCATTCTTCACTATACTGCATTAATAGTTTGTTTATCTTAACATAAAAATATACTATCGGAAGAAAATTTATATTCCTGATAGTAACATTTAGTATGAATAAAAATGTAATAAGATAAATTTCTATGTATGGAAAAGTTCAGTAATTTGATTTCATGTTATAATGTAAAGAGCTTGAACATAGAACTGATTAGCTTTCCATAAATAACAAAAAAAATCTTCATATAATATCACGTGTCAAAATTTTGAAAATGCTCTCGCGTTCTTTAAAACAAAATTTATCTGCTTTTTTTAAAATATTTCATACAACATAAGCATTCTTCACTATACTGCATTAATAGTTTGTTTATCTTAACATAAATATATACTATCGGAAGAAAATTTATATTCCTGATAGTAACATTTAGTATGAATAAAAATGTAATTAGATAAATTTCTATGTATGGAAACGTTCAGTAATTTGATTTCATGTTATAATGTAAAGAACTTGAACATAGAACTGATTAGCTTTCCATAAATCAAAAAAAAATCTTCATATGATATCACCTGTCAAAATTTGGAAAATGCTCTCGCGTTCTTTAGAACAAAATTTATCTGCTTTTTTTTTAAATATTTCATACAACATAAGCATTCTTCACTATACTGCATTAATAGTTTGTTTATCTTAACATAAAAATAAACTATCGGAAGAAAATTTATATTCCTGATAGTAACATTTAGTATGAATAAAAATGTAATTAGATAAATTTCTATGTATGGAAAAGTTCAGTAATTTGATTTCATGTTATAATGTAAAAAGCTTGAACATAGAACTGATTAGCTTTCCATAAACAACAAAAAAAATCTTCATATGATATCACCTGTCAAAATTTGGAAAATGCTCTCGCGTTCTTTAGAACAAAATTTATCTGCTTTTTTAAAAATATTTCATACAACATAAGCATTCTTCACTATACTGCATTAATAGTTTGTTTATCTTAACATAAAAATATACTATCGGAAGAAAATTTACATTCCTGATAGTAACATTTAGTATGAATAAAAATGTAATTAGATAAATTTCTATGTATGGAAAAGTTCAGTAATTTGATTTCATGTTATAATGTAAAGAGCTTGAACATAGAACTGAATAGCTTTCCATAAATAACAAAAAAAATCTTCATATGATATCACCTGTCAAAATTTGGAAAATGCTCTCGCGTTATTTAGAACAAAATTTATCTGCTTTTTTTAAAATATTTCATACAACATAAGCATTCTTCCCTATACTGCATTAATAGTTTGTCTATCTTAACATAAAAATATACTATCGGAAGAAAATTTGTATTCCTGATAGTAACATTTAGTATGAATAAAAATGTAATTAGATAAATTTCTATGTATGGAAACGTTCAGTAATTTGATTTCATGTTATTATGTAAAGAGCTTGAACATAGAACTGATTAGCTTTCCATAAATAACAAAAAAATTCTTCATATAATATCACGTATCAAAATTTTGAAAATGCTCTCGCGTTCTTTAAAACAAAATTTATCTGCTTTTTTTAAAATATTTCATACAACATAAGCATTCTTCACTATACTGCATTAATAGTTTGTTTATCTTAACATAAAAATATACTATCGGAAGAAAATTTATATTCCTGATAGTAACATTTAGTATGAATAAAAATGTAATTAGATAAATTTCTATGTATGGAAACGTTCAGTAATTTGATTTCATGTTATAATGTAAAGAACTTGAACATAGAACTGATTAGCTTTCCATAAATCAAAAAAAAATCTTCATATAATATCACGTGTCAAAATTTTGAAAATGCCTTCGCGTTCTTTAAAACAAAATTTATCTGCTTTTTTTAAAATATTTCATACAACATAAGCATTCTTCACTATACTGCATTAATAGTTTGTTTATCTTAACATAAAAATATACTATCGGAAGAAAATTTATATTCCTGATAGTAACATTTAGTATGAATAAAAATGTAATAAGATAAATTTCTATGTATGGAAAAGTTCAGTAATTTGATTTCATGTTATAATGTAAAGAGCTTGAACATAGAACTGATTAGCTTTCCATAAATAACAAAAAAAATCTTCATATGATATCACCTGTCAAAATTTGGAAAATGCTCTCGCGTTCTTTAGAACAAAATTTATCTGCTTTTTTTAAAATATTTCATACAACATAAGCATTCTTCACTATACTGCATTAATAGTTTGTTTATCTTAACATAAAAATATACTATCGGAAGAAAATTTATATTCCTGATAGTAACATTTAGTATGAATAAAAATGTAATTAGATAAATTTCTATGTATGGAAAAGTTCAGTAATTTGATTTCATGTTATAATGTAAAAAGCTTGAACATAGAACTGATTAGCTTTCCATAAACAACAAAAAAAATCTTCATATGATATCACCTGTCAAAATTTGGAAAATGCTCTCGCGTTCTTTAGAACAAAATTTATCTGCTTTTTTTTAAATATTTCATACAACATAAGCATTCTTCACTATACTGCATTAATAGTTTGTTTATCTTAACATAAAAATATACTATCGGAAGAAAATTTACATTCCTGATAGTAACATTTAGTATGAATAAAAATGTAATTAGATAAATTTCTATGTATGGAAAAGTTCAGTAATTTGATTTCATGTTATAATGTAAAGAGCTTGAACATAGAACTGAATAGCTTTCCATAAATAACAAAAAAAATCTTCATATGATATCACCTGTCAAAATTTGGAAAATGCTCTCGCGTTATTTAGAACAAAATTTATCTGCTTTTTTTAAAATATTTCATACAACATAAGCATTCTTCCCTATACTGCATTAATAGTTTGTCTATCTTAACATAAAAATATACTATCGGAAGAAAATTTATATTCCTGATAGTAACATTTAGTATGAATAAAAATGTAATTAGATAAATTTCTATGTATGGAAACGTTCAGTAATTTGATTTCATGTTATTATGTAAAGAGCTTGAACATAGAACTGATTAGCTTTCCATAAATAACAAAAAAATTCTTCATATAATATCACGTGTCAAAATTTTGAAAATGCTCTCGCGTTCTTTAAAACAAAATTTATCTGCTTTTTTTAAAATATTTCATACAACATAAGCATTCTTCACTATACTGCATTAATAGTTTGTTTATCTTAACATAAAAATATACTATCGGAAGAAAATTTATATTCCTGATAGTAACATTTAGTATGAATAAAAATGTAATTAGATAAATTTCTATGTATGGAAACGTTCAGTAATTTGATTTCATGTTATAATGTAAAGAGCTTGAACATAGAACTGATTAGCTTTCCATAAATAACAAAAAAATCTTCATATGATATCACGTGTCACAATTTTGAAAATGCTCTCGCGTTCTTTAAATCAAAATTTATCTGCTTTTTTAAAAATATTTCATACAACATAAGCATTCTTCACTATACTGCATTAATAGTTTGTCTATCTTAACATAAAAATATACTATCGGAAGAAAATTTATATTCCTGATAGTAACATTTAGTATGAATAAAAATGTAATTAGATAAATTTCTATGTATGGAAACGTTCAGTAATTTGATTTCATGTTATAATGTAAAGAGCTTGAACATAGAACTGATTAGCTTTCCATAAATAACAAAAAAATCTTCATATGATATCACGTGTCAAAATTTTGAAAATGCTCTCGCGTTCTTTAAATCAAAATTTATCTGCTTTTTTTAAAATATTTCATACAATATAAGCATTCTTCACTATACTGCATTAATAGTTTGTCTATCTTAACATAAAAATATACTATCGGAAGAAAATTTATATTCCTGGTAGTAACATTTAGTATGAATAAAAATGTAATTAGATAAATTTCTATGTATGGAAAAGTTCAGTAATTTGATTTCATGTTATAATGTAAAGAGCTTGAACATAGAACTGATTAGCTTTCCATAAATAACAAAAAAATTCTTCATATGATATCACCTGTCCAAATTTGGAAAATGCTCTCGCGTTCTTTAGAACAAAATTTATCTGCTTTTTTTAAAATATTTCATACAACATAAGCATTCTTCACTATACTGCATTAATAGTTTGTTTATCTTAACATAAAAATATACTATCGGAAGAAAATTTATATTCCTGGTAGTAACATTTAGTATGAATAAAAATGTAATTAGATAAATTTCTATGTATGGAAAAGTTCAGTAATTTGATTTCATGTTATAATGTAAAGAGCTTGAACATAGAACTGATTAGCTTTCCATAAATAACAAAAAAATTCTTCATATGATATCACCTGTCCAAATTTGGAAAATGCTCTCGCGTTCTTTAGAACAAAATTTATCTGCTTTTTTTAAAATATTTCATACAACATAAGCATTCTTCCCTATACTGCATTAATAGTTTGTCTATCTTAACATAAAAATATACTATCGGAAGAAAATTTATATTCCTGATAGTAACATTTAGTATGAATAAAAATGTAATTAGATAAATTTCTATGTATGGAAACGTTCAGTAATTTGATTTCATGTTATAATGTAAAGAGCTTGAACATAGAACTGATTAGCTTTCCATAAATAACAAAAAAATTCTTCATATGATATCACCTGTCAAAATTTGGAAAATACTCTTGCGTTCTTTAAAACAAAATTTATCTGCTTTTTTAAAAATATTTCATACAACATAAGCATTCTTCACTATACTGCATTAATAGTTTGTCTATCTTAACATAAAAATATACTATCGGAAGAAAATTTATATTCCTGATAGTAACATTTAGTATGAATAAAAATGTAATTAGATAAATTTCTATGTATGGAAACGTTCAGTAATTTGATTTCATGTTATAATGTAAAGAGCTTGAACATAGAACTGATTAGCTTTCCATAAATAACAAAAAAATCTTCATATGATATCACGTGTCAAAATTTTGAAAATGCTCTCGCGTTCTTTAAATCAAAATTTATCTGCTTTTTTTAAAATATTTCATACAACATAAGCATTCTTCACTATACTGCATTAATAGTTTGTTTATCTTTACATAAAAATATACTATCGGAAGAAAATTTATATTCCTGGTAGTAACATTTAGTATGAATAAAAATGTAATTAGATAAATTTCTATGTATGGAAAAGTTCAGTAATTTGATTTCATGTTATAATGTAAAGAGCTTGAACATAGAACTGATTAGCTTTCCATAAATAACAAAAAAATTCTTCATATGATATCACCTGTCAAAATTTGGAAAATACTCTTGCGTTCTTTAAAACAAAATTTATGTGCTTTTTTAAAAATATTTCATACAACATAAGCATTCTTCACTATACTGCATTAATAGTTTGTCTATCTTAACATAAAAATATACTATCGGAAGAAAATTTATATTCCTGATAGTAACATTTAGTATGAATAAAAATGAAATTAGATAAATTTCTATGTATGGAAACGTTCAGTAATTTGATTTCATGTTATAATGTAAAGAGCTTGAACATAGAACTGATTAGCTTTCCATAAATAACAAAAAAATCTTCATATGATATCACGTGTCAAAATTTTGAAAATGCTCTCGCGTTCTTTAAATCAAAATTTATCTGCTTTTTTTAAAATATTTCATACAACATAAGCATTCTTCACTATACGGCATTAATAGTTTGTCTATCTTAACATGAAAATATACTATCGTTAGAAAATTTATATTCCTGGTAGTAAAATTTAGAATGAATAAAATATTTCATTGTCAATATTTGTGGTGTGGAGAGTTTAGTGTTGGCCACAACCCACTCGTTTTTACATTGCCTGGCGAAACGGTTGTCCTTCGTGAACAAGTCATTTTTCAGTTATGTAATAACGAAAGGACTGAACAAATCGTTCATGATGAAAAAAAAGTTTCAAAAGTTGTAAACGAAATTGGGAAATAGAAAACTTTGGACGGTGTTTGTGGACACATTGATTATAATAGCTGAAATGTCGATGGACAATCATAGAGCATCATAGTTTACGTGAATATTGAAAATGAAAAAGAAAAAGAAGCAATGTGATCAGTTCCATCATGGATGGGATGCCAAAAACAGGCTGGTCGCATGATTAGAATAGACGACAACAACCAAGTAAAACGCCTCACACTGTTCATACCACAAGGACAAAGAAGATCACAGGAAGACTCAAACTGCGATGAATTGATTCTGTCAGCGTTGATATACCCATTTCGCAAACCAGAAATTGGTAACCAAAGGTTGCAGAAAAGCAAGAATGGAATAGACTTCTGGGTTCACCTATGGCCCACCCAGAGCTGTCATGCTTATGATGATGATTCCAAAGAGCTATTAAAACATTCCTGGATATAATTAATTTCAAGGTCATTCAATTAATCTAAGCAGAGTGGTATTGATTAACACAAGGTATTCGAGATCAATCTACTTACTTCCTTCCGATGGCGGTACAACTCCGATAGAGCTTTCAGCCTCCAGAACAATGGATTTCCAAGCCTTTCTGTCAGTTGCAGCGGCTCCCAGTCATCACAAGCATTAAGAACGTCCCGATCTCTCGGGTGACATTGTCCAAAAATCTCTGTTAATCATCAACGTTAAAATAAAGATGTGTTTACAAAGTAATTTACACATCTATAAATACCTCACTGTTGATAAGATTGGATTATATCGTCGTGACATTTCAACTGAATATCATGGAACCATTTTCTCTCCTTAACTACGCTATAAATCTTTTTTTATTAAAATATACTATGGAAATTGTTTCTGAGTTTTTTCGTGGCTAAAATAATAAGCGATCATAAAACGTTTTTATAACAGTCCTTACGGGTATTTCTCCATATGTCAGGTATTTCCAGAATAGCCGAATAACTTTTAATAGTTGGTGTATATGTGTGTTTTATGATCGGTTAAACATCATTGTTGGACATTATGTCGAACAGCGCGGTTTTATTAAAAAATATGTTAGGATGTTTATCTGAACATACGTAATAATTTAATGTTCATATTCGGTATGTTGTATATTATAATTATGATTTGTAGTGTCAAGTAAAAAGGTTACGTTCAAATGAAAATGGACGATTAACACAGGTACCTTCCTACTCATGTACATAAATATAAATTCTTCTTCTTCTACATGCCATATCAGGTCTCCCAGATCACTGCTGAGAAGGAATTTCTATCCGCCGCCGTACGGGACAATTCGCCGACGTCTCTGATGCCGGTCCATCACGAATGTTACGGAGCCATGACATCTGACGTCTTCCTATTCTGAGGCGTCCCCCTATTTTGCCCTTCATAATCAGTTGGAGCAGCCTGTACTTATCACCTCGCAAAATGTGATCCAAATATTATATTTTTCGTCGTTTTATTATGTCTCCCAGCTCGCGCTCGACATTTGCTCTCATGAGTTCCTCCACATTTGACACTTTATCTACCCAGGAAATTTTCAACAAACGGCTATGCAGCCACATTTCAAAGGGCTCTTCACATCGATGGGGCAAGATACTTATTTCCTTTTTCTTATCAACATTAAAAATATAATTTAAATGCTAGCGCGAAACATATCAATAATATAGGTACACAAAATATTTGTGTGAAATATATAATTGATTAAAAACAAAATATTAAAGCTGAACTCATAAATGAAAACAAATCTTAAAGTATATACTTATGCATATTTTTTTAAATAAAACAAACTAAAAAAAAACTATACTTGACAATATTAATTATCCACTTTTGAAAAAACTAAAAATAAAAATAATAAAATTTCTACGTTGGTAGGTACTTTGAAAATAGGTAGCTATATTATAAGATGTTCTTTCGGAGTATTCAAGGAAGAAGTGAATTGCAAAACCTACATATTAATCTCAATACAAATGAAATGTACCTACAAACAAACATACATGAGAGTAAGTACAAATTAAACGAAACCTTTCAGATCAGCAAAATTAGACTTTTCAAACAGTTCTTAGTCGTTTTATAAACGTATTCCACATCTGCATTACTCACAACGATGTTTCAAGTAATAAAAAAGTCCCAACTAAACAGAGCGTTAATTTTATGTATCAAATTATTCAAAATGATCCCTTTTGCCAAAGTTGTGGAAAAACCTTTCCAGTAAATTGATGCAATTGAAAACAGTTTAGCTTTGGATACGTTGTGTAGACATTCATGTGGGGTAGGAGTAAGGGGTGGGATGAGTAAGCAAAAGTTTTCGTTAATAACTAAAACCGACCAACTGCATTATTTAATACGTCTGCAAAGTTGAAATTATCACATTTAATAAAATCCGCATATTGCTTAAGAGGGAATATTACGCTAAATCTAGTGATTAAAAACATGATATATTAAAACCGCCTAATGCACTATGAAGCATTAAAAAGGGTTTATACGTGATTTAAATTATCAGAATTCCGAAATTTGATGATTTTTTGAATTCTAAGAACAAACTTGACTTGAAATGAAAAAACTTTATGGGTTATGCATTTTTTAAGCACATGAAATATTTATTTCTCTACGACTCATAGTTATGGAGTAATTAAAAAAAATGCTGTAAAAAGGATATATTTTTATTTTATTTTTTATTTAAATAGTGTGACGAACATTCACTTGTGAATACTTATGGTATTTTTTTTAAACACACTGTTAAAACATTTGAGAAATTTGATTTCAAATTGGGGTGTTTGGGTTTTTTAGACCCCCTTTTAAGTTAAATTTAAAGTTTTTAAAGTTTTTTGTAAAAATAATTGGAACATACCCATTCCTTACAAACGTTAAAAATTGAACACTATTTTTAATAAGATAGTAGTACCTTTGTAATAGTCCATGATAATAATAATAATGATGCAAACACCACTTATTGAGTTTTAAGCTTTATTATTTATTCGGGTACATTATTTAAGTACTTAGTTAAATATTATTATTGATCAACTCTTTTATATGATATTTTATTTGATCATTTATATTTAGGTATGTTAGTAGGTAAATTTTAATAATTCATGTTTATTTTATATTGATAAGAAATATTTTAAATCGAATTTCTTAGTAAACAAACATTCGTACCTAATAAAAAAAAGTTGAATAATTTATCGACTATATTCATTATGTGTAAATTATGTGTAGAAATAAATTATTATATTATCAAATTAGAAAGTTAATCAATTTAAATGTTTCTGAATAATGTTCACATACCAGTTGTGAATTTTAAGCTTCATAATCATATAACTGTTTTTGAATGTAGACAGTAGAGGGATGAAGCATGCATACTCCCCACAATTAAGCTTTTTTGGGGGTTAAGTTCGGATGCATGTGAATTTATCTTCCGTTTATACAAGTTGTCTCTAGTTATTTACCCCTCACAAATAATAACACTGATCTCCGGCCTCCTGCAAACACACTTCCTACTTCCTTCATCCTACATTCGCACACTGCACAACTGCCTCATACTATGAAGATTCATTAATGGATTTTAGGTTGGCGAACCGCGGATTTTCATTTGTTTGGGTATTTGAAAAAAAGTATGCGTAATAATATATTTAATTTAATTTTTAATTTTATTTATACACAAGCACGCCCTTAATGGGGCATTTAAATATTGATTGGTATGTAAGTTGTGTAGGCACAACAAGAATAACAATTATAAAAATTTGTCGGCCTTCATGGCTCAGTTGGTAAGGATCTGACTGCTGATCCAAGGGTCCCGGGTTCGATTCCCGGTGGAGACACAGTTTTTAAAATTGTGTTTTCAGTCTGGATCTGTGAGACGATAAATATCGTAAGTCTCCAGAATGTGGCAACATGTTTTTGGGTGCGTGTAAAATAATTATTTGACATAGCATCTGTTAGTTGCCCGAGAATCTACATAAACTAAAATAAAAATATATGCAAAAAAAAATAAAAAATATAAAAAGACATAAAAATTATTCTATGAAGACAAAAAAATAACAGCAAAGCATAAAATAACAAAAAATAACTGTAACTTAAAAGTATAATTTGCGTTATGTAGGCTTTTAAAACCATCTACAGTGTACATTAAATATATCAACATCACTTTACTAGGGGGTATGTCTGGTCGAACGGTAGAATCATGGATATAACTATCATATGGAGTTGGGATATGTCAGGATATTATAGAACTCCATATGATAATTGTATATATGATATGGGTAATAATGAGGGTTTTGATATCACCGTTTGACCAGACAAGCCCCCTGGTTTCCAAGGCGGTGTAATCTATTTTATGGTGAATTAATAATGAAGTTGTTTCGTAGATTCTCAATATGAAATGGTGTATTTTGCCGCCAAGCATACATTGTTGGTACTGAGAATTGTATCATTTAAATAAGCTCAGGAGAGTCCAATATACCGTTGATTATTTTAAATAAACAAGTTTAATCACAAATTGTTCTATTATTTTGTTCAAATTGACAAATCGCCACCACAAGCTTATATTAAAACAATCAGTGATTTATTTTATCATATGAATGTCTAATAACTCAAGCACTAAGGAATTCTAATACACGTGAGACAAGTGAGCCTTGATGTTATCAATAAATCGTTAGGAAATCAGTGCGTTTTTTATTTAATGTTTTTAATGCTACAAACCAATAATGTACAGAAAGGATAAAATTTAATAATGCAAATCAAAATTTATTGACACATATCGCCACTTAAATTTGATGGCAATCAATAACAATGTATTTTGATATTTTCGGAATGAAAATTGCATCACTACTTAACACTAATATCAAAAAGTACATGTTTTAACAAAGGGATTTAAATTTCGAATTTAATGTAAATAAAATATAAATATTTGTAGAAACATACAATAAAACAAAAATCAACAAAAATATTAAAAAGACAAGGGGATGAGGAAAAGAGGGGACAAGGATATGATAAGGAGACAAATATATGTTCTAAGTGTAAGGAAATAATTCCTTAGATTTATTTTTATGTGTATGTTGTATTTGTTAATTGAATTTTTAAACAAACAAGTGAATAAAAGCGGCTTTATTACCATCAGGCAATCTCTTAAAGTCATCTCGAGCAATGTGAAGCATGATATAAATTCAATAAAATAGTACTCACATGATCATTTTTGAAATAACTGCAATAAAAAGCCTTTTTGCAACACATCTCTCCACCCATAAAACCACATAAACATTCACAGTAAAAGTGAAATGATAAAAAGAGAAAAATACAAATGAAGAATTAGAGATTGTGATTATCATGCGGCAGTAAGAAATTTTGAGAATCTTTGGTATTTTTGCAGATATAAATGTCTATACAATACCTCTACGCCTACGTTTAATATTAATTGATGGGAAAATGCCTCAATAATTCAAATTAAAAACACTCGTTAGTTCCGAGGAGTCGTTCAAAAAAATAATAATATTCAAATTTGAGAAACGTGAAATTTGTATACACCACTCATTTTTGATTTGCGAAAATTTTACCCTTCATATATTAATTGTAAATTCTTCCCCCACAATTTTTAACAATGTTAACATCCCTTAGTAAAACGCGATCGTTTGTCAGTTCAATGAGTGGGTGGTGGGTATGATAGCAGTGGCGGAATTAAGGATGAGAAAAATTCGGTGGGTGTAGTAGAGAATCTGGCCCCAAACATTCATCAACGAGTTTTTTCTTATTCCCCAAACTTTTCTGTTGTAAATGTATATTCAACTGAATATTCATATCTTCTCTACACAAATTATTTTAAAAACGTTCTAGATCAACGATCAGTAAAATTACCATACTATCACGTCGTTTCCTTATTTGACGTAGGTAGAGATAACCGAACCACTCCTTTCTCTGGACACACATTTCTCACTTCATTCACGTTCATGCATCGTCTTATACTCGCTCGTCTATTATTCTTACGTCTAAGGTTTCCATCGTTTAATATCCCTTTAAAATGTCCGTGCCAACTATTCCTTGGCCAACTTCTATCTTTCGTTCCTATTTTATCAGCCAGAAATCGAATAATATGATCATAAATTTTGATTATTTTGATTAATATAATTTTATTTGTTTTTTTAAGTTACGATTATTTCCGCGTTCTAGATTATTGTTTACTGAAAAACTTAAATAAGGAAAGATGGATGATTGTTTAACAAGGACATATTCATTTATTATATGTAGAGAGAATGGCCTAGAAAGAGTTGGCACGATCATATAAATGAGATTTCGAAAGATGGTAATATTCGAAGCCAAAATAATAGGAGAGCGATGCATGGATGGATTGGACAAAAAATATGTCAAAAGTTGCGTTCGGTTCTCTCTGCCTATCCCAAATACAGAAACGGCGTGAAATGGATTGTATGTATCATCAGCGAATAAATAAACGTTTTCTTTTATAGACCAAGATACAAAAAATGTTTACATACGAGAGTCAGAGAATACAAATTTAAAGTTGTTTAAACATAGTTAGTGTGAATGTTCAAATTATAGTTTCATCATCTCTTTTTACGATAGCATCTTATTCGTTTTTCTAATTCCATGAAAGATTAAACAATAACTCTTAAACCCCATTAACCTATTTTTTGAATTGAAACCAAATTAGGTAGATTAAGGGCCGTAGAGGGGTCGGCAGGAAGCTCCTGGCTCCGAAAGATTCGAGAATGGACCTGAGCGGGGCGTGTGGACGACCTGTCCATCGTGTGACCCGATAGGACACACGATGGAGAAGAAGAAGAAATTCGAGAATTATTCCAAGTGCTATATGATGTTTCTTAATAGTTTTTTTTATAACATTTTATCAAAAAGATTACAATATTGAAGGCTAAAATGACAGCTAGAGCACTATAAAAGTAAAATGTAATGAAATAACAAAATGTCTCAAGAGGAATGAAGGGTTGACTATTGACTACTGACTATGAAGTAGTGTTATGTTGATACGAGAAAGGCAAGGCAAGGCCTACGATATTCATGACAAATGTCCATTAAAATTTAAGTACCTACGCAAAAATATAACGTTATTTATTACCAAGTTATGATTCCTCGGGTTAACGTTATTTTAATTAAATAAACTGATTTAAATGATAAAAATTATGACTGCCATATACATAATTTAAGATTTAATGTATCCTGTATGAGTATAAATTACGATACCAACCAGGAACGGAGTGAATTCGTTCAAATAGTTTTTTAACGATTTATTTTATGCGATACATATTTAAGAGAAAATGTTATTTTATATTACGAAAAAAACGACTAAGTACTGAAACCAACAAATAAACACAATCATTAGACGATAAATTGAATTACCACAAGAGATATACAAATGTAGAAAGAAAAAGTTTTATCCGTTTATAGATAATTTCATCAAATCAGCATCAGAATGATGTATTACAAGAAGCGGATATTAAAAAAAGGCGAGTGGGTTGTGACCAACGCTTTACTCCTCACTGTCAAGTCACTCTACAAAATTTTCATGAATGAGCTTTTAAATTATTTTTGATTTACCTAAATATTTTATGATGAAAACATGATAATTCTCCAATGCCTTTTTATGAAAACATGATAATTCTCCAATGCCTTTTTATGAAAACATGATAATTCTTCAATGCCTTTTTATGAAAACATGATAATTCTCCAACGCCTTTTTATGTAAACATGATAATTCTCCAATGCCTTCATATGAAAACATGATAATTCTCCGATGCCTTTTTATGAAAACATGATAATTCTCCAATGCCTTTTTATGAAAGCATTTTAATAATTTGTGCCTTATTAGTAATGGATGGGTGGTGGCAGAGCGGTTAGCGCGCTGGGTTAGTAATCCAGTGGTCGCGAGTTCGAATCCTGCCACGACCGATTTCGTTCACATATATCACAAGCATTACTGCTTAGTTTAGGGAATGTATGAGGATGTATACGTACTTGTTACAAGGACATATTCATTCTTTTAAAAAAAAATCTAAAATATCAAATATTAAGTTTTTTGAGTTCGGGGCCACTTCGAAATATTTGAATGGGGTCTAAGCGAGTATTCGATTAAACAATTTGCAAAATTTGAAACGAATCGAATAAGTAGGTAATTTATTTATAATCGATAAAGTATAATAAACGCGCCGTACATCATTGAATTATATGTACGTACGTAGTACATATAAATCAATGCCGTACATAGCACATAGTAGTTGCAATTCTACATAGCACACAATGAAAATTTCAGAATACAATCTTAGCATGATACTAATTGATAATCTGCAATTAAAAAATAATCTTAAAAATTGCGAGTTCATAATTCCCCACTATATCCCCTCGGGGTAGTGAGGAATACAAATATGTCTCAAAATGAATCTTGTGTGTGAAAGTGAAAATTTGATTTGTAATAATGGTTTATTAATCTTGTGCGAAAGCTTTGTGTGTATAATGTAAACATTGTACACATGTTTTCCGAGGAAAAGCTGCCTGTCCAATGCACTGCAATAGTAGGTATACCGTAATACTGACAGGCATAATGTCATAAAATCAATTATTTTGTCTGTTAAACAATCACTGGTTATTCGAACTCATGGACGTAAATAGACAAAGACTTTTAAGACTTTGAACAGTATATTTCAGTAAAGTATATATCGTAGGCCACGGGTATAATTTTATTTACGTAACAACAAAACATTTTGGAAACTATGCACACTTATTTATTCAACAATCATTGTTTTATACGTTTCGACTTCCATATACCTACGTATATGTAAGTCGAAAGAAATACATGATTAACTTCTGTTTTAAAAACCGAAATCAGAACAGATTTCTGAAAACACAAGTGCCTAGGTATACATAAAAATATTTCGAATATTTTTAATTGCAAACCCCTCGCAACGCTACGTAGTGCGCTTCTTCGGAAGAGTATAATGTACCCAATTCCTAATAGCTGGTGTCCCCTACAATATTAAAATAAGCAAACAAAAAACAATATTCGATATACATACACATTAGTGAAAAAGTGCTTCAGGCGCAGTTCTGGAGTGACATCTATGCGAGAATACCGTCACCTCATTTATAAGGACTGGCGTTAAAGATGGCGTTACAAAAAAGGTTTCTTCGTTACTTCATAGATGGCAATAGTAATAATGTCCTATTTTAAGGACATTACTCTTTATTCAAATATATAGAGCTTTCAAAAATTCCATCGATAAGGGAACTCAATAAGAAGGCATAATTGGTGAACATTGCGCAAGCGCATAAATTGATCACGTCAACCAGACGATTAGAGGTCGAAAGCCCTATAAGTGCCTTGAGTTCCTGGTTCTTTATAATATTCCAACTTCGTTACTATTGAGATGTTAAAAAGTTAGTAAAAAAAAAATATTTAAAAAATGAGTGGGTTGTGGCCAACACTAAACTCTCCACACCATAGTAAGCATTCATTTTTTATTCTTGAAATCTTGACAATCTCCATATGGTAAAGAATGCTTATGTTGTATGAAATATTTTAATAAAAGCATATAAATTTTGTTTTAAAGAGCGTTGGAGCATTTTGAATATTTTGACACGTGATATCATTCGAAGAAATTTTATGATATATATGGAAAGCTAATCAGTTCTAAGTTCAAGCTATTAATATTCTTAAATCAATATAATTGAAAGAATTGAACATTGCCAAACATAAAAAAATTCTCATGTTACATTAAAAGTTTCATACAAAAATCCATTAAATAAAATATAATTTTTCAAACCGTTGAATATTTTTCTTTTAACATTGACCAACTTCGAATACAATTTTATGAAGATTTTTGGTGTTGTATAAATAGTTGAAACCAAATTAAAATATCTCTAATTTTCAGGTCGTGAGAGGATTTTTTCAGTTTTAATAGATGAAATCATAAAGAAACATTGAGAAAAAATGTACCGTTATCTATGGAAAACTAATCAGCTTTAAGTTTATGGACTTAACACATATGATATCTATATGAAGTCAATCGGACTTATAGTTTGGGCTGCAGAGAGGACACAAAAAACAACATAAATGATGAATATTCATAGAGAAGAAATCAAAAGTTCTCTATGGGATACTAATCAGCTCTAGGTCTATGCACTTTACACATACGATGTTAATATGAAGTCGATCGGACTTATAGTTGGGGCTGTAGAGAGGACACAAAAAGGATTTTCTGTACGCTGTACACCATACGCCGTACGCCATACATACAAACACATCATGACGAAACTCACAGTGTGCACTCTCTACATGATACCCGTTGAGAAATTGATGTAAAAAAATTGGCTTAAAAATTTTGGAATCATAACTCTCCCCTATTCCATAATATGGAGAGTAAAAGACTCAACAATTTTTTTTTTGGCAGAATTAAGTGAGTTTAACTATACCTACCTATAACAATAATTAATACAGAAACGTTGACTGTATTCTTAAATATTTAATGACAGGTATTTTCAAATGGAGTAGAATTGATATAAGATACAGTTGTGAATATATTTAAAAATACACATTTTATTAGTAATGTAGCACATTAAAAATATGAAAACCTCATTACGCATTTTGTTATTTCCTAAAAAAAACATAAATTTTCTTTTATACGTAATTCATTTACCTATAATGCAAATATTTGATTTTATGAAGAAGGTGAAGAAAGTTATTTTGTACACTTACTTCAAATCTCTTGATATAATCTAAACTCATAAAATATCTTGCCTGAATACCCCTAAGTTAATACACTCATTATGGATTAGGAAATATTGAGTTTAATCTATGAGTGACATCTAGAAAACTTTATTTTTAAAATGAAGTGTTAATTTAAATCGCTAACATTTTTCACCTCTCTTCATACTGAGACTAGAGTGAAATGGATTTGCTATAAACCCACAAACCTTATTCAATAAACCCAGTGTGAATATACTTATCACGCATTCGTTTATAAATATATGGTAACTATAATAGGTTTATAGGTTTCAATATTACATTTCACCATTTTTAGCAATACTTTTGATATTTGATAATTTTTGATAATTTCGGGCACGCGTAGAAAAATAATCAGTGTGAATTCTTTTCATTCAAGACTTTTACGGAATTTTACAGAAACAATACCTTTTTTGCTATAGTAAAATTTTAGAGGACATTTATTTTAAAAAATTACATTTTGTACTCGCCAATTAACGTTTTAATGGAATGTTATAAGTCTTTTTTTTTAAAGCACTCGTATTTCTGTATGTTGACGATTCTTTGCCATAGCGAATTGTTTGCAATCGTGGCTCAGTTTTGATTTCAGTGTGTTCAGTGTGTGTTATCATTACTCCAAAGTGTGGCAACTAGTTTTAAATTTTGTGTTGTTTTTTTTAATGTTATAACATAACATAATATTTTTTTTAATGTTATAACATAAAAAAATGTTATAACATAACATTTTTGAAAGTTGTCCGAAAGGCAGTTTATTAAAATAGTTTTAGTACAGCGAAATCGATTTCTATGCAATTGCTTAACTAAATTATTTTAATTAGGTAACAAGTGAATACAGAACAGTTCGTTATATTAGCGAAAACTATTTAAGTGGGGCAAATAATAAAGAGTACATAATAAACTCAGTTATCTATTTCATTATTTAATACCAGGATCAGTAAAATGATAATTTAATGCATAATCTACCTTTTTTGTTTTGCCTTTTTGTGTTGGGAATTTGGAATATTATGTCAATATTTTATTATATTACACATAGAGTTATGGAAGAAAGAGTTTTTATATATCCAATTGTACATGAATCCAATTTAGTCTTTATAACAGTTAAATTTTCTTAAAATAGTCTTTATAACAGTTAAATTTTCAATTATCTAACTTAAAAATGAATGGAGGGTCCTCCATATGTATAAAACTCTTTAAACAGGGTGACTATAAGTTGATTAATAGCAAGCTTAAAAACATTGACTGGTCAGCTGTAATCGACTGTGATGATGTGAATTTAGCCACTGATAACTTTTACTCAAATGTACATAAAGTGATTGACAATATGATTCCAACAAAAATTATACACCAATACAAATATCCAATATGGTTCCATTCGTCACTAATAAAATTAAAAAAGGAGAAATTAAAATATCATAAGAGGTGGAAGCAATCTCACAATCCTCTAGATCATCAAACTTTCGCTCTTCTCCGTAAAAGACAAAAAGGAATGTCAATTTATGCTAGGGAAAAGTATTTCAATAGTACTGAAAACTCCATTCAATCAAACGTCAAAAAATTCTGGTTTTATGTTAAATCAAAGAAACGTAATGCTAACTCATTTCAGTGTTTAATTAACGGTGATCGTACTGCTCAAAGTAAACAGGAATCTGCATATTTCTTGTCAGATTACTTTGTCTCTGTTTTCAATACAGTCGATTCTTCTACACCATATTGTAGTGAGGAAGTTGCAGGGTGTCAAACTATAGCAAATATACACTTAGACATAGCAACAGTATCTAAACACCTAAGTTCAATCGACATAAGAAAGAGTCAGGGCAGTGATGATTTACCAGGCATATTCTTGAAGTACTGTGCCAGCTCCTTAACCATCCCAATTTATCATATTTTTAAAAAGTCACTATCCAACGGTACATTTCCTGATAGATGGAAACAGGCATTAGTTACTCCTATACCTAAGAGTGGGAACCTGAAAGATGTTTCAAATTACCGACCAGTTTCCAAATTGCCCATTTTGAGTAAACTCTTGGAAAAGATCGTGTACGATCAAATGTACTTTTCGGTCAAACTCCATTTAGATCCTAAACAACATGGTTTTGTTAGGGGACGTTCTACTAATACAAATTTAAATGTCTTTCTAAACGAAATTCATGACAACCTTGATAACAAAAGACAAACTGACGCAATATATACAGACTACTCAAAAGCCTTTGATAAAGTGGACCATCTAATTCTGACTAAGAAGCTAAAACTTTTGGGTATTCACGGTGATCTTCTTAGGTGGCTAAAATCATACCTTATTAATAGAAGCCAAGTAGTAGAGTACGGTGGTCATCTATCGTCTGCAACACAGGTGCTATCGGGTGTACCTCAAGGTTCCCATTTGGGGCCTCTCTTATTTAATATTTACATACATGACATTGGATTATGCTTCAGGAACAGTAATTACATATTATACGCTGACGATATGAAAATCTACAAAACTGTTATAGACATTACTGACTGTGAGGACTTACAACTTGACCTTGATAGACTAACTTCTTATTGTGTCTCGAATAAGCTGTTACTAAATGTAAAAAAATGTCACTCCATTACATTCTCTAGGAAAAAGAGTACAATACAATACACATACACAATCAATAGGGAGGCGATTGATAAGAAATCAGACTGTAGAGACTTAGGTTTACAACTGGACAGTAAACTTTTATTTGACAAACACATTGACACAATTACACTAAAAGCTTATAAAATGTTGGGATTCCTGATGAGAGTATGCAAACCATTCACACGAGTGAAAACATTTATCTTACTATATAACACAATTGTTAGAAGTCAATTGGAGCATGCATCAGTCATCTGGAATCCACAATATAATATTTATATTAACAATATAGAACGAATACAACAAATATTTTTGAAACATATGAAGTACAAATTTGGTAATAACTACAAACATGAATTGCAGACTTTACAGACAAGACGAAGGACCTCAGACTTAATGTACCTTTATGACATAATAAACTTCAATATCGACTGTACAGACCTTCTGAAAATTATTAACTTCAACATACCAAACAGACGAACAAGACACACCTCAACGTTCTTTTTAGACAAAAAAAAACACTAATGCCGCTCAAAATTCGCCATTGTACCGATGCCTTACCACGTATAATAATTTGGAAAAGATCAGGTTCATGGACATATTCTGTATGTCCAGGACTCTTTTCAGGAGCCACGTTAGACAGGAATAATATTTTTTTTTTATTACCAGTAGTGAGTACAATGCACCATGAAATCAAAGGTGGACTGATTAAGTTACAATTACTTATGTTGCTATTCTTATTTAATATATTTGTTTAAAAAAATATTATCGTACGTTGCCCATTTTTTCAAATAAAATAAAAAAAAAAAAATAACGAGAACGTATTAATTTATCAGAAAGATCTACGACTCTGATTTTGTTTTCATAAAGTCAATATGTTTCCAAAAACATGGCTCGAAGGTATGTATTGTATGTAATCACAATAATTTGGCGATAATGTTTTATAGGTACATAATAATATTACAGACAATCTGGATGTGTGCCAAGAGAAATGTTAATATCTAACTGATTTTATTACTGAAGAACATGGGATAATGTAGATACATTTAGTTCTTAGGATATCATTAAATCCAGCAATATGAATTAATATGTCTAGATAAATAAAATATACAATAGTGGATGAAAAACCAACGCATAAATATTTATGAAATTTCATGTAACAAAATATATGTATGTACTAAACAAATAAACAGACAACACGGTTTTAATTCAAAAACGAGTACACACATAAATGTGTGTTTGAAAATACCTTGCATTTTACATACTGGATGGGGGGGGGGGGGGATTTGCACATATATCCGAGCAAAAATACACAAATTGCTCTGCACACCCGGAAGCCTGGTTTGGCGACAGCTATAATAAACTAAGTTGGGATGTATACGGCGCATGGACCTCATCAAACATTTTCATTTTTTTTCGTGTTGATGCGCTTTACACATTTTACATGAATATGAAACTAATAAATTAATCAAAACGAGCGAGTTGTGGTCAATACAATAAAAACATGAATAAAAATAACATTTACTTTTTGAAATAATGTTTTGTATATATTGTTTTAATTATTGATTAATTTATTAAGTTTACATGAGGATTTATTATTTTTACTCTAAACTATATAAACAGCTTGTCAGTGCAAGCTTTGGCAAACAAAAAATCATCATTTAAATGTTATATTGTGTTATTTTTAATGAAATGTCAAAAAATGTGCTTTTAACTGAGCAAATATTTGATTATTTAATTGTCAGAAGTACGTATTTTTTTATACGATCAAATACTCAAAATAATATTTTAGTGTGTAGTCTAATACAAATGTAGCTATATAAAATATGAATATAGAAATATATTTTTTCTTTGTTCGTGTTTGTGTTGCAGGCGAGAACCAAGGATAGTTTAATGTTTAGAATTAATTTATTTATGAATTATCCAGATTTTACTATTTCAGACATTTATTTATTTCACAAGGATTTTTTTGAAAACGGTGCACTTAGAATTCATTTAAGAAGGATCCCACTAATTTTACTTTTAATGTTGTGGGCACACTTGCTTCTGATGACGATTTATAAAAACCTGTGGCCAACACTAAACTCTTTCTAACGCTTATATTTTTTTACATTTTACATCATTTCATACTATTTGCATGGCAGAATACACAATATATACGGGGACTCTTATATTTTGATACTTAATAGATGCATAACATCAAGCTACCTATCTACACTATCCTATCCTGACATACATATTTTGTATAGGAAAACATCATATTTTAATATATTCAATGATTAGGATTGAAAGTTTTATAGTTTGGTACTTTAATTTATTTTTATTTATAACATTCGTGGATTTTTACACTTACTATAGCCATCGAAAGTTGGATATCATGTGTTACATGGAACTTGTTTTAATGATTCTGATATCAAAAACTTGTCTTCAATTAGACTTTGTCCTCTTCATGTAGTCGTCTAATTCAATTGAACTCATGTTGTTTTTCTACCACATGTTGTAAGTGAATATATAAATAGTGAAAAATAACACATGACATCAAATTGTGTAAGGCAAGAAGTCGTGACTAGTGTCCAATCTATTTTGCAATAAATGTACTTGTATATATATATATATATATATATATATATTTGAGTCCGCGGTTTTTACTACATAACATAATACAGTAGGTACATATGTATATAATCAAATAACACTACCTACACGACACAGGTTTATCCTAATCTTATATTTATCCTATTACCTTTATGTAACGTTTGACCCCATGAAATAATCCTGTTTACCTCACTGACCTATTGTATCACTATCACTAGGCCAGTAGGTAAAACTTACTGTTACAAATTTCCTATCCCTCTTTTACTGAATGGATAAATCGTCAACAAAATACCAACGCCTACCATTCTTTATATTCTAATTTTCAAGCACTGTGGAAACATAGTATTTATATGAATGCCCTCAATTCAATATTTTTTGTTATTCAACATTTTGTTATATTATGCCGACTCTATCATTGTGTTATGTTGTATTTAAATAAATCACTTTATGCGTCTATTTTTTACATTTTATTGTCGGCCTTCGTGGCTCAGTTAGGTAGGTATCTGACTGCTGATCCAAGGTTCCTGGGTTTGATTCCCGGTGAAGACACAGTTTTAATTGTGTTTTCAGTCTGGATCTGTGAGACGATTAATATCCTAAGTCTCCAGAATGTGGCAACTTGTTATCAGGTGCGTGTTAAATAAGTATTTGACATATTACCTGTAAGTTGCCTGAGAAGGAATAAATAAATACCATCACGCCACATATTTATTATTTAGGTAGGCAGAGACAACCGAGCGCCATACACGTCTGTATTTGTAAAAACTATTCGCCTCACGCATATAATATTTAAAAAAAGGCGTTTAATATAACCATTTGTGCCAATATTTTCTTGGTTACCTACTACATCTAATTATTTCGTTTCTTCTCCTTGTGTTTTCATTCTTTCCATGTGGCCAAACCATCGCAATGAGTTTATATTCATTCTGCTAAAAAATATCCTTCTTCAAGTTACTTTCGGCCCTAATGTCTTCGTTCCTTGTTCTGCTGTAATTAAAAAAAAAATTGTTTTGTAAGAATCACTAGTGAGTGAGTAAATAGTCAAACCTATGTTATGTATTAGCACAATCTATTATCTCTCATAGAATGATCGGATGGGGGGTGCATTGCAGCAAAAAAAATGGTTCCTCTCTTCAAAGCTCAGAAAGCTCTCATTATAGTGATTCCAAAAAAACATTTAATTATCCAACCATGTAACTATTCAAAGACTTCAACGTAATAACTATAAAACAACTCTATGTTTATCAAATTCAAATACACTTTCATAACGATGAAAAAACCATATCACTGGTCAACATTCCCACGATATTAGACAAAAACATTAACTAATCATTCCGAAGATAAACACTACATATGGAAAAATACATTATCAATACTTGGACCCAAAGATCCTAAATTTAGTTGCAAAAGATATGAAGAACATAATACATTTTACAGAAAACTCAAAATATAAACTTACAATACATACATGATTATATATAAAGCAGTCAACTATTGTCAGCAAATTCTCAATTCACAACAACATACACGACTACTTACTACTAACATAGGACTCACATATGCTTCACAATCTTACTCTAATATTCCAGTATACTCTGATTTAGTAATTGATATGTAACTAGTCTATCACCTCGGAACAGGCACGGCCTGGTGTGGTGGCACAAACCAACTAGATTATTTGTTTCATTTATAATAAATATATATACTTTTTTGTATTTGTAATAAAAAAAAATGTCTGCTCCGAAATTACTAGACATAATGTAAATTTGCAAATATTATGAATCCATTAATGACTACTTCAAACTATTATTGATATATGAAATATGACTAATTTACTAACGTTTAACAAACCTTATATTGAAATGAATGTTTTTATTTTTTCTTGATTGATCTGTTCTTTTCAGTGAAATGTAATTGATATCAAATTGAGTCTTTGGGAATACCTAAATTGTACACCTTACCAATTTTGTAAACTTTTTTTTTTTAATTAAACATAATTTATTACACTATTATTTTGTAGGGATCGTGTTGTGTGCCCAATCGGTAATAACATAAAAATTTGATAAGTAGAAACACAATAATTCGTTGTAATAATTCTCCAGTGACACGAATCATATAACTGTCATGCTACTCTGCTAATACCTTGAACGATAAATTAAACGAGGCAAACATTGTAAAATATTCTATTTGTCATATAGCATGACCTTTACAAATTAATGTATATTATTATTTGTTCTAATCCCGCAAACAACAACCCGTTATCTACTTTCACGAAAGAACTAAACTTTTTTGATTTTAATCAATCCTCCATTGTGGTTCGTGTTGCCAATTTGTCAGCTTATGTTGGATTAAGAAATAAACTTTTTTATTAGAATTTTATTGTTTCTTTTTATTTTGGCTCGATACACCCATCCTCTACATGGTGGTAGATAACTCTTTTCCTTTGTTTAAAATAAATGTCAATTTGTCGGATATTTAATAACATTATTGTATTTGACGGTAGTTTTTAATTATATTTCTACATGTCTTTGTGGTACATATTATATTATGTTATTTTAAACTCATCAAGTGGTGTTTGCATAAAACTTATTGATGTTCCTGAATATAGTCTTATGGGAATTATAAATCAACGAACGTATCATATGATGCTTTACATAATGTGGTTCATTTGACCCTACCAGATGATTATTGATGATCTATTTAGAAAATTCGGGGTTAAGATAAAAATAAATAATCCAACTGTCGATTTGTTCAAGAGAATTTTATTCTCTTAACCTATAGACAAAGAATCAAGACAAGAGATTTGTATGCAGCGTATAATATTAAATAGATACTCCCCTCTTTTAACACGAGATTTTATCTCAATTAAAGAGGGTTATTATGAATTATATGATGAAAATTGTATACCTTTTTAAATTGTGATTTATATGTGAACATTGTATTGTTTTTGTTAAATAAATAAAAAAAAAAAAAATAAATAAAAATATATTTTTCACGGCTTTTTCAACTTTGATGTCAAAGAACACCAACTTAGAGACTTTGCAGCATATAATGTATGTTCCATATTATATGGATTTACTCAGAATTCGGAGTAGAACATTTAGTGTGTCTGTATGTCCCCTTCCTTATAACGTTTATCCGCTCAATTTTCAGAGCCCAAAATTTCAGAATATATAGATAGTTATAGGTCTTCAAAACTTTCATACTCACAATTTAAAATTTTTGTTTTAGTCAGGGGTTATCAAATTTTTGAAATTTAACTTTATTTTTCCATATATCTCAAAAACCAGATAAGCTAGAACCCCAAAAATTGGTATGATTATAGAAAAACTAAAAATCTCAAATTTGTATTTCAAAAAAATTCTCGAGATTCCCAAACATTTTTTTATGATAAATTTATGTATTTAACTGTCTATATTTCCAAAGTTTTTAAAAATATCGATCAAAGCTGAAACAACCCAACTTAATGATTATTTATTTTCCTATAAAAAATCATAACATTGTAATAGAATTTTTTTTGAAAAGTTGAATTTAGTGACGTTTCATACAATTTGTAAGGCAGTAAACACTACACAATAAAATATCACTCAATAGTTTGATACCTACTTAATCTCCAAACATACACACATAACTGACCTCTATACTATCCTATCCTGACATACATACCTACCATAACTCCCTAATATGGTGTGGTGAGGAGTAAAAATATATAACAGTTTAGGTACCTACATTGTAAATGATTTAATACACCTACTATAGAAGTCCTTCATTTCATTTATTAGTCAGAATCCGTTGTGATAATAATTATATAAATAAATACGATGTTAAATAATGTACCTATTCATGAGATTTATTATTTTTTTATTTTATTTTATTTATTCTTCATAGAGAGTTATACAGTCAATACAATTTATAAAAAAAACAACAATGCATTGCTTAGTTAGTGGACCAGTGAAAATTCCATACATTAATCAATAGGACAATCACAAAAAATTACAAATTAAAAATACATACAAACTTGACTATACATATAAAAAGCAAAACAAAAGCTGCTCAGACCAAAGCACTACGTAAGCTATTCTAAACGCACTGAGGGAACTCGCAGAGATGGAAAGATAATAGAAAACGAATTTGATTACAAGAATAATATTAAGAATCTATATGAAGATTTATAGTATTTATTTATTTATTTATTTATTTATGTTGAATGATATTTCAAATTTCCTATGATTTATGATATCAATTCAATTGAAAACCGTTGTTTCATAAACTAATTAAACCGTTTAAATGATTTAATAAACTGGTTAAAGACTTACTCTTGATGTACAACACATATTTCATCCACTTTCTTTGTTTCAAACAAAATTGACATTTGATCTAATAAATATAGAAATCGAAATTTATTCGCAAATAAATGGCTTCTATATGCGCCTATATACGCAATATGGTAATTGGTGATGGATGCTTAGGGGACATGTTATATAGAATGGACAGTGGTTTTAATAGATATGTTGTCAGTTAAGACAGTTCATGATACATTAACAAGACTAAGACATGGGAACTATGTATGTACCTTATACATTTATTTATTCCTTTCTCCACATGCCGAAGCCTTATTCAAGGTAATAAGACCTCTGCGAGATTTTACCTTCATAGTAATGTGCATCTGTATTAATATATTCGTATGTAAATTATTGCTTGTTAGTTTTCCTCTCGCTATACGATATGTTATTCATGTATAACCCAGAAATTATACTGCGTTTTGCATTTTCTTGACGACTAAATATATCATTGTGAACGACGCAAATATTTATATCGAGGATTATTTATATGTTTATCTGGTTCACGTTTATGGTGAAATACTTGACTAGTCAATTTTAGGACGAAAAAAAAGAATAACACTAGAAGAAGAAGAGATTGTAATGTAAAAAAAATAATAAGCGTTTTTTTATATTCCTTTCCTTATTGAATATAGGTATGGAAAAGGTAGGTCTGGCACCTGGGAGTGGTTGCGTTTACCAGTGCGCATCCCCTTTTCAAAGGTGAAAATTGCAGGTTTTAGTATCATTTGTATCTATCTAAGTCCTTTTTGTGCTCTTATACCATTTATCTGATTACAACGAAACTTGGTGATTTGTTCAGCGCACACACCGGAAGATTTCAGAAAAAAAAACATTTTTTTATACTTATTTTTAAATATTTCAGTAACAGAGGCTTGTGCCTCTACAGCCGCGAAGACATCAACTGTGTCAGATTGAAGGAGTTCGAGAACCCCGCCTTCAATGTTATGTGGGTCCGTTTAAAATCTAACAAATTCACAAAAATTTATGCTTGTATCTACCGATCTCCGAGTGATTATGATTCTTCCGAGCTTTTCAAATACTTAGGAGAAACCATTGACAGTCTTCTGTCTCGCTACCCGTCGGCAGAATTTGCGGTTCTCGGCGATTTCAATGTCCATCACTCCGATTGGCTGAAATCGGGAACTACCGATTCGGCTGGCCGCATGACGGAATCCTTTGCTTTGTGTCATAACCTGGAGCAACTTGTTCAAGAGCCAACTCGCATCCCTGATGTCTCTGGGCATCGTTCCAATCTGCTTGATCTTTTTATGACTACCTCGCCAACGGGATACACACTGAAAGTCACAGCCCCACTGGGCTCTTCAGACCATTGCCTTGTGCAAACGGCCATCCACTTCATCCCGGACCTTCCACCCGAAAAACCTAAAAGGAAAATTTGGCAATACAAGTCAGCAGATTGGAATGCACTGCGAATACACTTTCGCGACTTTCCTTGGAATGAAGTCTGTTTTAGAACCAAAGACCCTTCTATCTATGCGCGTGAGGTAGGGGATGTCATGACTTCTGCTATGGATGGCTATATTCCCTCCTCCCTCAAAACCTGCGGACCAGGCACAAAACCTTGGTTTGATTCCAAATGCCGAGAAGCAGTCACGCGTAAAAATCTGGCTTTCAAAACATTTCAAAAACTTCAATCCCCGTCAAACAAGAAAGCATACAACAAGATGACAAAGGATTGTAAAAAAACCATTAATCAGGCTAAAAAACTCCATGACCAACATATAAGTCAAAAACTCTCCTCATGCCCTAACGGTAGCCGAAGATTCTGGTCATTGTCAACCTCCATAGGTCAGAACTTTTGCACATCTTCATTTCCACCTTTAACAAACCATGACGGATCCATTGCTAACTCTGCCACCGACAAAGCTAATCTTCTCGGTAAATTATTTGCAGATAACTCAACCCTTGACGACGGAGGAAAAACTCCTCAACCAGTTCCACATTGTGGTTTTAAAATGAACGAAGTAAGGATTAACTTCTCTGAGGTTTTACTCGCCATCCGAGGGTTGGATGTTAACAAAGCTAATGGACCAGATGGAATTCCCGTTCTTGTGTTAAAAAAATGCTACGCCGAACTAGCCCCAGTTCTCACTAAACTCTTCAAACTCTCGTTTAAAACTGGTATTGTCCCATGTGACTGGAAAAAAGCGGTCATCCACCCAATTCCCAAAAAAGGTGATCGCTCCAACCCATCTAACTACCGACCCATCGCTATTACTTCTGTACTCTCCAAAATAATGGAAAGGGTACTAAACACCAAGTTGATCACATACCTCGAAGCAAACAAAATTTTAAGCGACCGCCAATATGGATTTCGTGGAAATCGATCTTGTGGCGATCTACTCGCGTATGTGACATCCGTTTGGGGTCGAGTTATGGAACGCTTTGGAGAAGCTCAAACTGTCGCCCTTGACATCTCTAAAGCTTTCGACCGGGTTTGGCACCGAGGTCTCTTAATGAAACTCCCTTCTTATGGACTACCCCAGTCTCTGTGTACTTGGATTGCGAATTTTTTAAAAGATCGCGAAGTCATAACTGTAGTGGACGGTTGCTCTTCTTCTCCCCATTCCATTAATGCGGGAGTCCCTCAAGGGTCCATTCTATCTCCAACCCTATTCCTCCTACATATCAATGACTTGCTCTTACGCGCCCCCATCCACTGTTACGCTGATGACAGCACAGTCCATGACAATTTCTCTTTTGACAAACCTCCTAAACAGAGTGAAATATCAGAAGCCCGGAAAGACCTTCATCAAAAAATAAATAGCTACCTCCACTCAATCAATACCTGGGGTGAAAGTAATCTTGTTTCATTTAACGTCTCAAAAACCCAAGCCTGTCAAATTTCTGCGAAGAGAAACCCCAATGAATTGCAAGTGTCTTTCAACGGAAGCACCCTACCTAACAGCAGCTCTATCGACCTGCTTGGAGTATCTATAACGAACCAATTACACTACAAGGGCTCCATCGAAGCTAAGGTGAAACTCGCCTCCAAAAAATTGAGCGTACTATATAGAGCGCGCAGATATTTTACTAAGACCCAGATCTGTATACTCTACAAAGCGCAAATACGCCCAATTATTGAATATGGCAGTCACCTCTGGAGTGGCGCCCCCCAATACCTACTGAATACCCTCGACGCTGTCCAAAGGCGTGCTATACGTCTGATTGATGATCCATCACTGACTGATGGATTGCAATCACTAGAACACAGACGCAGAGTCGGTATTTTAAGTTTATTCTATAGATACTACCACGGGAATTGCTCAGAAGAACTTGCATCTTTGGTCCCTCCTCCACCCACTCGCAACAGAGTCACTCGCTTCACTCAATCGCAGCATCCATTCACAGTGGACCTTCAACATATACGAACAAGTCGCTTCTCGAACTCCTTTATTAACACAGCAGCCCGACTGTGGAACGATCTTCCGAATTCTGTGTTTCCATCTTCGTACAACCCGGGTCTTTTTAAAATCCGAATTAATAAACTATTTTCTAGATTGCAAACCCCTCCCAACGCCACGTAGTGCGCTTCTCCGGAAGAGTAAAATGGACCCAAATCCTAATAGCTGGCGTCCCCTACGTAGACATGTTAAAAAAAAAAAAAAAAACAGTAAATATACATTTCACAAACAGATGGATTTTAACTATAAAGAGGATGCGCACTGGTAGGTAAACGTAGATAACCTTTTTCATAAATATATTCAATAAGAAAGGGAATATAAAAAAAACAGCTATTTAAAATGACTCAACGGAAACGTTGGTATTTCTCGGACTAAAATGTAATAGCCATTGGTATATTTATTGTGTGGAAAATCAAAATTTAGAATAGTGATCATTCTGGTAACCAATAGACATTGGCATGCTCAAAATTATTTCCAGAGTTTTCGAAATGGCATTGTTATTTTATCAGTCTTTTATAATAAAATACATTCATAGGTAAAAATACATTCATTGTTATTTTATTATTTAAAAAAAATTCATAGGTTAATCTGTATAATTATTCTTCTTATCAGTTTTTTCTTATCAATCCTGGGATTGGTTTGTAACAGCTATGGCTGCCTCTCTTCTTCTCCACTCCGCCCTGTCGTCTGCCAGCCTCTTCATCTCCACGTAGCTACTACAGCACATGTCGTCGATTATAATTATTATTAATATGTTTCTCAGATTGCCGATTTTTTAAACGAAGAATATGTGAGGTAAGTTTTAAGGAAAATTAAAAGACATTACCTACATAAGACTTAACTGTCTTCAACGTCTTATTGATGAGTGTTTTTTCATAATTGCAATTATATACACCGTTTTTTTATGTACATTTAGTAATAGAGAGTATATTACGTAAAAAAAATATGTAATGTAAAATCACATTTCCTGTAGTTAAAACGGAAAGGACAGAATTTTTTTTTAATTCATAACATCTACGGATGTTGTATTACTTCAAGTAACATAATCGATACACTGAAGTATATATGACTATTAATATTATCTCATTTACCGGTCCTCACTGCAAATATATTTATTCTAGAGGTATATTCAAGTAGGTACAACCAATGCAGTAAAGGTTGACAGAATTTAAAAATAACGAGTAAAAAAGTGTACCTAAAAACTACTTAGTGGATTTTGTGAAATAAGTTTGATGTGGATGAATTGTCAAATTAGACTTTTTATATGGTGGCCAATATTTCTTTTAGTGTTTAATCTTGTCAATTGTAAATTATGTCAAATTAGAGTTTGTTTTTTAGTGTAGGTAAGGATTTTTTTATATATTTGTTGTTCATTGCAAATATTGAATTTTTTTCAATAAGAATGAATATGTCCTTTTTTTAAAATAATGAATATAGTTGAACGAAGTCGATCGGAGCAGCATTCGAACTAGCGACCATTGGATTAATAATCCTGCACGCTAATTGCTTTGCCACCACACATTTAAGCTCATATTTATATTAAATCTACCTATTTAAATAACTATTTCCTATTATTAAATTTCACTATTGTATTATTTCCGTTCTCTTATACAATTTTAAACATTTAATATAAGTATAATGTATGGATGTAAAGGAAGCCAGAAATGTGTGCAAAAATAGAGAAGTATGGCGCTCAATTCTCTCTGCTTACCCCGTAAGGGACATGGCGTGATGGTATGTATGTATGTATGTAATATAAGTATAAATTTGTGGTAAAGTGGACCACTGGTATACAGACCAAAACTAACCCACAATAAAAACGTCCGATCTTCACCCTTTCGGTAAAGACTTTATATTATTTTTAAATAGCTGTACTGTAGGTTTTTACATGACTTAATAACACCTGCATCGACGTAATTCCCAACATCAACTATAATACAACTGTTTTGAACAATTCATAATTGCAAAAATGTACCGAATTTAAGTATATAAGAAAAAGCAGAGTTTCTATGTTTACCAGTTGATAAGGGCCTAATAAGCTGAAACGATCGTCCTGGATTCAGGAAAAAATATATATGTAGACCAAATCATTTGTTTGATTTAAAATACCCATTTTTATGGAATTCTACATATTCAACACCGTCAGTATTGACAAAATTAAAAAAATTATATAAGTAATTTTGGTACGTTTAAGCGGCCTTCGTGGTGCTGTTTTATACTTCTTGTTTAAAAAATGTCCCGAGTTCCATACCCGGTGAAAAAAACAGTTTTTTTACTGTGTTTAGTTTGGATTTGTCAGAGGATTCTACAAAATGTGGCAATTTGTTATTGAATGCGCGTCAAATTAACAAATGAAACCAAGATATTGAAAATTGAATGTGTAATTTAAATGTTTTTCAAATTACTACTATCGTTATTTTCAAATTATTCTTTATAATCTTGTATAATTTGGATTTGTTGAAAATGAATTGGGCGCCCAATTTATTTTATATGGCCCTGTTTCCAAATCAAATAATATCAATACAATGCGCTCAATTTGATATAATATGAAATAACACCCATACATTCATAAGCAAGTTCACACAACTTGCATTATGTTTTTGTTGCAATTCTTGATCCAATTTATTACATTTGTGCATACGATTTTATTATTATTGGTCACTTCCCGTTCTTGTCAATTATTTTACTATAATATACAATATGCATTATAATTATTATTATTATTTATATCGATTTTCTGAATCGAAATTAATTTATCTTATCACTTTACTGCGGTAGACAATTTAACTACAGTGGTAATGATAGCGCTAATTTATAATAAAGTAGATTGGTTGGTAATGTAGACCACAGAACAAGCTACTGTCTACTACATAATTTACCATATTTACGAAAAATTAATTAACGGTTGTTTAATCTAATAAATATTTATTTTACCTAATTTATTTTCAGCGATATCTACAAATACATTTCGGGGGATAATTATTAAATAAACAATTAAATTTCTTCTTGTTTGAAAAATAATCTGATTTTGGTTCTAACAACAATTATTATAATTATATTTTTGTAAAAAATATATAAGTCCTTGTTAAGCAAGTACATATACATCTTCCTATATTCCTTAAATTAAGCATAAATGCTTGTGCAATAGGTGAACGAAATCGGTCGAGGCCGGATTCGAACTCGCGGCCATTGGATTGCTAGCCCAGCGCGCTAACCGCTCTGCCATCGACCCATCTAAAACATATTACCTAAGGTTATCTGATTTTTGAACTGAAAGCCCTGAGTACCTACCTCCGATTCTTGATGTATGTACAGGTTTTTCTCATGGTTCCACAATTTTTAAGCGTATTTTTACATACTTTTCTTAACAGGAATTATGTAGAGAGTGCACACATAGAATTTCATGGTGATTTTCTTGTATGTACCTACAACGCTAAGCTAAGTTAGTTTTGTTTAGCTCGCATAGCAGAGGTCATTTTTCATACTACTCACATTGTTTGCGGTCTGCACACTTGAAAAACGACCTCAACTATGGGAGCTAAGCTAAACTAACTTAGCTTAGCTTTTGGTCTGCAACCGGCTTTCGTGTCCTCCCTATAGTTCAAACTATAAGTATCTACGTTCACGGTCGTATTAGATACATATTTAAGGTAAATTTAACCAAGGTGTTTCAAACTATTTCTCACCCTCAAATTTATAGGACCATAGTGTGATGATGATACGTACATATAATATAATTACCATTGTAAAATATCTTTACTTGTGATTATCGAAGCGTTGAGAGTTAGGTATTTGTAAGGGGGTTGCTTATATCACAGTGAAACTATATCAGCCAAGGTTTCTCTGTATAATATACAATTGATATATCCTCGTCGGAGAATGTAATGTTGTCAATGAAGAGTAAGTCGAAAGTCGTGTACCGTCATGGGGAGATGCTCCCACCCAGACTATGGATCTACATTGTTCCAAGCCACACAATATGACACGCCAATCTTGATATTGTAAGGGAATTTATACTTTTGTACATCTCATCCCAGATACACGATTATTAAATGATATAGTACCTATGCCTAGAGTCAAATCATATTCAGTTCAATAAAGTTGAGAGACTTTCATATCTAGGACATGTCCCACGCATGTGAGATATGCGAACTTCCTAACGACAGTTCTTCAAAATACCCGAATGCAAATTAATAAATCAAAGAAAATGGTAGATTGATAAAATATAAACATCTATCTTTCCGATACTATCTTTGACATCGTTTTTACAGTTAAAAATACGTGATTATATTGTTTCATCCTCCTCACCACACAGGCAATGAGGACTAATTATAACCCTAATTCTATTAGCCTATTCTCATTCTGGAAATACATGATGTAATCCTTTTTGAAAATTTCTTGAAGACATTTTTTGCTGGATACCTGCATAATATGATACTTTGTTTTTTTTTTGTTGTGGACCAATTTTCTTCCCACTTTTTTTTCTTTTTAGACTTATTATAAAGTAGTCATTTCATAAATCGAGTGTAAAATTGTATCACCAACAAACAGAATCCAATTCGAGGCCTACTTAAAAAGATATGAGTTCCTTGATGATGGTTTTGTGTGGGTATGGCAATTGGCGATTTCGAAAAGTCCAAAGAAACAAAGAGTAGGTAACCTAGAACGATGACACAAAATTCAAACTATATGCCACTAAGCCACGCGGTCGGCTTGTCCATTACTCACTGATAAATCCAACATGGCTCATACGAAATGGAGTGAAACCTCATACAAAGGCACCAAGTTAAATTGCGGGATTGAACCTGACATATTGTAACTTTATGGCACCCTAGTTTATCCAATAGACTATATTATAATATATAAGTAGATAGTTACTGTGACCATAGATACACACAGTTACACAGTATTATTGACAAGCGTAAGTAACGTTTAGCTATTGTGTAATTAATGTAACAAGTTGTGCTGTCACAAAATATAGTTCCTACCTTCATTTATACTTGTTCAACTTCTGCTTTTATTATAAACACGCACATGATTTAATTACACTGTTGAATATAAAATATTAGCATAGGTATTATATTTTACTGTTGAAGCCAAATATACAATATTCTATTATCAATGTACATTGTTCTATGTATTTTAAGTAGGTTAAAGGTATAACATTTTGCATTCAAATCGTATTTATCTCTTCGACTAACTAACAAGATGAAAATTATACATCGTATCGTTTTAATCGTTATATTAATCACTACATGCATTATGTAACTACCTACTTGAGAATAAATTATTTTTATATTTTAGTGACATTTTTATATTCCAATAATATGGAATAGTGGAAAATTATGACTTTACATTTTCAAAGCTGGTTCAAAAAGTCCAAATACGACGAGTGGAAGCTTTCAGAAGAGGCCTACATCCAGCATCGAGGGAGATCGCGATCCACTTCCACGCCGGCGACGCTATAGAGCCCATTGGCCCTGTTCACCACCGGACGCGGCCGCAACATCGGACAAACACAAAATATCCACCATCCATCGGGTTCAACCACTGCCCCCGAGAATCCAACCTCACACGTCAGGGCCTCCGATTGGTCTCAAAATTGGCCGCTATGTACATTCCGTTTCAAGTCGGAGGGGCTTGTACCCCGACCCCTCGGTCCTCGTGTTGGCGTCCGAAGGTTCCGCGGGCACCGGGGGCATCCGACGCAATCATCACCTGTCAGATTTGACGTCTAGTTGTCAACACAGGATGCCTGACCCGACGTCTGCGCCGGCGGTGTGCCCGAACCACACAACAACATTCGCCACAGTTTGACGAGTCACTGCCGAGCGAGACTGAAGACGTTCGTCCTGCTCTTCTCTAAGTACAGAATTGACGAGGGCACAACAGCGTCGGCCGCCCACCCCCGCCTTTACTGCCTAGGCCCTTAGAGCCGCAACCTAGGCCCTACATCCAGCAGTGGAGAGATGGCTGAGAAAGAAGAAGAAGAAGATTTCAGAGTAACCACTACAATTGCATTAGATTAGCATCGATTATCGATAAAGCATATTAAACATTGCGGCGTTCGAATCTCTCTGCCTATTCGGGATAGGCAAAATGTGCGTGATGGCATTTACAAAACCATATACCGTGCCATTACCATTTTCCGGGTAGGCAGAGAGAACCGACTCCATCAGGTGTGATGGTTTTTATATATTATTTTGTCCATTTGTAATAATAATAATCAGATGCACCCTGCGCAAGTGACGAGTTCATTTCCATATTGAAATTTATTCCAAATACCCAGAGCTTCAAGCCCAGATATAACCAATATTTGCGAGAGAAATAGATTTATGTATAATTGTCCTCTGCTGGGGATCGAACCCAGGACGTCCTAACTCGTGGTTCATCGGTTCTCTTTTTGTTTGATTTTCATCATCGCTACATTCCCTATAAAGGCAATATTTTAATTGTAAGTGCTTCTCGGGCAACTAACAGGTGTGTACTATGTCAAATATTAATTTAGCACGCACCCAATAACAAGTTGCCACATTCTGGAGACTTAAAATTACTTACATTTTCAAAGCTTAGGTATTGAAAAAAAACAACGGGTGTCATATTGAGAATGCCTATTATGATTATGACTATGTTTGAAGATATTATTTGTGTGCATGGTGTGTGACGTAGGTATTACGTATGGCGTACTGTGACACTATATTGATATAATATGTGTTAAGTGCATTACATAAATTAGAGCTTAAAGTATATTCATCTGAATAAAATGGTCTCTCGACCTAAAAAATAGCTTTAATAATTTTTCAAAATAAAAAGTTTACATTAACCGTAATGAAATAATTTAGAGTTGATGATAATAACCCACTCGTTTTTTTCAATAATCGTTATTCAAAACAGAAAAAATAAACATTAGACGCTGTAGATACATTTTATTGAATATCAACGAAAAAAAATCTAATGTAAAAAAAACAATACAATTGAGCCGAGTTTCTGGTTTTTGTGTTTGGTTGGTAAATGTGCAAACCGTCCTTTTGTACGATGAAATATTAAGTTTTTTTTAAGAATATTGGTTACGAGTAACAAATTAATAGAATTCATATATAAAAACCAATAAAATGCTAATAAGAGTCATTGGAGTCACATGGATGTATCCACTTTACTAGACCATGGGCATGTGCTAGAGTGTACATTATTATGTAATTATAAATGGATTTTGACTATTTTTTAAGGATAATGTGTTTGGTTTAGTTTAGAATAAAACTAATTTTATATTTAATTATTTTATTTATTTATTTCTTTGTCACACCATTTAAATAATCTTCATTAAAAATAGATAACTGCTGCCCAACTAGGTATACCTGTTCTAGGGCTAGCAGTGTACATATTATTATATTTCACAGGAGTAACTACATATTTGCATCTTTAAAAATAATCTAAACAATATAAACTTAACTATAACACATATTAAATTTAAAAAAATGTAATTTGAGTCATCATGATATGCATATACATAATATTGTAAATGAAGGTATCTTGTAATTTTTATTTGTTAGCTGCACAAATAATCTGAAATAGTATTTCTTGTGAATACTGAATTGACAGAGCATACATATATGATCCGTCAGTCATTTCTTTATTCAGTCGCGCCTCAAATCAAATCAAGACAGCACGAAAATTATAAAACAAATTATTGTATTTGATTAGTTAACTATTGTAGTACGACGGACACATAATTTGCCGCAAACTATATTATATGATTTCATTTACCATACACTATACGTATCTTATTAGATAAATTTAATTTGAATATTTTAATGTTGAAATGAAATACTGATGTAGGTATTCACTACCTATGAATTGTTTTATGGCTTCATTTATTTTATGTACTTAATATATAAGACTTGCGCACGACAAATAAATAAAATCTGTACAAAAACCTTTAAATAACATGTTATAAGCATTACAAAGCGTTCTGGTCAGTGCTAAATGTGGAATAAATTCAGAAAATTTAAATAGAATGGACTATTAAGGTTACATTGCTATATACTTGAAAGTAGCAAATACCTAATTTATGGTAAAGTATTTGTATTTTACAATACGGATCATATTTTACCTATATGCCGTATTAATTATTTGCAAGTGTTACATAATCTTACAATGCTTATTTAAATGTATCAAAAATATGTTGGCTTTGAAACAATTGTTGTAGTTTGAAAATAAACATGATTTTTTTAATACAAAAGAAGTTCATTTTTGTAAATGACAAGTGGCGAGTTTATTGGCATATGATAATTTCTTCCTACTGACCAGTGTTTCCAACCCAGAGAAGCTAGAATTGCGTGGAAAAAGAATTTAAATACTTTTTATTTTTCCTCTGCTGGGGATCACACCCAAACGTCTTACCAACTGCGCCACGTATTTGTATATATTTATAAATATATAAAAACATATACTTACATAGGTATTTGAATTTTATTTTGTTCATTAGGATTATTAAGAGTTTTTTTTGCTGGAGTTATCAAGTTTTTTCAATTTTTATTTCTATTTTTATGTAAATATGTATGTATATTCCTTAATATTATGATACGTAGATTAAGATTTATTTGAGAAGTATAAAATATATATATTATGAGATATTATATGAGTAATATTTATATGAGATATTATATGAGTAATATTTTATTTATTTATTATATAATATTTATATGAGTGAAGTATAAGTATGAAGTGATTTATAAACAATTAAATAAATAAACAAAAAAAATACACAAATAAATAAATAAATAAATAAATAAATAAATAAATAAATAAATAAATAAATAAATAAATAAATAAATAAATAAATAAATAAATAAATAAATAAATAAATAAATAAATAAATAAATAAATAAATAAATAAATAAATAAATAAATAAATAAATAAATAAATAAATAAATAAATAAATAAATAAATAAATAAATAAATAAATAATTAAATAAATAAATAAATAAATCAATGAATAAATAAAAAAAATTAAAAAAAATATATAAATAAATAAATAAATGAATAAATAAATGAATTAAATAATTATTGGTTAATTTGAAAAAATAATAAATAGATTAAAAAAAGTACGAAAAAATAGTAAAAAGATTAACAAATATGTTTAAACATTATGTTTATATATTTAATAATCATCATGTTTATATACCTACTAATTAATACCATGGTAAATAATGTTTATTATCAACTGCAACATTTGTATTGTCAACACCGAGCAATAAATGAAATCTCCAATAATGAATGAAAATTAACACTTATTTTGAAAACGTGGACAAAGGATAAATCATTTTGACATTAATGGCGTGCACGTAATTTTTAGTTGCGTGTTTTTATTGCAAGTGTTAGGCGTTTAAAATCTACATGATTAAAATTTATTTTCAAATCCCGGGTAAATAATATTAAGTATGTATTAAAAATATGTAATATAAAACCTACATATGTATTATCTTTTATTATTTTTTCAATAAAAATAATAAATTTATATATGTAGGTTTTATTCCCTTTCACAAAAGCATAAAATGTTTGTGCTGAGAAATACAGTACATAGGAACATACATAATAGTAACGATTCAATTACATTAAACATAACAGATTAATCAACAAAAAGCATCAAAATAGCAAATTAAATAATGCCCCATGATTCTATTAGCCCTTTTTTATTTATATATTTTATAACTTAGCTGTTCATGATTTGACTCTCTTATATCCGCTGGAGAGTTGGAAGCTCATTGAAAAAATGTTCTGCTATGTATGTGTAATGTATACATTTTTTTCGTTATTCTTTGTATCAAGTGTATGCTTTAGAACGCCTGTCATAGGTAGGCACGTAAGTACTATAGCAGTAGACAACGTTAATATTTTATGAAATGAAGTCTCGAGCGATACTTAAATAAAACCAATAATGCAAATGAACATATAAAACATAGAAAGTGTTCTGCATAATATTTTACTTCAAAGAGGCAGGTTAGTACCTACTTACTGAAAAGTTTAAACATAAATTCGCATACCAGTCACAAATACATACTATTCGTGCAACAATAATAAATTATATTTTACGTATTGAGTTATGGCTTAACTTATATTATTAGAATATATTATTTATTGTTATCCACAATCGAATTAGTTAATAAACTGCAGCAATACGCAAGAGTAATACAATAAATGTTGATTTTTTGCTACTGAAATAAAATTAAAATTATCATTATGTTGTTTGTAATATCACATTTATTTATCTAAGTATACATGTTTTATCCAAATTATGAAGTCAAGGTTTAGTTGATGCGAGCAATAAATTAATTTCTTTATGAGGGCAGTCAGGCTTGCGTAAGAAGTACTAAAACCTTCACTCAGTGTGCTTTCCTAGCAAAAAAGGAGAAGCTTTTTTTTCTTATAAAAAATGAATATGTCCTTGTTAAACAAGTGCATATAGATTCGAACTCGCGACCACTGGATTACTAGCCCAGCGTGCTAACCGCTCTGCCATCGACCCATCTAAGCTAAAGCTATTATATTGAATACGTCTCCCTCCACAATCTGTCCGTGGCCGTGGACGCATGTGCGCGTATTGCCAGTAAAATAATTTTACCCAAATTTATTTTACGCTTTCAAAATATTTTTCCAGATTATAGCGCAGGTCTATATGACCGTGAACGTTTGTATGGATAGTAGTTCGTGGTGTTCAGTATCGAATCACTTTGGTTAAAGTACATAAGATAATCTATAAAACTGAACGATATGAAAATCTATAAAACTAAGACGATTAAAATCACTCCTTCGGATTGACTTTAATCGTCTTAGTTGAAAGAAAGCAGAAGAAGTAACTGTGTTAATTTGGTTTGAAAAGCTTAGATTAGAATCTATTTTGCCCCCAAGAAGTTCAACACAGGATTTGGGATGAATATCTGAATCTTCGAAAGTTAGTGGGGAAGTGTCTATTGAATGGCTTCTTTTGCGCGTTGCTGTCCAGAGTAGTTTTGTCTTTGATGGGTTTAACTTAAGTTTGTTTGCTGACAACCAAACACCGATATCTTCGATACGTTTACGAATTTTGGTTTTTAGATGGTGAGCATTTTCTGGTGTGCAATAAAAGTAAAGCTGCCAATCGTCCGCATAACAGTAGTTCGTGGTTCGTGTGCGAGTAGTTCGTGGGAATCAATGATTGAAAATATGTCTTTTGTGTATAAGATAAATAGTAACTGACCTAGCATAGAACCCTGGGGAACTCCAAATTTTACGAAAGCGGGAGATGATTTTAGGTTATTGAATTTGATAGTTTGGTGCCGTCCTGTGAGATAAGATTGAAACCATTTATATGTGTCTTCTCGCATACTGTAAGTTAATTTGAGTCTTACAGTGAGAATAGTGTGATCAATCGTATCAAAAGCAGCACTCATGTCGAGAAATGCTAATAGAACATGATTTCCGGTTTCGGTTGCTAGAATCGTATCAGATAATATTCGAAGAAGTCCAGTCTCAGTTGAATGATATTTTCTATATGCAGATTGAAGTTTGGTAAACATTCCGTTTGTCTCAATGAAGTCATTTAGTCTTGTACATACAATTTTTCTAGTAATATAGCGATAAAAGGTAAGTTGGATATGGGTCTGTAGTTATTAATGTCATCAGGTTCAAGGTTTGGCTTCTTTAGAATCGGGGTTACTATTGCTTCTTTAAGACTTATTGGTACTACACCAGAGCTCAATGATTAATTGAACAGTTTGCAGAGATAGGGTGCTATTATAACAGAGCATTTTTTCAAGAGCCATGTTGGTATCGGATCTAAGGAACAATGTTTGTTGGGTGAGTAATTGATCAGTTTGATAATTTCTTGTTCACTTGTTTCAATGAAATAATTTAGAAAACTATTTCTTATGTTGGTTGAATAAGATATAGGAGATGGCGAAATTGTTTTAGAGTGAATTTTCAAAATTTTGTTTTGCAGAAAATCAGAGATGGCGTCTAGGGAGATATCCGTAGTAGTTGAAAATCCAGTATTTTTACTTCCTAAAACTGTGTCTATGGATTTCCACGTTTGTCTAGGGTTATCTCGTTCTTGTTGGATTTTATCTGTCCAGTAAATGTTCTTCTTGGCTGCGAGTGTGATCTTGTAGTCGGTTAATGCTAGGTTACTATTAAAAGTTTTTTTCTTATTTTACCATTATAAAATTCTGTATTATTTTTACTATATCTCATTGGACGTCCAACTAGGTGAACTTGTTTTAGGACGTCTGATAAGTAAATAGATAAATGGAATGTAATTAACAGTCGACAAATAACATATTGTTTTGTTATTATATTGAAAATACCAAAGATTATCTTTATTCAACGAGAATTGAATTACCTGCACGTAAGACGTGCATTGTTGTGGATGTGTCGATATGATAACTTTTCAATAAAACTTAATCTTTTTCCTCAGATTAGCAGCATATCACTTAGTTTCGAGAGGTGTTGTCAATGCGACCAATTATCGAGAGTGTTTTAACAATTTCCTGCATTGATTTTTATCTTGGACCATAATATGTAGATGGTATTCACTTTTTTCGCTATTGCATCGAATTATTTTATGAAAGTAAATTTATAGTTTACCGTCCGGTAATTATTCAAGAACGAAACTATAATAAAATAAACAAATGAATTATTTTCGTTCGATGTGTTTATTTTAATTATTGTCAGGTTTCGTGCAAGGCATATTTTAGAATAATGCATCACAGGGTTTATATATTCACACATTGTACAATATATACGGTCTAGGACACTTGGCTGCGGGCACTTGGGTGCGGGACACTTGGGTGCGGGACACTTGGCTGCGAGACACTTGGCTGCGGCGGACATTTGGCTGCGGGACACTTGGGTGCGACGGACACTTGGGTGCGAGCCCACTTGGTTGCGAGTCCATTTGGTCGCGACGGACACTTGGGTGTGAGCCCACTTGGTCGCGAATTCAAAAATATTTTTTTTCTGCCTAGGGCTGAAGTTTTTCGTGCTGATTTTTGTTATGCTCTTTATCATATAAGTAGTTGATATACAAGTAGGTACCTATATACAGACATTAAAAATATAAAAAAATTATTTATTTATTAAATCTTCTTGAAATTATAATAAGTACACTGGCGGGCTTATTGCCTAGTGGCAATTTCTTCCAATTTGTACTTATGTTTGAAATTGTAAAGTAAAAACAAGGTTATTAAGCCAAATTATTTTTTACACTATAAAAATATGAGAATTTTTCATACACACTAGTTGCATGTAATACATGAGATCCAACTGTCGATAGCGATAGTATGTATACTTGTATAGTTGAAGAATAAGTAAGTACCAAACTATAAACCAATAAATCGAAATTATTGATTTTTTTTAAGATATTTTGTTTTCTACACAAAACATGTAGGTATGTATGCCGACCGCCGCACACTGTAATATTTTCACAATCTAGCGGAACTTTATTCAAAAATTCAAAAGTAAACAAATCAAAATATATAATATGGACACAGTAGCTAATTAATTAGATTATATGTTTTGATACTTGTTTTCTATTGAACAACATTGGCTATCATATGGCAACCCCGGCAAGTGACGCTTGTGTAGTCCGTAATTCTGACTGTAATTTTGTTCGTAAATTTGAGACATTTTGATCCAGTATAAAGTGAGTTTATTTTAACAAAAGTTTACAAATACACACATATAATTAAAGTTCACACCTATTGCTACTTTACAAGGTAAATTCTGAAAAAAATATTCATGTTTTTGGCCAGTTACAAAGCCATTCACCTTAATATTTTTGAAGAAGTATGACTTTGCTTTGATTTTAGAAAAAGTATCCGAGGGTATCCAACGAGATATTTTTTTTAATTGCTTTGATATTTATTCTTTAAGATTTAATAAAATTTAGCTGCCCATATTTGCCCCACTCATACAATTCTTTTTAATTTTCTTTAAGGATACCTAAAATTAAGATAAACGAAATATTTGAAGTATGGCTTTCAAGTAGCAAAAAAGATCGAAATAGGTGCATTTCAAATTTCATAATGCAGGAAAACAGACTGGTCTATCTGGAAAACACACTTAGAGAACTGAAAATCTTTGTCAGTAATCATATTGCCAAAATAAGTGTGAAGTAGGTAAAAAATCCAAGAATTTCACTGAAATTTTCGGCTGAATATGAGACATGGTTGGAATTGTCTCCTAAGTTTCTTAAGATGCTACCAACTTCAAGCTTGTCAGATTTGCTTTGTTGTATAAGATCATCTAGGCCTAAGAAGTCATTCGAAATATGTACTTCAAAAGTTTAAAAGAGATAAATCTGAGAGTACATAAGTATCTACGAAAACTCAAGAAGAACTAGTGCTTGCCACCGTAGTTAGTCTGAGATTGTCAATCTAGTGAAAGAAGTAGCTTCAGCATCTCCTTCCATAGCTTCTCGAATAAAAGAAAGCGAGAAGAGATTTTTTATGTATTAGATCCAAAACTCTCTCCAAATGAAGCTTTGGCGTTAATGGTCAATGTCAAATTGAACACACACCAATCTAACATAATGAGACAGCAGTTGAAGAGTATAAATATAAATATATATCCAGCTTACAGTCTTGTCAAGAAAGAGAAAACAGAGTGCTACCCTCCGCAAGGTTCAATCATAGTATCTGACGTCTCGGCCGACATTCAGCTACAAGCACTGCTCGACCTCATAATCAAACAATTTTGCTCATTACAATAAAAAGTCTTTAGTGAGGTGCCTGGATTAGCTGCCGGTTCATTACGACTAATTTCGAAATGGAGATGTGACGGTAGCTCAGCTCAGAGGCGTTAAAAACAGAAATTCGGCGATGATTACACAGAATACAGTGATGAAAATTTGTTATCTATCACTTCGCTTAGTTGACGATTGAATTAACACAGTCATATGGGAAAATCCTCGTCCTAATTCCACCAGATTCTCTAGACTTCAACGTCTTATTAAAGTAAAAGAAACTAAAAATATTATAAAATATGAAATATTCCAAATGAAGGAAAAAATCGCAGAACTGGTTCCAACATATGTAATTCATAATTAATAACTCGGCAATACATAGTTTATTTTATTTATATTGACTCTTAGGTAACTGTCAAATATATATATGTAGGTATTAATTTTATTTTATTTTATTTAACACACATCATATAACAAGTTGCCATATTTTGAAGACTTGTGATGTTTATCGTCTCACAAATCAAGCCTGAAATCACTGTGAAAAAACCGCGACCCACCAAGAATCGAACCCGAGACCTGTAGCTCAGATGTCAGATGTCTAACTAATTGTGCTATTTAAAAAAGTTATGCAAATATAGCTAGAATGAATCGTCATTTTCATTTATTTTTTACATGAAACTCTGTTAATTTGGATAGATTTTAGTTATGTACACACATAAATAATATATTTATGAACATCAAGGGAAAGTTTAAAAAAAAACTATTCAGTATATCCCGAGATACAAATTAAAGTAGTATACATTGAATAAAGTTCCGCTAGATTGTGAATATATTACAGTGTGCGCCGTGGCACTGTTGGTAAGCCGTTCGGTTTCTGTGCGGGCGTCCTGGGTTCGATACCCAGTAGAGGAGAAATATATTTAAATTCATTTCTCACGCAAATATTGCTTCTCTGGGCTGGAAACACTGGTTAGTTGGAAGAAATTGATATACGGCAATAAACTCGCCACTTGCGCATGGTGCAAGGAAGTGTTTATTATTATTGTGTATGTCAAGATAGGATAGTATGGAGGTTAGTCCCTTTTTTCCTACCCGGAATATGAAAACAGCATGATGGTATGTATGTATGTTTAGAGATTAAGTATCAAACTATTAAGTCTTCTAACATATTGTGTATAGGCGACAAAACAAAAAATATAAAAATATATTTACTGATATATATTTACTGATTTACTGATATAAATATATTTACTGATATATTTACAAAAAATATATTTACTGAGAAGAACAAAACTGTATATTTTATAAAAATAATAAACATTATAGTTTCTGTTGTATCTTTTTATTTTCATATAGATTCTTTTTTGATATTCCTTTTCTTATAGATTTGTAGGCCGATATTTAATGCAGGATGTGGCACTTGTAATTGGCTGACCAGTTTTGTAGTAGCTTGCCCTTATTTGATGAAACAACGATGTATAGTAACTTTTTAGCTGTAAGTGGTTCTTTAAATAAAAATAAATAAATATAAAGAGCATTACAAAAATCAGTACGAAATATTTCATTCCTAAGCAGAAAAAAATATTTTTGATTTCGCGACCAAGTGGGCTCGCACCCAAATGTCCCCCGCAGCCAAGTGTCTCGCAGCCAAGTGTCCCGCACCCAAGTGTCCCGCACCCAAGTGGTCGCAGTCAAGTGTCCCATTCCGCAATATATATAATCTTGTATAATTTTTAATTTCTGCCTTGTTGAATACAAGGATTTGTTTATTTAAGGGGTCGTATATGTGTAGTGGTTTCAAAGATATTCACAAAAAATAGGAAAATAATAAATAATAGGTGAAAAATATATTTATAAACGAGATTATAAACAAAGTGGAAGATTGCTCACAAATGATAATAAATTATGAAATCAAAGAAAAATATTTCAAAGCACTACATGTCTTGCATTAATTTATTTTTTATATAAAATATTGGAGGATGTATAAATATATACCTACATATTTTGCTCTCTTTTTTATTTAAATACATGCTTATTTAAATACAAAAGACAAAAATAAAATATTGTCCATTTCAGCTGTTATTATGGACACATTGATAATATGATGCTAATGGATTTCGCTTGTCTTCAATACACATACGGCAATCCCTTAAGATAATGTGATTTTTTCTCACAATTCAGACCGGACGTTGCATAGATTAATTAATCTCGAAGTGGCACTAAAGACGTTCTTTAATCAAATATCGGTTAATTTAAAATCGCTAATGAGTGATTGAGCGAAACGATATAATACATCTCTGCACATTTTAACTGCTCTTGTGATTGCATCAAATAATAAATATGTATTATATTATGTGAATAACGACTGCATTGATTTAAATGTTAACAATCAAGGGCATTACTAAAATCACTCTCGATAACGTATTATTATATTATAAAAATTGTAGAGATTTAACGTGAGTTCCATGATTTGAACCCGCAGTATACTCTGCGAATTTTGTAACAACAAAAATTCAATTGATGATTATAAGTTTGTGTCACATCAGTGGAAACTAAATACATATAGGTAGGTACGTGTTTTACATCTAAAAAAATCTGGTTTAATAAAGATTCTTTATATTCAACAGCTACTGTTTCGTAGAAATGCATACATAGGTACGTTATGTTGCGGGCTGATATTATAAAAAAAATCTAAGGAAATGATTAGCAGTCTTGTTCTTTCCAAACACTTACGCTGTAAAAAGTAATAAATAATATTTCAAATTGTTAAACAATTATTGTTCTTGACCCTATAATAACTCACCTCTCATCAATATTTCTACGGTTTTTAACAAGACTCAGTGATCATTAAAAGCCTTAGGATGAATTTTTCATTATAAATAATTCGGAAAAACGTGAACCCATATCTAGACTTATATAATCCTGTTGGTAGGTACCTATATTGAGTTTGTTTAAATGTGATTAGTTTTAGAATCGAATATGACATTGGATTTTGCGAATTTGTGCAAATACCGACCAATACATTGTACCTACATATACAAATCATCATCAAAATTACAATTGTCAGTCTAGTTATTGGTTAACGTTTTGCCAATTTTTAGTAGTAGGTAGGTACTTTTGGTGGTCGTTGGAATAATTCCTTGAAGTAAAATTCCTAGTCATTTGACAGATATAGAGGAAAAGTGTAAGGAACGTTTTGGGTGTGAAAAGTTTTATAGTTCGACATTTTATTTTGAAATAGGTACTTCGGTCAGTGTATGGAAAAAACAGGGTTGCGTAGCGGTCCTAAGATGTACCTTGTAAACCAGGCTAAGTGTTGGTATGTATGAAGAGTAATGCCAATAGTAGGTAATATGTGATAATCTAAACCTAAGCTAGTCCACTATACAATACACATTATACATAATATTATGTATATTATTTACAATATGTACTTAGATATAGAGAATGCACAATGTGCACTGCACACGTGCGGTTCAGTGGCGGAGGCGATCAACTAGTTTGCTGGATGGCGGTGGATAAGGATATTACTACTTGATCTAGACAATGGTGAAGCAAATGTTATACAAGGATAGGTATCTAGTGTATGCCAAGAGTGGATTTATTATTATAACAACATTTCACGTATTATAGGCAAATGTTGTCAACCAGTACATCTTCAAAGATACATAGGTACATTTATGGGCATCTGAGGCAACAACTGCTTTATGTATGCATACATATAATTGATGTATTAATCCTAAGACAACTTTGTATAATCATTTTTGTATTCACTCTTATTCGAATTAAAGTAGTCTTGATGGATATATAAACGTTGATAACTACTTTCGAACTATTTATAGGTATGGATGCTATTGGGATTGTTATTTAATTAAGAATATAATATATCAGAATCACTTTATAAGATATTGCAATTTGATAATCAGTTAATCAGTCAGAAATTGAAATAGTAATTGAGTGATGAAGGGTTTCAAAATAAAAGAAGACTTACATGATTTACATCTATTATCGGTTTAAATAAGTTACAATATTATACTTAATAAATTTACAAATGTTCGCGATGTTTGGGTCGATATTAATTTTACGGTTATTGCTAAAGAGATAACATTTGTAGTCGTCTAGCCGGTTGATATGCGAATGGTAAACCGCGCTGCATATTCGGTTCAGGAACTGATGTCCTTCGGCCATCTTCGTTAAAAAAAATGAGATGCGAGACGATCCGAGAGAGGGAGAGAGAGAGAGAATATGCTCTTCTACAACTCATAGTGGAGGCTTAAAAATCTCAGGCAGTGGTTCGGGATTCCGGATGCGCACAAGATAGGGATGAGTTTGGTATGATGGTCGCCAACCTCCGTCAGGAGGGACACAAGACGAAGAAGAAGAAGAAGGTTATGTAGACAAGAGTTTATGTAACAGTTACAAATGCATTAGTCCAAAAAGTCATAAAAGTTTTTTCGTAAAAAAAAAACTAGTATGTAATTGTTTTTGTATCATCCTCATTTTATTGTCAAAATAATAAATAAATAAATAAAATCTACTGGCTTCATTTACATCCATGCATCGTTTCATGTATATTCGTCGATTGTTCAAGCTTCTTCTTCTTCTTCGATGGCGCTACAGCCCAAATCGAGCCTTGGCCTCCGTTAACTTTCGCCTCCATCCAATCCTGTCCTCTGCTGCTACTTTCCAGGTCCTCTCTTGGAGAAGCTGAGCCGCATCCTTTTTGACCTCATCTTCCCACCGCAGCCTTGGTCTTCCTACCCTTCTTCTCCCACCTGGGTGTCCAGTCATGATTCGTTTCGGCACCCGTGAGGTTGGCATTCGTTGTACATGTCCAGCCCATCTCAGCCTAAGTAATTTCATGTGCGTTGAGATACTTGGGGTCTGGTATATGTTGTACAACTCATCGTTGCGTCTAATGCGCCATTCATCGCCATCCTTCACGGGGCCGCATATTCTACGCAGTACCTTTCTTTCAAAGGTGTCCAGCGTTTCATACATCTTTGCCGTTATGGTTAATGTCTCGCATCCATATGCCAACACTGTTCTGACTATGGTCTTGTAGAGTGTGACTTTTGTTTTACGATGGACACTGCGAGATTTAAAAACAGGGAGCAATGAAAAATATGTTTTATTGGCTGCCGTAATTCTTTTTCTTATTTCAGCTGGATCTTCATTATTTTCGGTAAGACTGGAGCCCAGGTAAGTGAATTGATCCACTACTTCAAACGAGTAGTTATCCTTATATTGCACACTGCCTCTCGGTCGATGCGCCGGGTTTCTGCTTTGTGTCATTACTTTTGTCTTTTCTTTGTTTATACACAATCCCAATTCACATGCTGCTGTCTCTAAGGGGTCGAAGACTTCTTCAATGGCTGTCATTGATCTTCCTATAATGTTAATATCATCCGCATAGCCGACAATTTGACTACTTTTGTAGCAAATATTGGAATTGGTGTCCACTAGAGTTTTTCTTATCACATGCTCAAGCACGATATTGAAGAGAGTGGGAGCCAGGCCATCACCCTGTTTCAGACCCTGAGACACTGCGAATTCCTCCGTCAGTTCTCCATCTACCTTGACCTGACATCTGGAGTTGTTCATGGTTGAGCAACTCCAGTTCATGGTTGAGGTTCAAGCTTCTTATGTTTCCTTATTTCAAAATATCATTCACGTTATGGTCATGCCATCCTTTTTTGGGGCGACCTCTGCTATTCACTCCACCTCTTACATACATGTATATTTTTTGGTCAGTCGTTCACCGTTCATTCTTTCAATATGTCAAAACCACATATATGTATTTACTTTCATTTTCCTTCTTTATCTTGCATTCTCTCCTTATGTTCTCATTCTTTATTCTATCATATATCGTTCTATTACATACTCTTCTTAGTGATCTCATTTTTCCAGCATTGATTCTATTTTCATACGTCTTTTGCCACGTCCACGTTTCGCTAGCATGCGTCAAAGTAGGCACTACAATAGCATTATGTACGGCAATTTTGGCGTCCTTTGAGATTCTTGGATCGGATATTACTGGTCTGAGTGCTCCGTTTATTCTATTACCTGCCAAAACTCTTCTTTCAATATCTTTATCAGGTCTTCCATTCCGTTCAAACATACTCCCCAAGTATAAATATTCCTCTACTTGTTCTAGCCATTCGTTCTCTGCTTTTATCATACCCGCAATTTTACTTTCAGTTTTTTCGAATACCAATATCTTAGATTTACTCACATTCATTCTAAAATACATCTCTGAATATATTATTAAGAAACATTTTCTGAAATAAAACCATCAAAGCGACTTAATTATTGCTCAATCTATATTTTCATTATAAATCTGTTTGATAACTCGGAGGCATCAAAATATACAAAATGACGATGTGATAATTTAAAATTGTGCCGAGTTTCAAAGACGCGTTTGAGATTAAATTGTATTCTCTGGCATGTAATAAAGAATGTCACATTGTTTTTCACAGTAAAATTGAGACGTAATAAATTATGTAAGGCGAAGATGTAAGACGCAGGAAAATAATCAACGTCTTTGGACTTTTCATAGGACGTGACAGTGAATACATTCTTTTCTTGAGAGACACTTCACTTCACCGCACTTATGAATAATGATAGAATATTTATATGGAAAATTTTACTTACGTCTTAAAAATTTTGCCAAAAAATTAACGTATCATAAATACGTTTCGTTGCGCAGCCTACATATTATTTATTCATGAAACACAAAAATGAGTGGGTTTAGTATAATACTATCAACATGCAGTAAATACTCCAATGTCATATTATTATTAAAAATATTGTGAATTTTCTTATAATTACAGCATATATGTGATTAAAGATGAGCCGGTGGCTGAGTGGGAATAAACGCTGGTTAAGTAATCCAATGATGGCGAATTCGATCTTACTTTTTTGTTGGATAATCCAAATGAGTTGTGGTCAAAACTAAACTCTCCACTACATAGTAAGTGTAGATTTTTGTGTATAACATTTTAAAAGGTTGACAATTTATTTCACACTGATATAACGCAACAAAGATTTATTTTCTTTAAAAGTTTACAATCCCTGAATAGATTTTTGAGAGTGAATTATAATTGTATTTAAAGTAATCTCGATTTTCCAGACTACGAGAGTATTTTAAAAATTTGACAGATGAAATCATAGAGAAGAAATTAACAAATATCTATAGAAAACTAATCAGCTCTAAGTTTATGGACTTACATATATGATATCAATATGAAGTCAATCAGACTTATAATTTGAGCTGCAGAGAGAACACAAAAAAACAACGTAAATGATGAAAACATAGAGAGTAAATTAACGATTGTCATGTAAATATGAAGTCGATCGGACTTATATTTTGGGCTGTAGAGATGACACAAAAAGTATACGGAGTACGGCATACGGCTTACGCCTTAAATACTTATAAACACATCACGACGAAACTTATAGTGTGTACTTTCTACATGATACCCATTGAAAAATTGATGTAAAAAAAACACGCTTAAAAATTGTGAAATCATGACTGACCACTATTCCAGTCAGTGGTTTTTCTAGGAATCAATTGTACTAATTTGACTTTTGATAGATTTAAGAAATATAATGTTCATATTGTCCATATAGTCCGAATCGATTAAAATAAAACCAAACAAAATTATAAAATTGTAATCAAGGAATATGCTCCTACATTTAGTCTAGATTTACTAGAATATTAGTGTAGGTAGCAATTTTTAGACTGATTGTCAGTACATTGCAAAATTTCTGTGGAAAAGGAATGTAAAGCCGCAGGTACAGATTATTCATATGATCGGATACTATGAACAATAATCGATTTAAGTACAATATGAGAAAACTGCAAACGGTGCTGAAATCTTCCTTGTAATTTATTTAATTTGATAAATAAAATTAATTGATAAAAATTAATATGTGATAAACCATTATAAATTACAGGGGCGTGTCTATAACCTTCGGACTAGGCAAACCCTGAAAGAAAATTTGGAAATGTCCAAAATTTAATATATTTTTTTTAGAATCGTTGTTCGTTTGAGTGCCCATGAAAATATTTTAAAATCTCATGCCAAAATAATGTTTACATTTGTGGCTCTGTCAAGCATCGTATCTGCACATAAGGTTCAATTTTTAATCGTGAAGTATGGTTTCAATATACCTACCAGACAAAAATATTAGATTTTGAATTTCATAACTAGGCAAGCCAAGATTTTCGGCTTCTATAAGAAATTCCGCTACTGATAAATTACGACCGGTTTCAAAGAGACAACTCTTCCTAGGGACGTACCTATCTCTATAGCATTTAGAAATAAACAAACCAATCTGTAATTCATTTTTTGTTTAAGGCACCAATTTATGAAAAATGCTTTAATTGGCGAAAAGTTATTTATTTGTTTTATATTAAGATCGTTTAACGTGATGAATATTGAGATTATTTTTTAAACGAATGAATATGTCTTTGAAATAATTAAGCATTGATGCTTGTGCTATAGGTGAACGAAATAGAACGTGGCAGGATTCGAACTCGCGACCACTGGATTACTAACCGCTCTGCACCACCCATCTAAGATTCATATTGATTTATACCTACTAGAAAAATCAATATAGTCAAAATACTTTCTACTAACGGTGTTCGACATTTATACAGAGGAGACTAGTGTGTGGGCAAACACATGTGTCGTGCTTCCTTTTATAACGTAATGCATACCCGTACACCTGTCCCTTGTTACCCCACACATGCCGTGATGGTATGTAGGTACCTATGTATAAAAAAATATTTTCATTTTCTTATCTAATGTCAAACATAAATAAAAAAATCATTTTCGTCTTAGAACATTTAAATTTGGGGCTTAGATATTACGATGGGGATTTTTCTATATTCTGATATATATTTCAGGAGCTAAACGTATTATTTTTAATATTAATTTGTTTTGAATACATTTCGGTAACGCCGTGTGTTTAATACAATGATGCTGGAGCCAGACTTCTGACGAGATAGAGATTTTACGGGTTATTAAATTTTCGCAAACAGTTTATGGTTTGATCTAGTAACAGGTTCAGTAGCTAGTTCTAGATATGGAAACTTCAACATCTAAAATTGAAGGTTTACCTTGGTATTTTGCGTTGATCCGCATCGTTTACGTATTAACTTCTACACTTTTCACTCTAATATATGCTCTTATTATTTTACTATTGTTACTTATCACAAGAAATAGACTAGTGTACTCTTTGAAATGGTGAGTAGGTGGGGGCAGGTATTCATTTCAAGTAATAAACCACTCACAATATAGTTATCATTACTTAATGTCGAAGAGTTAACAGGAATGAAGAGTTAAAAGAAAAACGAAGAGTTAACAGGAATTTATAATCAGCAGATCAAAAAGACAGAAAGATGTTATTTTATTGGTACCTACTAGCTTCAATGCCAGCCGTTGGCCAAGAATGTAAATATTTAAAGGAATCGCTTTATAACATTATCACACAAAATTTTATCAAATTTGGAAGTGGTTAATTTTTTTTTGAGTAATCATTGTAAAAAAAAAATAAGTTGGCCACTCCTTTGTATAGGACTGTTGTATATTTAATATTAAATATCTGAAATATATTTTGTATTTCTACACATTTATCCCTTTTTTGGCGTGACAAAAAAATCTACTTCAGGTATAGGTACTGGTACATGCACGCATATAAACTATATTTTTAGATGTTCTTATATTCCCAGTAGAAGTAAGATAAACACACTAACACCATCATTGCTTTACTACTTTAGATTATGGTGATTGGAAGTTTACTTCTTAAGTATTATTTATTTATTATTGCTTCTCGTGCAACTAACAGGTAGTTGCCATATTCTAGAGGCTTATGTTATTAATCGTCTCACAGATCCAGACAGAAAACACTATTTAAAATTGTGTCTCCACTGGCAATCAAACCCGGGACCTTTGGAGCTGAAGTCAGATATCCAACCAACTGAGCCAAGAAGGCCGACATGATGGACAAGAACGAAGTGAAAATTAAGAATTTCTCTTAATTTTGGTGTATTTTCCAACTGTCGATTCGTTCAAAAGAATTTAATTATCTTAATGAATCGACAGTTCTAAGCCAAGATGCGTGTGTGAAGGAACATTTTATATGGTGAGGTGGACTTTTTGCATGCCAAAAATACCAAGTTAGAAGCTTCGTTTCATAAACGTCTATATATATGGATAAATTCAGAATTTGAAGTAGAATATTTTGTGTTTTGTGTGTCTGTGTGTGCCTGTGTGTCCGTAGCCCCCTTATGACTTTTAATCTGTTCAATTTACACAGCCCAAAATTTCAGAATATATATAGTTATAGCTACCAAACTTTTATTCTCAGAATATTTGAATTTTTGTTTCAGTCAGGGGTTATCAACTTTTGAATTTTTACTTTATTTTTCCCATATATCTCAAAAACCATGTAAGCTAGAACGCTGAAAATTTGTATAAATATAGACAAATAAAAAAACTCGAATTAGTCTTTTAGAAAAAATTCCAGAGTTTCTCAAACATCTTTTATTAAAAAAAAACATTTTTTACGATAAATTTGTGTGTTTAACTGCCTATATTTACAAAGTTTTCAAGAATATCGAAAAAAGCCGAAACACCCCAACTAGATAATTAAATTTGCTATAAAAATATCAGCATTATAGTACTACATCTCAATTTTTTTGTAACAATTTTGATAAAAATTGAATTTAGTGACGACATCGTTTCATACAATGTGTTGTGTAAGGCAGTAAACACTATATAATATAATATCAATCAATAGTTTGATATCTACTTAATCTACAAACATACATCATGCTGTTTTTATATTCTGGGTTGTTAAACAGACTGATCTCCATACTATCCTATCCTGGCATACATACGTACATGTTTTATACTATAGAAAACAAAAGATCTTGTTTTATAGTTTTTTTTTTTTTTTTAACATGTCTACGTAGGGGACGCCAGCTATTAGGATTTGGGTCCATTTTACTCTTCCGAAGAAGCGCACTACGTAGCGTCGGGAGGGGTTTGCAATCTAGTTTGGTACGTATTCTTCAATTATGCATAGGTATTTCGCCATCGACAGTTGGATCTCATATGTTACATGTAAATAGTAATTAAAAATACACGGTAATACTTAGTTATATTTCTAACCCTATCAAGTCTGTAGTTCCACTCTGTATACGAAATATCTTTAAACTCAATGTACTCGAATTTTATTATGAGACTCATGACCACTGTTACGTACAATTCAAACCTATTATGATATTTCTGAAATTAAAATATGTTCCATGCAAGACTGATACAACCTATATTATATACCTGTACATCTCCTTCCCATACACCACAATACATTTCTTTATCCTACACTTTCGCATCATCATCCGGTCAGTACCTACATATCATCTGTCGATCGACATAATCAAAAAAATAAAAATAAAATCAGTGAATTCATTAATAACACGTAGGTACAATTTATGTATTTAGTGAACAGTGAACAAGAGAAATATGTATATCAGTGCATGAGACCAGTGACTAACCAGCAAACTAACATTCAAGTAGGTGCTATTATCATCATCCTCATAAAAACTAACTGAACCTAACCAAAAAAATAATGGGAATGGAGATTTACGTACACATCATACTATTATTCCATCATATTATTTCGTTGTGGAATTTGATTAGATTCCGTATAATTTAATATTAGGTTTAGTTAGCATTTAATGAGCGAGTTGCTTTATAAATTGAATGTAAATTAGTTGCAGGAAATTTTTTATCAATACCTTTGCCATTTGAGATTAGGAATATGTTAATTATGTATTCGCATTTGTCAAGCTACATGATTACATTTTTCAAATAAATTAAATATAACATATTTTTTACCTAGTTGTAAGATTTTTAATGTTATTATTTTTATGTTTAAATTTTCGCGTTTAATGTCAACTATGACAGCTAATCCGACATTAGTAAAAATGAGCAATGGTGTTTTCTAAGGTCTAGTCAAACTTTAGAAAAAATAGAATAAATGTTTTCGACTTTTCTCTAATGAATGTTCGTCACACAATTTTAAAATACAGCCTATATTCCCCTAAAAAAACATATCGTCTGCTTACTGGAAGAAGTCACTAACTGCGACAAACATGTTTTCGGGATAATGGCTGTCAAAGTTTTTTGGCAATATTAACTCTCATTACTCCTTTAATTGTTTATAGATTGTCATGAATTTTTCAACATATATAAAAAGTAGCCTAATCTAACTATATTAAATGTTCAAATTTGACAAAAACTCATAGGGAAAGAAAAAAATAACACAAAATTGCATATAATGAGATTTTCCTGACGGCTCATCTGCCTTATTGCGTGAGATTGTATGTAATATTTCTATGTGGCAAAACTCATAATGCTTTCATAAAAAAATTCAAATTTTAATCACTTCTTTGCAACCTGCACAAGTGGCGAGTTATATTAAAATAATCTTTTTTACAGCATTTTTTTAAAAGTACTCCATAATGTCGTAGAGAAATATATCTATAGTGCATAAAATTAATGTGAATGAACGATAAAGTTTTTTCATTTTCGGTTTGTTCTGAAAATGCAAAAAATCTAATAATGTTGGGATTCCGATAATTTAAATCACGTATAAACATTTTTGAACGCACGCGATTGTTACCCTTACTAACGCGTAACTTCATAGTGCATTAGACGGTTTAAATGTATCATGTTTTCTTTAGCTTTATTTATCTTCTTAAAACATTTTTTAACATATGCAATGTGGTCCGGTGTGTTATTTGTCTTTAATTATTTATCATTATCAAGAACATATTATACCTATATTTTGTAGGAAATTTGTTGACACAATATGCCATTCCATTTGTAGGAAATTTGTTGACACAATATGCCATTCCATTTGTAGGAAATTTGTTGACACAATATGCCATTCCATTTGAGTGATGTTTAAATGACCATAATCCGCAATAACAGTAGAGTGGCGTATAGAAGAGTACAGAAGGCGGCAAGTGTAACATTGATTGGATTTATTGCTTAGTTTGGGTCGTGACTTGATTGCGCATTTAAGAACCAAAACTTTGATATTATTATCTCAGGTATATTATTATGTTGAATACCTACGCAGCAATAGCAGCAAGACACCAACCAAGGCAGATCAGCGACTGTCAAATTGTAACCCAGGGCCATAATATACAGAGAAAATCAAGACCACCATACATTCAACTCTATATAAACAATGGACTTTACTAAATAATGAAAACTGACAAGAGAATACTTACATATGCAGGTACATAAAAAAGTTTTTAAGGTTTTAAGTTCATACCTACCACCTCGACTGAGCCATATTATTGACATATGATGTTAAATAGACTCCATTGATTTGATACTATTTAATTGCCCATCACGTCCATTTAAGTTACCAATATGTAACAAATTATTTATAGAATACATTTATTCACAGAACCTGTAACACTTTGAATGTGTTCTTTGAGAATATAGACCTCTGTAATATGTTTATAATTATATTCAAAGTTCCTGAATGCCTCTCTGGCTTCTGGTGAGTAGTGTTTTTGCAAGCTCTCCTCTTTCTCTTTCCGTCCAATTCCTAATTTCCTTTCCATTCATATTCCTATAAAACAGGTATTACAATTTATACAAAAATTATTTTTTCTGTAAACTTAATTGGTCCTCTAATGAAGTGTTATATTATTCATTTATAACTTGTAATTAAGACTGTATGTTTACAAAATAAAATAAAAATAAAATATGTAGGGACATATGTAGTTCAAAATAAAAAAAAATATTTTAGTAATAGGGAGAGTGTGGAGGTATCGGACAGTATCCATTAATTCATGTTTGGTATGTACATTTCATAGATTTCTATATTTATCAAAATATGTCATTAGGGATATGTTTAATATTAAATCAGTGTCAGTTTGCCCAAGTGTCCGTCTCGCCCAAGGGTCCTGCACCCAAGCGACCGCAGTCAAGAGTCCCTTTCCGTTTTTTTCATAGATCAGCTCCGATGACATTTCAAACTTAAAAAACTAATGAATAATTACGGTCGAAGTTTGTGACCTATGCGCGATAACTGCTAAAAATAATATCGTCATTGTAAAATAATGAGTTCTCATTTTTGTTGAATATATCAAACTTATGTTTGTTCATCAAACTTAGCTGGAAAGTGGCAGCAGAGGACAGGATTGGATGGAGGCGAAAGTTAACGGAGGCCAAGGCTCGATTTGGGCTGTAGCGCCATCGAAGAAGAAGAAGATGTTTGTTTCTATTTCTGATTTTAAAATTTTGAATATCGAGGTCTTTTGTTTTTGCGTAAAATAAACATATGAAAATAACCTCTAAATTTAAAAATGAATACATATGTAGGTATTGTACATCTTGTGCATGGTTTGTCAATATGAAAATTTATAAATCCCATACGTTCACTTACCGAATGTCACGAACTTCAAGACGACCTAAATAGACTCCTTGCATATTGTCTTGTAAATAGATTGCAATTGAACACCTCAAAATGTTTTAAAATTACATTTACACGAAATAGACAGAAAATCTACTATAACTACACAATCGATGATAACATACTTATAACTGTTGACAAAATTAAAGATTTAGGAGTTATCTTCGATTCGAAGCTCACATTTAACGCACATATAGACGCAATAATTGACAAAGCTTTTAAAATGCTCGGATTCATAGCACGCTTATCGAAACCTTTTTACAATACTCAAACTCTTCTTGTTTTGTATACAACCTACATAAGACCGATTCTGGAACATTGCACCCCGATCTGGTCTCCTTTTTATAACATACATATAAATAGAATAGAAAGAGTACAAAAAAAGTACCTTAAAACCGTCAACTACAAATCACACCTTCATTTTCCTAACTACACAGAATCCAGGAAATTTCACGGCCTTGAATCACTCGAGAACCGAAGAACTCATAACGACCTATCACTTCTTCACAAAATAGTTAATAATTTTTTTGATGCTCCCCAAATAATAAGTAATATACTGTTTCATGTGCCAGGTAGAACAAGCAGACACTCAAATCTATTTCATATTCCACACTGTAGCACTAATCACAGAATGAATTCATGCTTTCCACGCATTTGTAAGCAGTATAACACAAGTTTTTACGACATTGATGTACTCAACAGCACATATCCGCAATATCGCAGGAGTATATCCGCAAAAACGCAGTGATACGAGACATGGAATACCAATCCTCTTTATTCCTTCCCCACTCCCCGCAATTCCTAAATATCCCCATTATCTATATCCCTAATTTTGAATTACTTATCTTGTTTATATTCTTTGTTATTATTATTTATTTTTTTTTGTTTTAAGCTGTATACTTTAATTTTAATTAAGTTTTTAACTCACTCCACTGTATATGTTTTTTAAGCTAACTTGTCCTTTTTTTATATTACGCATGTTGTTTAATTAAGTTTTTAACTCACTCCACTGTATATGTTTTTTTAAACTAACTTGTCCTTTTTTTATATTACGCATGTTGTGGGAACTATTTTGGCAAATTACTGATATTTGTTATTGTTTTTGTTTATGGATTATAAATTGCTGTATGTTTCCCCTTAAATTAAATAAATAAATAAATAAATAAATAAATATATTGTGAACTGAAGTCCAAATTATACTTATTGTTAAGTGATGACAAATATAGGTATTACAAATAGTGTAACAATTACTTTACCAAACGATCCATTTAACAGGTGCACTGGTAGTATCAAACTATTTATATTGGCAATAGCAAATGGAAACAGCAGATTGAACGGTAAAATGATTGTCATGCTCATTGCCTAGATATACCAATTTACAGACAACACAATATTGTTGTATTATAAATACACCATTTATTAGTAAAAATAATTGTTTATTTTTTTATTCTAGTAAGTATTTCATATTACAGTATTTTTTACTATAACAGACTCAAAAGTAATAAAACTGTATTTTGATTATGTTTAGAATAACATACCTACATTAAAGCTTTACATTCAAAGGGCACCCCAATTATAAATCGATTTTCTCATAGGTATGTTAAACAGTGTAGTTCTAAAAAATACCATAAGTATAGTTACATATATGCATAGATATATACCATCACGCCTTGTCCTTCGCGGGGTAGGCAGAGAGAACCGAATGCAAATTTTTTCTATCATAGCACACATTCATCGCCTCGTTAACTATCACGCATCGTCTCATACATATTCGTTTCTTCTTCACGCTACTAACATTTCCTTCTTTCAGAATATCGTTGACATGGTCATGCCATCCTTTTTTTGGGCGTCCCGACTTCTTATTCCATTGAGCTTTGTATATTGTCATTCCTCATTTACTATTACCAAGTTGCCAAACCATCTCAATGTGTTAACATTCATTCTATTACTTTGGTACATACATATTTTTTCATCTTAAATTCTTACCTTGTGTCCTCACGTCGTACCTACCCTGTCATAATCATACTATTACAAATTCTTCTTAGTGATCTTATTTCAACTGGATTTATTCTGTTTCTTGCGACATGATATGTTGAGGATAGGACGAAATGAAATAAAACAAGCTACGAAACAATATTTTATATTAAAACAAGAGAGAAAGAAGGATACTGTAGATAATAAAAATCAAAATCATAAATAGTGAAACCTCCGAAAAATTAATCGAGAAAAAATGGAAATTAATTTACAGTATAAATTACCAATAAAATAATAAAAGGAAATCAATAAAGGGATCAGTATTATTTGACGAGCATGATGTATGCGGCTATGTTTTAGGCATGGGGGTATGTATTTGTTTGAATTTGTTTGAATGAATTTGTTTTTCAGTACCTATAAATATTCCGTCTGTGTATGGTTGTGATCAATACATAGATGATCTAAATATCAGATATGGAATTAAGATATTTTCTTTTATTTAAATACTCCCATAAATTTGATACAGAAACGAGTTTAAATACCAATGAAGTACATGTATTATATAATTACAATATGTATAGAGTTAACAATATATTTATATCATTATGTAATAACACAAAGTAAATATTGGTACCTATTAATTAATTATGCATATTGAATAATTCACCTCCGCCTTATATTATTATCAACTACATAGGTCGATTTCATTAAGGTTGGTATAGCATGTAATGAATGCCAAATACAAAATTGTCACGAGATCTCGAGTGAATATGCTGTTTAGAAAGGAGATACGTCTTAAGCAGGTAGCTTATTACTTTGATTTATTTAAGGGTACAAAAACACGCGACGCATTCCATTGCGGATTTTGCCAACAACAAACAACTAATATTTACAAATCCGACCAATGTGTAACTTATATAGTATTGTGTCTATCAACATGACAAACGCAATATCCAAATCTGTCCTTATAAAATAATAATAATATTAATAGACAAAGTGACACACGTCACAGATAATGGCTAAACAAATTATGAAAAGTTTTAAACAACAAATTATTGTCAATCATGCGATCTGATTTTGAAATAATTAAATTATTGTGAAATTTTGGTAAAAATAAGCACAAACAAATTGCGTTCTTTTTGTCATATTAATGAAATCATATCAGACACACAATCAATTAAATGGACAGTATATTGTAGTATTTTCAAACCGTTATATATAAATATTCATATTTAAATGTACGTAAAGGATACGTTAATTCTGATACAAAAAGAACTATCGGAATTAAATTTGAATCTGTCAGAAAAGTACATGTGAGTTGATATGAAAAACGAATATAGATTATAACGGTATCTTTTGTCGTTCGGAATATTTCAAAATAATGTTTTCTCAGAGATGACAGAGACTGTTCATGTTAAAAAATTGTACATAGTAATCCTAAGGCCTAACGGGAGTATTGTTGGTTTATAAATATATAGAATAAAATATATTTGTGGACTATTTAACGTCATACACATAAAATACAAGTACTTACCTGAAACAAAATTGATTATTATTCCTTACCTGCAATTTTATCCACACGTTTCAAACATTGTATTAAATCAAATTGGAATAGAAACATGCATTATCATACATGTCTGAAATGTTCATCATCTCAGGAGGTAGATGCATTATTCAGTATACCTGCAGACACTGGTGTATGATAGTTCCATTAATTGTGTCTGATGAAGTAGCACGGAACATGAAGCACACACGGCTATACGGCCAGCAACAGCCTGTTCTACTAAGATAATTTATAATCCATTATCACTTATTTGTTCGGCATTGTATGTAGTATATTCATCCAACTGCACAATATTATCATTCTGCTCGGAGTATAATACAACCTCAAGCGATATATTTTGTATGTAGATGATGATATTCACCTTTTCATTTGCTGCGATCCTGATACATCTTATGTGAGTACCTACATAATAAGTTGAGTTCGTATCATATTTGATATGCACGTTTTAACATTGATTTCAATTTATTTTGTACATTCGTTTTGTATTTGCAACAATGTACTAATGTAGTGGTTTTATAGTATGTCTTCTTTGTGTGTAAAATAAAGAAGTCAATATGTAAATAAATTTCTCTGTACTCAATAAACCATTCTATTGACGTGGTTGACTGGTAGATATTTCCTATGGGCAATATGTATCATTTGTAAATACATAATATGAGAGTTTTTTTATTCTTATTCCAAAATCATTATTTGTTTATTCATGAAGGTATGTACCTACCTAATAAATGTTATCAATCCAACAATTGATATTTCATATTACCCACTTATAATTATCACGAATATAAATAAATAAATCATTTATTTTTCTCCTCGGACTTAAGATTTCATGTTCAAGGGCACCTCCCTGTTTCCAAGGATATACTTGAACTTGCTGAAAGCAGCTCAACTTAGTTCTGTTTGCCATAGTAGTTCCGCGATTTGATTTTTTCCCTAGTTTTATTTTGTGCACGAGATATACCTACCTACATTTATTGCCAATGTCGACTCTATCTTGGGTTGGACTTGAATAATCCTTAAGTTCATGTACGTCTTCACTAAATTATGTCGCCTGCAAAACGAAGATGATTCAGATATGTTACATTTATTTCCCGCATAAGGTTTCCTCACTGCAAAAAGTTTACATAAAATAAAATGCGTTCAACGAGCCATGGAAAGGTAAAAGTTGGGCATCAATCTCCGGAATCGAATCAGAAACAAGGAGATTAAACGTCGGACCAAGATTGCTGATATTGCAGAAAGACATTGGACGTGACACGTGGCGAGGCAAGACAGTGTTAGATGGTCACCTAGATGAATCCTAAAGTGGAAGGAAATGTTAGGAAAAGATCTTTATCCAGAAGTGGATCGATCATGGTTGATAAGTCAAAGAGATTCCGTTAGGTGTCTAGTAGTATTGTACAAGAAAATATTATTTATAATTATATGCATCGATATGTTGCACAAGGCGCAAGGAACTGACTGGATCGTTTTGTAAACGAGGGATCGAGCATGTTCCATTACGTACAGTACAAAAATGTAGAAATCCACCTTGTTCTTAAACAAGTGTACGATGGCAAAATAATAGGCTTCGGAGTTGATCCGGCCGAGCAATAAACCGCTGGCACTCGTGTTGCACGATCGACCGCGGTGCGGCACCTTTCCTTTTTGTAATTTACTACATATATGCTTAAAGTTCAATTGTTTTGCGGAGGTCTATCTAACACATGCAACCGCTAAGTACTTATATGTTATGTGTGGGACGTTAACACATCTTATATTATAACTAAAACCAGATACCGTATCTAATACCTATAGGTATTATTAATCGCACACCAAACCGTTTTACAACGAAAATTAATATTACACTATACAGTGTGGGCTTGATTTCATCATTGGACCACTCCCATAAGTAGATTTCTTCTCTCACCAGGAACTAAAGTCTTGATACCAATAATAGAATGCAAATATGAAAATTGATAATATTGTTTGAAAGCTAAATTGGATATATGTGGAACAAAATGAAGAGATATATATATATATTATATATACTAAACGACGAGAACCTCTCATTTTTGCTGTTTTTCTATAATATTAGTACCTACCTAATGCATACATTTGTTTCAGAAGGAACCATATACATAGCTGCTTCCATAGATTAAAGAATGTGGCATGATAATGTTATTGAATTATGTAATTGTTACTGTTAGCCTGTTCCTTACGGGAGCTTTGGTAAGCGCCAGCAGCCATGTTACTGCTGCTTTGTTCAATATCTCAACCATGGCGAGAAAGGGACTGATGCCTAGTTTTGACCACTACTCTGCCATCTCGTTCTGGAGAGCAGCATAATATATTATCATGATTTTTATTTTTATTATATATTGATTTTCGGGCAACTAACAGGTACTATGACAAATAATGATTTAACACGCACCCTATGGTAACAAACTCACATGGAAATTTGCACTTTTAATTGGGTATATCTAAAAAAAAAAATTTTAATTTATATTTGAATAAAATTTACAGCTTTAGGTAGTATTTAACACAATATGAAATATACATTGATTCATCGCGCCAATTACAAAGTTCTATGAATATTTTGTTTGAGAAACTATTGAACCTACATATAGTATTGCAGGAGAATTTAGGATATAGCGAAGGGTCAAGGATGGGGAAAAAAATTTAATATACCTACACATCATATTCACGCAAACATAATTATTAATTATCAGTTGGCGTGAATAATACGAGTATGGCAAGTGGCACAAAATTATAATTTATTTGAATGCGCATAATATACCATGTATTCAATGTTTTCTGATATATCAAAAAACAAAGCAAAGTTCTGTATTTCCCTTATATGTAAAAGTGTTAAATTATCTCCAGAAAGATATTTTCATTCTGTTTGAACAATACACCTGTACATGTCACTGCATAGTTGAGACAAACAAGGTAATATCTTTTATCTTTAGGTGTGTTTCTGTATTCACTGCGTATTCTTGAGATAATATCTTATTCAATGTCTTTCTAACATTTAACTACAAGTCTTGATAGATGAAACAAATGTCTGTTCAATACCTAAAAAGGATACAAAAGAGAGCTTATTGCTATTTTCTTATATTTATAGTGTGATGATAAAACATGAACCAGAATGATATGCAAAAAGACTAGTTAACTTGAGGTGATAATAATGTATCACTTTAGAGAACTATTCAAAATCATTATAGCTGCATAACAATGGTGACACTTTTGTCTATGTGTGTAGCACAAATATAGGTATTTTGATAAATAACGAATTACGAAGTTTTTGTATGAGAATTGCATTGCAGAGATATATCTAAATACTTAGCGCTTTCGCGTTGGCGTAAACTAACATTTGCGAACTGTCAAAAAGTAAGGTTGATCGCGAGGAACCTTACGAGTGGTTTTAAAATCCGAAACGTTTTCGATGGATGATGATTTTAGCGACTTTGTCAAATACGTATTTGGTAACTTTGTCAAATCAAATACCAAACAGATTATTCAGCAATGTAACTTACGAGATGCCGAAAATTCGCTGGAATTTTTTTAAAAATCGCGACATCGAGCTGCCAGTGTGATCTTGCTTACGTGTGTTTGTGTTCTTATGACAAAAAAACATTTTAAACCGTCAGTCTAAACCCATAGAAAACTATATATCTCTTCCGTCGACCTTAAGTTTGGCATAGTATTAAGTATTTAGTTAGTGATGTCTCTCTGCAATGCAATTGCTAACTTAAGAATAATAAATTGGTACTCCAGTGAGGATAGGAGTTAGTATTCAGTTACCTAGGACTGTGCATTCGCATCATAGACTCTTACTTAGTGATCATCAGTGATCAATTGGTACCTATGGTACAATTAGAATCATCATCCTAGCATTACAATACACACTGCACTGTGCATATATCTTGGGTTACTCAAGAATCTCCATCTACTGGTTCTAATACTGCATTGTTTGTGCTTGATGGTCAAGAAAAGAAATAATAATCCAACTCATTTTAGTGTGCTCATATTTATTCGATCTAGGAGTTTTAAGAATCTATTTAGCATGAGTGATACCTACAAATTGTATTAAATTTCAGTTCATCGGTAGGTTCTACCAGAGAACGAATTATTCATTATTTTATTTTATACTGCTTCACGGGTTATTAGGTAAAGGTACTATGTCAAATACAAATGGAACCAATAACAAGTTGACGTATTTTGAGTTACAACACAAACAAACAAATTAAAAGATGTGTAAATGATCTAGGAGTTTTATTATAAGACACGAGGGTCGACATTGTAAGTGATCATCAAGCCCCATACAAAAAACTTACAAAGCAATAAAAATGACTTGATAGGAAAAATATTCCCGAATAAAACGTGAGTATTAAAGTAGGAGTGCGGCTGAGGACAGGGACGTATGAAGATTGATTCTGGAGAATTCCAGGGTCCACACAGGGTTGTAGCGCCAATGATGATAATGTTAATGCAATGTAGGCGAGGGAACTTGTTCGTAATTGTGACGTACCAACTCCCTTACCTTTTAAAATTTTAGAACATTTATTATTGCGTAGTATTTAGAACACTAATTTTTGCTACGAGGCACCGGCCTTGAAAGTACTTGCATTTTTTCTATTATTATCGTTTTCGGGTGAAACGTATGTAAGACCCGGGTAATAGAAAATGCAAGGTGCAAAATAACATCTCACATATTTCACCAATAAGGTTCACCATCTACGGAATGGGACACTTGACTGCGGCCACTTGGGTGCGGGACACTTGGGTGCGGGACACTTGGCTGCGAGACACTTGGCTGCGGGGGACATTTGGCTGCGGGACACTTGGGTGCGACGGACACTTGGGTGCGAGCCCACTTGGTTGCGAGTACATTTGGTCGCGACGGACACTTGGTTGCGAGCCCACTTGGTCGCGAAATCAAAAATATTTTTTTCTGTTTAGGAATGAAATATTTCGTACTGATTTTTGTAATGCTCTTTATATTTATTTATTTATTTTTAATTAAAGAACCACTTACAGCTAAAAAGTTACTATACATCGTTGTTTCATCAAATAAGGGCAAGCTACTACAAAACTGGTCAGCCAATTACAAGTGCCACATCCTGCATTAAATATCGGCCTACAAATCTATAAGAAAAGGAATATCAAAAAAGAATCTATATGATAATAAAAAGATACAACAGAAACTATAATGTTTATTATTTTTATAAAATATACAGTTTTGATCTTCTCAGTAAATATATTTTTTGTAAATATATCAGTAAATATATTTATATCAGTAAATCAGTAAATATATATCAGTAAATATATTTTTATATTTTTTGTTTTGTCGCCTATACACAATATGTTAGAAGACGGCCTTCGTGGCTCAGTTGGTTAGATATCTGACTGCTGAGCCAAAGGTCCCGGGTTCGATTCCCGGTGGAGACACGGTTTTTAATTGTGTTTTCAGTCTGGATCTGTGAGACGATTAATATCGTAAGTCTCCAGAATGTGGCAACTTGTTATTGGGTGCGTGTTAAATAATATTTGACATAGTACCTGTTAGTTCCCCGAGAAACAATATTAAATAAATAATTCAACTATTCATATTGAAATTAGCAAATTAAGACTTAATTGTTTGATACTTAATCTCTAAACATACATACATACCATCATGCTGTTTTCATATTCCGGGTAGGAAAAAAGGGACTAACCTCCATACTATCCTATCTTGACATACACAATAATAATAAACACTTCCTTGCACCATGCGCAAGTGACGAGTTTATTGCCGTATGGCAATTTCTTCCAACTAACCAGTGTTTCCAGCCCAGAGAAGCAATATTTGCGTGAGAAATGAATTTAAATATATTTCTCCTCTACTGGGTATCGAACCCAGGACGCCCGCACAGAAACCGATCGGCTTACCAACAGTGCCACGGCGGTCGGCATACATACCTACATGTTTTGTGTAGAAAACAAAATATCTTAAAAAAATTCAATAATTTCGATTTATTGGTTTATAGTTTGGTACTTACTTATTCTTCAACTATACAAGTATACATACTATCGCTATCGACAGTTGGATCTCATGTGTTACATGCAACTAGTGTGTATGAAAAATTCTCATACTTTTATAGTGTAAAAAATAATTTGGCTTAATTACCTTGTTTTACTTTACAATTTCAAACATAAGTACAAATTGGAAGAAATTGCCACTAGGCAATAAGCCCGCCAGTGTACTAATTATAATTTCAAGAAGATTTAATAAATAATTTTTTTTTTCATATTTTTAATGTCTGTATATAGGTACCTACTTGTATATCAACTACTTATATGATAAAAAGCATTACAAAAATCAGCACGAAAAACTTCAGCCCTAGGCAGAAAAAAAATATTTTTGAATTTGCGACCAAGTGGGCTCACACCCAAGTGTCCGTCGCGACCAAATGGACTCGCAACCAAGTGGGCTTGCACCCAAGTGTCCGTCGCACCCAAGTGTCCCGCAGCCAAATGTCCGCCGCAGCCAAGTGTCTCGCAGCCAAGTGTCCCGCACCCAAGTGTCCCGCACCCAAGTGCCCGCAGCCAAGTGTCCTAGACCGCACCATCTATACTGAATGTTGCCTTTAGAGGTGTTTGAAGGTCACTCATGTCTCTTGCTTTCTTTTATCAGGTAATTTATACCCGCACACCTATTGTTGGTTACTCCACATTGTGAGATTTTCCATGATGGATGTATGTGCATATTGTGCATGTTATTATTGCCAAAGCAAAAAACCGTGCTAATTAATAAAATTGAACATTTTCGATATGCAATGAATATGTTTTAGTGAACAGTTCATCTAGGGCCTAGATGAACTGTTCACTACTTTGCCCATGACTGATCTAGGCGGAAAACCCTCGTAAATGTATGTAATATACGCAATACTTACCGAGTGGGCGTGTATGAGCTAATGTTAATATATAAATAATACAATATGTGACATATATGTATGTAATACCTATATAACAAGTATGCCGGATAAGAATGTGAGACATGCAGCGTTCAAGTACCGCCATAATAAAATTTATAGACTGTGGATATGAAGTCGACTTTGGTTATGCAAAGGGCGACCCATAGGTCCGGCGAAATGTGTCCTAAAATCCTGGTCCGACGTGTCAATATCGCCTGAACGAAAGCCGAAGATTGAAATAAACCGGCGCATTTACGTCTAAATGGCAATCAGGAAATAATATTGGAATCAATGCTCTAACGGAGTAATACTCGAGTGTGTGGTCACGAAAGATAAATGTCATCATAGGAGAAAATATCGAAGCTTGGCGTACACGGAGACATGTCCAAACTAATATAATTATAACTTGTTAATTTTGTCGACGGATAATTCGTGGTGAAACTCCATTATACTAGGTATAAATGAAAACACTAATTAGTTTTAGTTTCACTATTTAATTTTAACACTGGCACTGACCGGTATCGATCTGAAGATCATCGTCAGAGCACTCTGACGATGATCTTCAGATCGATACCGGTCAGTGCCAGTGTTAAAATTAAATAGTGAAACTAAAACTAATTAGTGTTTTCATTTATACCTAGTAATATAATTATAATAATCGTCCACACAATACATTTTATAGATAAGTTAGAAATATAATTAATACACTTATGTTCCGCAACTCGATACCAACAGTATAACTGATACGTAAAATACATCATTAATCATTATTTAAAGACAATTGATACCCTCCTCTCAGTACAGTGGAGTACGAGCTACGAGCTCACTTTTAATGTCAAAATTGCTAGGTAACAAATAAAATTTTTATTTCACAAAGAATATTCATATGGTTAAATAAATGACTGTAAATAATGAAATCAATTGTCAAACATCAGAAAGGTTATGTTACATAATAAAATATATACAATAAAATAAATAATATTTTCGATTATATGGGTGGTACTAGAGCAGAGGTCCTGCCACGACCGATTTCGTTCACCTATAGCACACGCACGTCTATTTAGTTTAGGGAATGTATGATGATGTATATGTACTTGTTACAAATAACATATTCACTCTTTAAAAAAATAATAAAAATTAGGGTGAAACAAATGATACATGTAAAATTCGGAAACACGTTAAAATTTGTAAATAAAATAATAAAAAAATAGTCGAAATTATCACAAAATAGTCACAAATTATATTATTGTCGTTTTCTTACGCACAAAAAATATTTTTTTTTCTTCACGGCCATGAACCTTCAATGCCGGTATTGACCGCCGTCGATGGGTGAAACGCACATGTTATTAGCGAAATCATCCTCGGATCCCAGACAATGGCAGATGCCGGTTGAGTGGCTGCATCTGGAGCGAAACGGCGGCGAGGCTAGTCTCACTCAAGGAGATGCAGGCCGTAGCTCCTGGATCATGGCAGATGCGCGATTCAATAGCGTTTGGAGCATTTTCCAAACTCAGCATCTGTCACGGTCCAGGAAGACTCTTTCGCCGAATGGTGCTGTGTCGATCCATTTCGGCACTCCAGGTGTCACGTCCATGGCTGCTGATGTGGAGCGAGCCAGACCGGTATCTCCTGATATACTTTGGAGCTGTTCTGGGCACGAGGAATGCGGATATCCATCCCTCGGCCGTTCGGTGAGCGCGGTCCATGTTGACACAACGCGTGTGCATTTCCGACTCTCTTTGTCACAATTTTAAGGTAAGGCGACCGTCAGTTTTTTTTCTTGCACTCCAGCTGTTGAAAATATGAGAATAATATTTATTTCCTTGTCCCGTCATTGTTGCCTGACGATTTTGCATGACGTCGAAATAAAAAAAAACAAAAAGAAAGCGAACAGAGGTGGTCGCGTCACAATCATTGCGTATATTTATATCTTCTTCGTCATTAATTGATACGCTATTTACGCAACGCAATGATTATACGCAGTATAATAAAATCAATCTCTTGTTTTTTACTCTTCACAACCCCGAATGGATATAGTTTGGAGTTATGATTTTTTTAAGGGTATTTATTTATTGCAGATTATCAACTAGTATCATAGAGAGAGTGTTTTTTGAAAGTTGTGTGGTGGCAGAGAGGATTGCGCTCTGGATTAGTAATCCAGTGGTTGCGAGTTCGAATCCTGCCACGACCGCTTTCGTTCACCTATACCACAAGCATTTATCCTTAATTTAGGGAATGTATGAGGATGTCTATGTAATTGTTTCAAGGAAACATTCATTCATAAAAAAAAACTAGTTTCATGATAATTTATCTGTACCTATTCTGTAAGTAGGTATGTAGAATGGCGAAGTCAATAAGCCAATAACGTCCTGACTAAAACAGTGATTTGATTGTTTTAAATTTTTTTATAATTAGTTATATTCAAAATGAGTATTGAGCCAATTCATTTATGGGAGAAATCTTACGAGAACATTCCTGAATATACCTGTCATGTAAAATATTACAAATTTACAATGTTCAATTCACTTTTACTGTTTCTTTTTGTATTTTATTAATTTAATGGGTCCTTTATTACGATGCATTTATAATACGTATTTGATATTTGGTACTCGAAACTTACTCATTACCCATAATAGTTATGACATCTTTTCCCATAATAATTATGACATCTTTTCCCATAATATTTAAATATCAAATATATGTTATATGTCGTTGGTATTTAGTTAACTAGATAGGTAACTAAAAATATCAACGACAAATTATGTTTTCCTGTCGACTTCTTATTCTTGTTCATTAATTTTTGTAATCAATTTTCAAAGGTATTTGAATACTGAAAAAATACATCCCAAGTATGCCTTAAAGAAAAATAACTCCTCTGAAATAAACGGGAGAACCTCGACTGAGTTCATATAAAAACATATCGAGTGAAGTCTGAAATATCTATTGTCAAAGTCGGGCCACTTCAGTCCCTCAACAAAACATCTCAAGAATATTTTGCGTATCGTGTTAGGGTTGTCAGAACAATTACATAATTTGTTTCTTTTGTTTCTAAATGTCTCCTTTAAACACGAGTGCTTGCACTCTGAGAAAGGGAAATATGTTATTTTTTTAATGTGTATCTCTTATTGTATTTTATGATTCTGTATTTTGTATACGTGTTGTATTACATTAATAAAATAAAATAAATTAATATATTCAATAAAATATAATGAATTTCAATTTGTAATTTCATATGCTTATTAATAAATCCATAATAAATTTATACACCTTTTGTTGAAAACGTTTTTCCTCACGAATCGGCCTCCCACGCTTCTAGCATTCAATGAAAATTAAACGATGTTATTTTTCTAGATTATGTGATGATATTTATTATTAAAAAAAAATAATTTCATAAACTATTATATCAAAATTGTTTAACTGATTTAAACTAAACAAAAATCACATACAATAACAGTCTTATTCATAATAACTTATGTTAGGTTTAAAACAGTGTATAACAACAATAATGAAAATTACTATTCATAATATCATATATAAGGCAATACTGCTATATAACGGCTACATTACGCCAATATAAGATATACACGGTCCCAGGCTGTTTTAACAGCAATATAAAGCCAAATAGGGACCGAACATTTCCGATGATTCCCGAATAGTGCCGATTGTCGATGTTATTATGTTAAACAATTTTTGACGTTTGTGGGTTTGTGTCTTGTGAAATTGCGAAGCGGCGTGAATTTTGTGTTTCTTGTATCAAAATTTACCAATATACCTAATTTAAATGGACAATTTTGTGAATATTGTTTCTGCTTTCAATTCAATTGCACAAATAAATGAATTCGCTATCACCGGTAGACAAATGCCCGCGCGAAAAGTGTATAAGGAACGGTGAACGGAACTTTTTCAGTGTTGCTCCAATTTTCGCTGCGGTTTTTTTTGTCTTTAATATTCATTTTCGGAATATTATTCATTTTATTATTTATAATAAAAAATGCGCACAATAAACTCAAAATGATGCAAATGCAACAACTGTCAAATTACCGGAAAAAATACGCGATTTCCGACGTTGCCAGCTCAAACAGTAACATAGCAACGATATTGTTATATTGGTATATAAAAGTTATTATGAATAGTCAAGAGTATAAGTGCTTATACTGTGTTTTAGTTATATAATGTTAATACAACAATATAAGGTAATATTATGAATAAGACTGTAAGCATATAAAAAATTATATTTTTTTTCATATTATTATATTATTTTTATATTACGTTGCTATACTTTGCAATTTAGTTGGTTGGAAGAAATTGCCTACTGGGAATAAGCCCGGCAGTGTGCAGTATATTTGATTATGTTACCTACATATTTACAAAAACACAAATAAATTATAAAAAATATTTCGCTAGGACCCAGATTCATTATTATTTAATATCAAATATCAGTTTTGGATTGATTATTCTCAATATTTTTGCAAATAAAAGAAGAATTTCATTCATAAATTAATACAAAAAATTCTAAATAAAAATCGATTTCGTAATACTAAATTTAGCTTTCAATTTGTAATATTATATTGGCAACCCTTATAATAATACACGCACACACATAAAGTTAGTGTTGGCACTAACACATATCAACGGGTTTATACCCTCACACACGTGCGCCAATATCACACACACACACATACATTCACAATATCCGAATGTCTTCTTATTTCCTCCCTTTCTTTCTGTATTCTTAATTAGTGTTTGTGCGTCCCGTTCGCGCTCTCGCTCGCTAATTAGGCATCCATCCCTCTCACTCATTCTTACATTCTTCTTCTCTCGTTCATTCTTTCCATTTTACATATTATTATACAGGGGGGGGGTAACGGAGAGGGGGTGGTAGACACAACATGCCACCTAGAGGACTGCGATGGTTCCAAAACTAATTAACGAAATATTCGCATATATTTTTGGTGCAGTTGTAATTATTACAATTATCTTTATCTAAACCACGAATGCGTTATTTTATTTGTCTCGTTTGAAAACGACTGCTTCTTCGCCAGGACGGATGACAACTGCTTCTATAAAAAAAATGAAATTTTGATGATTTATTTGTTGTGTTGTTATTTCGTTTATTTTTCTCGTCAGAACATAATAAATATGTGTTATTATAAACATATATCATGATATCTTTAATAAATACATATGTACATAATATATCATTATTTCAAAAAAGGGTTTCCTTCCAAGCATCAAGTGTTTTCATCTCTGTGAAATAAAATCGCCCGAGAAATAACTTTTAATATATTCCGATATCTAAAAATTAATTGATACCCATATTTAAAATTAATCTATAAATTAAAATAGATCTATGAACTATTTATTAATATGTTTTTCCAATGAACTATTTATTAATAATTTATTTATTTATACATACATAGACTCATAGACATTACAATAATTATTGAATCTGCAATAGGTACCCCACAAGGCAAATACTGGGCCTGTACTGGGGCCAATGCATTTCGAGACAGTGACACTGTATTAGTTGATGCTAACATTAATCGTACATAGAAAGTGATAATATTAGAAAAAACAATGAAAAAAAAACACATACAAAAAAAAACAAAATATATATTTAGGGGTTGATTTCATGTTGTCTTAAGATTTATCAGAAGGTTATAATAATTATCAGAAGGTTTTTAAATGTGTGTTCAAAATTGATATTCATTAATCTTTAAAATCAATTGATATATATTAATTAAATAATGCAAAAAGGAATGATTTGTCTTAAGAATTAAAGAATTAACTTACTTTGCAATACACTGTTTATTCACAAATAACAATCTTTGATTTAATAAATATTTTACAATAAGATTTATTAAGTCACACGGCTGATAAAATATCGATTAACGCAGTACGTTGACACTTCGAGAGAGCAATGGCGGGCGAATGAAAAAACGAGTTTATATAGATCGCTTGATTGTTCTAGAATATTCCACAGATGAGTGTTGCCATGTTTTGACATCTAATCACCACATATATAAAAATGCACTTATATACCTAGAGCAAAATAAAGTATGGTGTCGAAAGCTATGGGTAAAAAATCTCCTCTTCATAGTGCCTGATACTAAGATATAACTTAATAAATGTTGTTGATTCTTTATTTCAATATGCTCCGAATATTGATTATAGATTTAGATTTAGGTTCTTATATGTTTATACTATCCTACATAATTTTTTTTCAAGATTGCATTTATAACCTCAACTTAACTCGCAGAAAAGAGTAAACACTAAACTTTCAAAGAAGTATTCGGAACATCGTATTATTAATATTTGAAACATTGAAGTCGGTGTGAGAAAATAAATATAAATGAATGTGTTTTAATTTTTTACGAAAATAACTTTTGGAAATTCTTTAAAAAACGGTGAACGGTACCACCGCACATTCCTTCCATCTTCGTCCTACCCCCATAGCAGAGTTGTCTTGAGGGGTCCATGTACTGTAGTAGTGGGACAGGGGTGGTGAAGGGATGGAAAGGACGGATGGAGGGGGACGGGGTACTTTTTTGGAGTTTTGGGTTAAGGGAGATATGGGAGAGATGGTGGTGTATAGAAATGTTGACGTCAGGCCCGGTCCCGAATTAAAGCCCGCCAGATATGATGCCCACCTACCCAAGCACGTATGTCTTCCCCCGCCCCCCTCCGACGAAATTCATCTATTTTTTCCCTCCCCTCCATTTTCCGGGCGAAGAATTCTCGGCTGCGGTGCTGTTTCAAGGAGATATGGAGATTAAGAAAAATATAATGAACCGTCATTAAGAAAAAATCCCGTATATATTAATTAAAACTTTTTTTCTTTAAATTGAAATTGAATATAAAAACTCTCTCGGTGAATTCTCCATTTTTTTCGTTTTGTTTTTCGTAAAATGTTACCTACGGATTGTTTTTTGTTCATGTATGTAACATGCTTGTAAATTGAAACGAGCCGAGCGTTTCTGGACCTATCTTGAACAAAAGTTTACTTTAAAAACATTTCATTGACGTTTTTCTGAATTATGCAAAGTAGTTGAAACATAAAAAAACTTGCTTAAAGTAATTAAGATTCACCATCATGACACAATTCATTACTTATATTTACTTACATTTAGTTCTCCTATGACATTAACTTTTGATTAATACAAAATGTATTAATATTTATATTTTACTAAAAAAAAATATGATAAATTATTATTTAACGTGAAATAGTTCAACTCTACATTATTAAAAAAATAACGATTATTTTTCTTGTTTACACCACAAAATAATATTTTTTCAAATTAAGTGTATGGACTTGACATTATAGACTGTTACAAACACCCAGAATTCAGTCAACTTGTGGAGATGGAGATTTTCTGAACAATTATCAAAACAAAACTTTTGACCTCCTTAAATATATTTGATGTCGCCAATGATTGCCAAACTATATAAAAGATGAATGCAGTAACAAAATTACAAAGTACTTTCCCAAATATTTATTATTTAAAAATTGAAAACATTAAATTTACATTTTTAACCTCTGACTGTTAACCGTCGCGTCGTGTCATATAGTTATTAAAGTTTTATTATCTATAAAAGAGAATTATTTTATTATCTATATAGAATTTCATAGACTAACCATCACGACATGTTTCCAATGGGACAGGCGTAGAGAACCGAATGGCATTTTTTTCTATTTTGACACATATCTCTCGCCTCATCAACATTTATACATCGTCTCATACATATTCATTTGTTTTAGAAGTTTCTTACATTTACCTCTTTCAGAATGTCGTTCACACGGTCGAACCATTCTTTTATTGGGCTGCCCGACCTCTCACTCTATTCCTGATCGCTTTGTATATAATATAATTACATGTAATATTATTTTTTTTGAAAAATTTTTTAATAACTAAATGGTCATGCGAGTCATATCAAAAACATCTACACCTGACGACTAGAGTTGCCACGAATAATGATTTGGCCGAATAACTGAATAACGAAAATTCGGCTTCGCCCTCGGCCGAATGACCGAATATTCGGCCGCCGAATATCAAATTCGATGAAAATGGCAAATATCTGGTTGCCACTTTTCTTCACCCACGTTTAAAAACAAGTTTCTTGCGATTAGTTCAAATGGAAAGAGCAAGACAGAAAATTCTTATAGAAGCTCTGAAAATGAGTTGTGATGAAGCAAACTGTACTGATGATGATGATGATTCTTCACCACTTCGTAAGAAAAGAAACACCAATGAAACAGAAAAAAAATAATAAAAAAGAAATACACGACAGCTTTTGGGACTGTTTTGAATAAGTCGCTAAAGATAAGCAAAACGATGAAGATGCAAAAAAAAGTTGAAATTGATTTTTATTTGAAAACTGCACACCTAAATCGGATGGCAGACCCATAGGAATGGTGGTCAGCAAACGCAAAATTATACCCAGACCTGGCGAAATTCGCTAAGATTTATCTATCGTCTCCTGGCAGTAGTGTCTATAGTGAGAGACTTTTTTCAGAAGCAGGTATTATTTATGAAGAAAAGCGCAACCGTTTACTGTCAACAAATGCTGAAAAAAATGTTTTTATTAATCCCAACTTACCATTGGTAGATTTTAAGTATTAATATAGTCATTTGTGATTAAAATATCGCATTTTTGAATAATTTATTCGGTATTCGGCCGAATATTATCCAGTATTCGGCCGAATAATTAAAAAAGTGGCCGAATAGGCCGAATACCGAATAATGGTCGAATATTCGTGGCATCTCTACTGACGACATTTATCTCCTCTACAGTTTTTGAAATGTCAAATCGGTTTAGAATTTTTTTTTTGTTAACATATATTATGTCGGGCATTTTGACCTGCAGAGCTACTCACGAAATTGATTAAAAGAAGATTAATATCAGTATCAGACTTGAGCAATCTTTGAGGTAAAAATTAATTGAATGATAATATTTATTTATACAAAATTTTATGACAATTTCATACTTAACTTTGATCTTTTGAACATTTTTATGATTATATGTAGTAAAAATAAGATTATATTATGATCGAGTAGTGATTTATACATTTTTTAGATTCGGGCAAAATAAGAACGTATTAAGAACGTCTCATGGGTAGCCCCCCTGATTGATTTGTTTTATGTGAGCCATGCGTCTATTTATTGAAGTAGTAGAAAGTATCTTGATTGTGTGCCTACCTAATGTATGTATGTAGAGCGGAAACTATCGTCACCCAGTTCATAAGTGTTTTGTCTGTAACTGTAGTTGTAACTGCAAGCCCTAGAACAGGGTTTCGTAGTTGGTCTGTAGTAGGCTCATTGTGTAGTAAAATATGGTGTGATAAAAAATTAAATAAATTATCTTTGGCTAGTATAGACTTTGTGGACCCGTTTTTGAAGATGGATCATGGAGAATTCTGTGGTGGGAGGATGAAAAAGAAGAATAGATTTCAGTTGAAAGCGTTTATAAACTCATACAAATAGTACTTACTGTGTGTCAGCTATTATTTTATTTATTATATTTTTATATTTGTCCATTACGTAGTTAATGGAGGTCCTCTGGGTCTTACTTCTGTGGAGATATAATAGGATCAGATTGAGTATCCTCCCGTCTATTTACATGTACGTCCATGCCATCGGATTCTGGTATCACTGTCGAGAAAGTATTGTTCAGGAAATTAAATTAAATACTTTTATAGATAATGGCTAGACATATTTCTATATAAGTAGGACACGGTGAACGGAATATCAACGTTGGGAAAAAAATCCAAATAAGAAATTCTACATAAAGTTGCCATCACAATCAATCTTATTTAAATAATTACTTTTTTAAGCGGAACCATTCAAATGAGGTACACGTAGCCGTAATTAGAATTTGGGAGAAAGAAACAAGAGATGGCTTCGTGAACATTTAAATGATAAATTCCTGAGAGTTGCGGGGTGTATAGACGGGGAGGGGGGGGGAGTAGGAGGAGGACGCACCTCGGGATATGCAGATAGGTTTTAATTCCTCCCCCTTCCCAGTCTCACTTCTCTTTTTCTCTCTCTCTCTCACTCACTCTGCCAAACACACATAAAAATCTATGATCCATCACAGGGTGGCAACTTCTTATTTTACTTACGCAGGAAAACTGAGAATCCACCGCCGGGAGGAGAGTGAAATCGGGAGAATAGCCCACAAAACTCTCCAACAAGGAACTACAAGAGTCCAAATTTTAAAAATAAATAATTTTATGTATTTGATGACTTTTTGAAACAAAAGTGGCCTTTGATCATTGAGACATACTGTGCTACCTACGATCAGAAGTTAACACAACCAATATTCATATTCTAACGATGACTAATTTGTAGATGCCCGTTGAAGAGCGACACCGTTGAATGCATATTCAAAATCGTTTAGCAAATTAAACTAATAGAATGAAAAACAAAACTTTTTGTTTATATATTTCATAATTGTATTTGACCATGGAGTTTTTCTCAGTTTTCCATATTTCATATTTGTGACAGAACAAACATTGAAAAAAAATATTCATGTTTAAACTATTTATTGAGCAGGATAAGAAGTATGGAGACAAGGATATTGAAACAATTACAATAATTTCTATATATTATGTTATTTAAAAAAAATACTCCTTATGTACATATGTTAACAGAACATATAATAAATATTGACGAAATATTAAGTTACTCTACGTGTTTAATTTTTTTTAATCAGTGACAAGAAAAACTAATAATTCATTCGTATTTAGAATATGAAATTCGATTTTTCTCGGTGGTTATTTATTTATTTATTTAATATTTTACTACACAAAGAACAGCACAAAGTAAATGCATACAATTATTGAAAGAAAATAAACAAATATAAATAAAAACCGAGAAGGGACGTGCCTAGAACCTTCAGACTACGCAAGCCCTTAAAGAAAATTGTTGAAAAGTATCGAAAACCTAACGTATTTTGGCAGGAGTACATCGTTGATTATTTCAGTGGCTGCGAAAATATTTTTCAGTCTTATACCAATACAAAATTTACATTTTGAGGTCCTGAAAAAGATAATATTTATGTTTCAATTTCCAATCTTGTAGCATGGTTTCAATAAATCAATTATAAAAATGTAAGTTCTAGAATTAGTAAAAAAATCTTTAAAAGACAGCTGTGATTATACTATGTGATTAGCTGTGATAACCTGTGATAACCTGTGATTATTTATATTTATGTATTTTTTTACATAATATTATATAATAGAGGCAAGCCAAGGTTCTCGACTTATTTCACCATTCATTGTAAATTAAAAAAAAACACCAAGTAATAAACAGGTGTTTTTTGGACTTAGTCGATTCCAGTTTTGAACGAATCAATCGCTAGAGACACGGGTTGAATAAAGGGTGGGAGTAGATGTAGAAATGAAGGCTAAAGAAATGAGGGGGTGCGGGAGGCTTAAGAAGAAAAGGTTTTGCGGGGGGTAATGAATTTTCTTATAAAGGCGCGGTCATACGAGGCGACCTTAATCGATCATTTCTCCGTTACGTGATATTTGTATAAGAATTTTAGTTATGAAACAATTTTGTTCAATCTTGTATTATACCTACATAAATTAATTAGGCGTTATTGAATATGGAAACCATTCCAAGTTTATTGAACAATCCTTTTTAGATTAATGAAATAAATTAAATGTAACATAAAGTGAATGAAATCATATAAATTTTCCAACTAATTCACTTTTTGTCGCACAGAAACAAGATTCAAATAAAAAAATCCAATGTCTTTGTTCCTTTTCAAAAATTCTAGAGTAATATAATTTTTTAACAAAAATAAAATATCGTTTAAGTATAGAGAATTTATTTCAATTTCGTGAATCAAAATTAAACGAGCATACACAATTTAATTAAAAAAACATAAATATGAGAAAAAATTACAAAAAACAAAAACTAGATAAAAATAGGACCAGGTTAAAATATTAATACCTAGACTAGAGTCAACATTCGGACAAAGAAACTTCCTATATTTTGGAGTCAAATTATTCAATGAACTAACCACAACACTTAGACAAAACAGTTACCTACTTGAAAACACTTAAAAAATAATCTAACTACATAACTACCAATCAAAAGTGCAAACTAAGAAGACATATATGTATATACTGTATCAGAACAGATTTTTACCTAGTGAGGCAGAAAATAATGTAATTTAAATATAATATTATGTAATATTTGTTACTTGATATAAGATTATTGTAAACAAATAAAGAAACGCAGAAGATAAAATATCGTATTAGAATGATTTAAAAAAAATAAAACGATTTATTTTACATACCTACCTATTTATTTGTACCTACACTGTGTATAAAGATATTTGACAACTAAAGTTAATAAAAAAAATAGTTGCCATGTTCTGTTAAATAGGTTTCTTTTACTGAAATCTGTATTTTTTTAGTTTTTCTACCAGGTGGAATATGTACGTGTTATTAAAAACGATATTGTTAATTTTAAACGTACAAAATTATTACTGGCAATAATAAATAACATTGATAACAACCGACAGAAAACAAAATGTACGATGTGGCGGTATCCTAAGAGACATCTCCACATATATCTGGACCATTACTCTTTACGCCACCAAGTTCTACTACTTCTACTTCCAATGGCGATGGCGCTGGTGGTGTTTGGAATGGCGGCACTCATCGTGACTTTATTTTGGCGATTTGCATACAAAACTCACTTGATTGCGGATGGTAAACCCCCTGTGTTTTAACCGGCTACATTCTTAGCTTCAACTATTGGAATTTTTAAAAATATTTTCAGAAATAAGATCGATCTACCTAATCCAGTGGCGTAGCGCAGTTTAAAAAAAGTCTTTACTTTTTATATAAGCCCTCCAATTTCTGTCCAATAACATTTACGGCTTACCAGATATTATTTTATAAAGTCTTCATGTTTATCTTAGTATTCTTACCTAAAATACTTACCTACTTTTTTTCATATTTTCAATGCCATTTTAACTATCAGATCACGACAGCGAAACAATACAAGTTTATTAATGTATCGATAAGGTCCATTTCAGATAGTCATATATCTGACACACATGTTCCACTTTCGATATAAATTCTGACTATTATTGATGTAAATAAAACACTATTTCTAAATTATAGACGTATTTTTACAAACGTATCGAATAACGAATTGAATGAAAGTTTTTATTTAAGCGTTTAATTTAAGATTTTATATAAGCATTTTTACGAAACAAATTACTTTTTTTTTTACCAAAAAAATGAATATGTCCTTGCTAAACAAGTACATATACATCTTCCTACGATCCCTAAAATAAGCAAATAAATGCTTGTGCTTAGGTGAACAAAATCGGTCGAGGCAGGATTCGAACTCGCGACCACTGGATTACTAGCCCAGCGCGCTGACCGCTCTGCCACCGACCCATCTTACCACTTATTCTACCTATCTATCCAAAGAAATCAACATACATTATAATAAAGTTAATTTGTACTAACTTTAACTTTTAACTTAATTATAGTATAACCTATACATTTTATTTACTACTGTATACAGTTATTGTAGGTACTTACTTATTCTGATATTATTATACTTTTAAAAAAGGATTTTTAATACATAAATAAATATTATTATTATGCTAAATACTTTTTGATTAAATAGGTTCAATCAATCTCGATTGATAATTCTACGAATTTAATAATAATAATAAAAATGAACACTTCCTTGCACCCTGCGCTAGTGGCGAGTTTATTGCCGCATTGCAATTCCTTCCAACCAACCAGTTTTTCCAGTCCAGAGAAGCAATATTTGCGTGAGAAATAATTTTATAAATAAATTTCTCCTCTGCTGGGGATCGAACCCAGGACGCCCGCACAGAAACCGAACGGCTTACCAAATGGGGAAAGAGTGTCAATTCACAGATTAGATAGGAATAACAGCTTTAGTCTTTTTTTAAAAAAGTCGATAAAGTCGTATTGATTGTGACGTTGATTGTACTTCAAAAGTAGAACTGAGAAATTCAGTTGAATAAATGGAAATAGCTAGTATGGTACGATCAGCAGATAAGTACCTACTTGTAATTTTTTTAAACATATTTGTATTTTACGTCGTTTTTTTTACTTATACCCTTTATAAAAAAAATCCTTGAATCCTTGGTTGAATCATGGTTCAATTGAACGCGGTTCAAAGTCTTACTCCACGTTCAACTGAAACTTTGTTTATAAAAATATTAGAACCCTAGTTCAGTTGACGAATTTATTTTTTATACATTGGTTGTCATGACCACAGAAACACGCCACATGATAGTTCTGTCAAACTCTAGCTATTGCACTTTTTGACATTCGATATTTTTTGTTTGAATTCAACGTCACTCGAAAGTTTTAATGGATTAAATCGCTTTTATATATATGTTTTTTTCTTATCTTATGGTCGTAGGTAGGTACTTCAAAATTGTGAAATAATGTTAAGTTGAACCAGTGTTAAACTTCCCGTCGCCGATCTTTTGATCCATGTTAAGAAAATAAGAAAAATGATCAAATTGTAGTTCAACCACAGTTCAATATGTGAGCCACGTTTATAAATAACACTGATATGGTTTAGCGCTGCATACATAATTAGCGTGAAGATAAGACGACGTGCACCCTCGTTACCCGCCAAATTAATGGGTACATTCTAATCATTCTCAGGGAACATTTTTTTACTGGTTGCTTGGTACGGATGGTCACGAACTGTCGCTGCTGTTTCGGCTAAAACACACCACTACTACAACATATTAATCACACGCTCCCACACTCGCAAAAGTGGGACAGTCTACCATAAAACAAGACTTAATTGTCTTTGTATCGAAAGCACCTTTTGCAGAGTGAACACTGTTCAACTGTAGGAGAAATTTGGGTGAAAAAGTACATTAAACTATTAAAGTAGGTACTTACATTTTTAGTCCAATGCAGGCGAGACAACACTAGCACTTGTAAAAGGGAACAAATAAACATGAGAATCTGAGATGTAACATGCACGAAACACATTAGAAAACAAATTCAAAGTTTCCAGTACAGTACCTACCTCATTGAAATATTTTCTCATATGTATAAAAGCAAATTTTAATCAGTACATATAATTCAATGATTTTAATAAACTATTTAATTAATATATGATGTACATTGATATACCAAGAGAAATGGAACATAAAAAGAGTAATAAAAAAATGTCGAAAAAACACTTCATTTCACCAACCAAAATAATACGAAGGTCTAATTACAATTAGGTTATTAAATTAATATGGGTAGGTATGTAAATTTTTTGACATTTCAATCAGTAAAATTATCAGATTATCATCATCTTCATCATTACCAATGGCGCTACAGCCCACATCACGAGCCTTGAACTCAAGAAATTTCCACCATTCCATTTGGTCCATTGCCGGCATCTTCCAATAAGTTACACTGATTGAATTCAGGTCCTTTTCTACACCATCCATCCACCTTAATTTGGGTCTTCCCATGTTTGCTTGTGTGCATAACCTCCCTGAAAAAATTTCTCATACATCATACAAAATTTTCTCATACAAAATTTCCCTAGTATCGTAGTTTCATCGCTACTAAGTAACGGAAACAGATGTTGACAGCGATGAGACGCATATTTATTAGTTAATGTTTTTTCTACAAACAAAATAATAATTTTATTTAGGTAATTGATTAAATAATTATTTATTTTTTTATTAAGTCAAAATCCCCAATAACATACAAAAAAATTACAACAATACAATAGTGAAACATAGTACGAATTCAATTATGAAAAAATAGAATATAGAATTTGTTGGCACTAACAAAATGAATACAATCTATCAGTACCAACATTCAGTGGATAAGAACTATTCAACTAAGCAGTGCTTGTGTCGGAATAGCTTTCTATTCATTTTAAATGACACAGTCCATATTTCTCTATCCCATTATGCTAACATAATATATAATTATAACATAACACAATTTCAAACATACAAATTATAATATACAGCTATAAAATCACGGTTATACATTTATCATTTCAAAATTTTAAAAATTATATTTTCAATGTTCATTCTACCTTTGTTAAGAATCCAAGAAGATAGTTAATTTTTCATAGCACATAGTGACTTTATATTACATTACTTAGAACCATTTAATTCTTTTGTAAATATGTATAAATTACGAGGTAAAATCAAATCAAAATGTTTTTGAGAGACCGTGGTATGAGTTCTGGGTATGTTTAAAAATCTGTGTCTAATATTGTAGGAATTTTCTACTCGAATATATTGTGTAATATTGAGCTTATGTGAGTAAATGATTAATTTCTTGAAGTAGCTGTAGCTGACGAATATCTAAAACTTCAAATTCTGAAAATAATGAATTAGAACTAGATATAGAACAATGTTATGCTATGTGTTTCCTTAATAGAAAAATCTGTTTCATTTCCATATTCCGTATAAAGTAGGGACTGTGTACCTACTCATCATCCAGTACCAATAATGCTTAAGCACGGACAGAGAAGTTTCTCACGTTAGTACCCGGTGTAAGTACAAAGTTTTTAAATTGGAAAGGGCTCCATATCAAATTACACAATCGATTCAAATGAGATGGGAGAATTGAGAATTAAGAGACAATACATCTCAGGTACATTATTACATCGCACATTTTTCGTTACTTCCTTTTATATTTTATACTGATTTTTCATATATGGGCGTGAAATAAGTATGTGTAGATATATATTTTCAAGCACATTGCATGTGAATAAATGCGACTTTAAAAATTTACCTTGAAACAAACATAGTAATGGAGAGTTAAAAATATACTTAATAATACGTGTAATGGAATTAATTTGAAGAAACACATAATAATCAGTATGAATGAAAAACACTCCATTGCATAAAAACATATAAGAATTATGTTAGTAAAGAATGGCACATATTATGTGGATGGTTTTTTGATAACGGACGTTAAAATTAATTAAACAATTATTTACTAGAATTGCTGGTTAATGATGATATCTAACAATCTGGATATTTTACATTTCAAATTCAATGCTTTTATCGTAATCATATTTACTTAATAATTAATTATTGTTTTGTGCAATTGGTATACATATTGGTCATAAATATAATATACCCGAACTATACGAACGTATAATATTTTTTTTATTATCTTAAAAGTATTAATATAATAAGATAAAAGTATTAAGATAATTTCAAACATAAAAATATGGCATATTTAAATCTTTTAAGTATATTTCAATATTCTCAAATATCGAATTTTCAACTTTGTGACACATTATAAAAATATTTTATTTTTTGTAAATTATATTTTATTATTTTGTATAAATGTTCAGAGAATGCCCGGCCCACGCCATTAAAATTGAAATAACGGATCGAATGATTTTGAACTAACAGAGAATATGAAATTCTGCCTGAGGAGGGAAGGGTTGGTTTCGAAACCGGTCGCAAATCCAATTTCAATCAAATATAATTTATAAAAAAAAATATTATATTTCACACTGCATATTGGAGATCTGACGATAATTGTGTAATTTATGAATGTCAGTAAGTCAGTGTGTAATTTGGAATGATGCCAATCAGGGAGCACCCATGGTTTTTATTATATTATTATTATTTTGTGTTACATGTTTTTTTGTTTTGTATATTTTTTTGTTTGTTTTTATAAAAATACTAAGTGGTCTCTGTAGTGTATTGTTTCTGTAAGTTTTCTTTTCTTATGTTAAATAAATATATTATTATTATTATTATATATGAAAAGACAGAAGTGTACGGCACTTGGTTCTCTCTGCCAACCCCGATTACAGAGAAATAGCATGATATAATAAATAAATTCGGCTTTTATGCAGTTTTAAAAATTTGACTCATGGTTTTGTGTTCCTTTTGGTTTAAATGACATTTGTGATTTTCTTTCGTCGATATGTTTTTTCATAGTGTCTTAAAATTTAGATGTATGTTAATAATAACCACAGACTATAATATTTACTATTGTATGTATATGTGTGCTATTGAATATTTTCTACGTTGTGTAGTATCAAAACAAGGTGAGTGGGTAGGCACTATGTAGGTACGATAGGATGTTCTCTTTCGATTTTTGTCCCATTAATGTTTTCCATTTTAATTCGATCTCCTCCCGCAGGCGCGCTAAGATAAAGGCGGCAGTTAGCCAGGACTCTAAACTTTTAAGGGTTGAAAAGATTTCGTGCGTTGATTACCCCCCCCTCCCCCTCCCCCCCCCGACCACCACCCGCCACCCTCATGTCAGAAAACTCACCCTTTCCCAAAAAAGATTCGGGGGATGATTTCATGGCCCCCTTCACATTTTCCTCTTGCGTGCCTATCTCGTATATATGTACGAGTATGTATGTGTGTGAAGCTCTGTCCTCTTTTTCTTTTCCCTTTTATAAATGAGGGGTGTAAGACACGCGCTCGTCTTCCTTCACATTTTTAATTACTGGAGGATTTTAAAGATGTCACTTTTGTGATTGCGATATTTCACGAGAATCATCATTCATGTTTTGTTCATCGCATTCATAAAATTCATAAAATTACTTTTATTTTTTTAACAAAATTACAAGATACACCTTTTGTTTGTTTAATTATAATAAAAATTAACTCATATCATATAAAATGTTGGTGTACCTAAGTGAATTATACATTGAGTCCCTCCAGTAATTTGTAGTCATAATTGAATTTTCATTGGTTTGCCACTCAAATAAAATATATTGTGTAAATAATTATATAATTTTTTTTTTGTATATAAATTTTTTTAAATAATATCCAGATAGGTACCACAAGTTTTTAAATTTGATTTATTTGGTAGTCATTAAAAAAATAATTATTTGTATTCTTCGTATCTTATTTCAGACACTTATTACATAGGTACCTGCGAATATGAAATTACATTGAGATTATAATATTGAATAAATTAAATGAATAAAATTAAAAATAGGATTTTAAATAAAAATTCATTTTCATGGAAAATATTTAAAAATGTAAGTACATTATCTTATACTAGTTATTTAAAGTATTCAAACAAGTACCTGAAACATTTTATCAACCTGAAACACCTACTTGAAAGTCTGTGAATATTTTATATGCCCGTCGAATAAATCGTGTGGTATTTTTCATTACAAAGAGAAAAAAACAAGTGTAATTGTCAAATTAAAAAAAAATTTAATACACAATATATTTTACAATAGCTCAGTAATAAGCGCCCACAAGCACATTTGATACAAAATTATATCAAGCACATGCAGTTTTATCTTAGTTGAAGTATTTAAAAAATATTTTGAACCTCATTATCAAATAAATGTACGAGGGTCTCAAGATGGGACCACTCGTAGAAATATAACTCTCATCATAAATTTGAAGGTTTTTTTTCAAAAGTTCTTGCAACGAACGCTGCAAGGAAGATAAATAAAAAAATGTTTCATTTTCAGTGTTTCAATCTAGTCCCTTCCACTTTGATGCACTCTATAATTTTAATCGTTTGGCCACGAAGGAGACATAAAGAAGAAAATGCTTAAAATTTGTTCACGTCGTGTATGTAATATATGTACACATAGGAAGGTTCGTTATATCAGGAAAGAGACTTAAAAAGTAATTTTAATTTATGGCGCTCCCCTTTCCTCCACTTACAGGGGTAAGCTTTGTGGGGTAGTTGTGTGGAGATTGGGTGGTTGGGTGACATATGGGGAAGAGGTGGAGATGACTTAAGAAAGAAAAGCGCTTTTTTTGGTAATACATACTAGGGATGTTAATGTACGCATACATGTGAACACTTTATGAGCGCATGCTGAATGTAATAAAAATAATTATTAAGAGTGAGCACATATTCATTTTTTTATAATCTATACATAAAGTTATTTTCACTGTTTATTACACTGTAATTTTTCGTATTAAAGAGACAATAATCCTTGGATAAAATTCTCTATAAAATTTGATTTGACGAATTTGTTTACTATGAAAATGAATGCATTTGTAAATACCTAAAAATTCTAATAAAAGTATTGTACAATGCATAAGTGATGATTGCTTTCGGCATTAAATTGATGCACAATCTTTGTGTTGTGAATTCTTTGCTGTAGTAGAGTTTATACTTTATCTTGTATATGCTTTTATATTCATTATTATTCATTTATTTTTTGTCAATATTTATATAGATAATTAAATAATCAAATTCAAAATAATAAATAAATTTGGAATGATAAAATAAAACCAAATTTTTCAGTTCTACTAATTTAATGACACTGACTACTTTCGGTCATCCAGTGACGAGGATGACCGAAACTAGTCAGTGTCATTAAATTAGTAGAGCTGAAAACTTTGGTTTTATTTTACCATTCCAAATTTATTTATTATTTGAAATGGAGTTCTACCAAGAATTGTCCGTAGAAAAGTTAAAAAAGTAAATTCAAAATATAAAAAAGATAGATTTTCGTCGATTTCACTTTATGTTCCATTAATATGAATTTCTAGAATATTTATACGATCAGATATCAATGCATGTTTTATTTATTTATAATGAAATAATAAATAAAATTCAATTTGTGTGAGTTTTTCAAAAAACGTCTAAAATTAGACGTATTTGGAAAAATCTTTTATAATAAATGTCAAAAAATGAATAAAAAAAATTGTTTTAAAATTTAGACATATTTTTTGTTATGTACATGTACCAATCCTTACGCTGGGGTATATTATAATATTGAGTGTAAATTGATCTATGATAAGATAAACATCTCCCCTTCTTTCTCCTTTAAAAGTGAAATGTTCACTAAAAGTGATATCCAGTCTGTTTCACATTTTACACACTGATAAAACCATTTTAAGATTTAATTTATTCAGGTGAAGGAATTATTAACTTTAACAAGTAGAAAGTCACATTATAATATAAGTATATTTACCTACTTTAAAAATTTAAAAAATATTTATCAATATTTTTATAAATATTATTTACGTTGGATTTTGATCCTAAAATAAAAAAAAAAAAATACACACCAGCAATACATTCGAGTAAGTCGAGTGAAAACATCCATGGGACGCTTGTGTACTAAATTATCTGTATCTTTTAAAATTTTACCTTTGTTGTGAGGTACCGGTTTTGAATAGTGCTTCCACTCTTTTCTATTATCATCGTTTTCGGGTGTCCCGTATGAGCCGGGTGAACGAAAATACAACAAGCAAAATAGCGGTTCACTACCAGTTTTGAATGTTGCCTCCTTTTTGGATGAGACGAGACTAGTTCATGGGGTTTCACGCATGTGTCGTGCTTCCATTTACAAGATATTGAACATCCGCACACCGGTTGCTGGTAAACTTTCATTATGGGATAACCCGTGATAGTAAGAATCAATGAATGGATAGATTTTGTATTTTGCTTTTAAGTAATATTTTTTGTTTTATTGGATTTGAAATATAAATTAAAAACAAATATGAATATTAATTTCAGCATGCACCCTGCGTCTCATTTTCCCCGTCCTCCGTGTAGAGACGTCGCTGGCTAAAGACGCCCACAGTGAGAGCGCCTTAAGGCGGCGGGCGCCGTTTTTTAAGACGCGCCACATTTTGTGTTATGTGTATACATACATATATGTACCAATGTATGTCTGTATGTATGTTTTGTACGTCTGTGCCGAGATATGACGCGAGATAATAATTTTAATTTACGACTCGCCGGGAGGAGTACATGTACATAGAATTTTATTAATGAATAAAATTATCTTACGCGTATAGGGGGGAATTTTTCCTCTCGCGAATATATTACGCTGACGTTTGTAATTAATCTGAAAAATAATATTCTGGAAAAATGTCGCTTTATAACACAAGATACACCACGGAACCCGAATGTACATATACAAATTTGCTTACCTATTATTACTCTTGTAACTGAACCTAGACGAGAACAGCATCCCGCTCTAAATATTGTTCAGTTACTTAATACAATGGAGGATAATGAAGCTGATGTACTATTTTGACTAGGCTTTATTATCTACACTAGAAGTATCAATTCATACATTGTAAATTATTATTTATTTATTTATTTATTTATTATTAAAAATAACAAAGAAAAATACACAATACAACAATATATACAATTTTTAAAAAGATACATTATAATTTTGTTTTTTTTTTATGACTCAACTTCAAAAAGAGTTTTCTCGTGCTTTGAAGTGAGTCACATTTCACAAATCTACAAACTATCTAATCTATTTATATACATACATCTTAATCTAGGCACTAATCTATTTACAATAACATACATATTTAGATACAAACATACATAATATTATAAAGAGAGAAAAAAAAAATACAAAATTGGTCTGTAGAATAAATAAAAATACACAAATTGAAAATAAACAATACACAATGAATACACAAGAAAAATGTTACTTCAAAAAGTCTTTCAGCAATACCAAGAAACCACCAAAATTATTTTGCGCCACTATTCTCATATCCACTGGTAAATCATTAAACCACTTCACCCCATAATATGAATAATGATTTTGGCCAAAAGATGTATTTTTCTTTGGGATATTTATCATTCCACTTGTGCGAGGACCAATTCTTAGATTGTCTATAGGGTGAATTTGGTTAGTGAAATATTCTTTACATATTTGTTTAATTGCATTTATTTTATATAACACATTTAATTTTTTAACTTTAAATTGAGAAAATAACTCTTCAGTGGGAAAATCGCTTGGCTTTACTAAAATAATTTTAATAATCTTTCTTTGTATGGTATATAATAATTTCAAGTGAGCAGGATACGACCCTCCCCATCCAATTATTCCATATTGCATCACAGACTGAGCCAATGCATAATATGTCATTCTAAGCATTTCAATATCCAGAAAATTTCTTATACGGTAAAAAACATAAAATATTTTATGCAATCTTTCTCCTGTCTTACATATATGGTCCTTCCATTTCATTTCAGATTCAATTATGACACCCAAATATTTGACATTCTTGCTCACATTTAGTGTGGTACACTGAGGTTCTGAACAAGAGCCAAATGCATCACAATCCTGTCGGTGGATTTTAATATTTAACGTATTTGGTATATTTTTGCCTTGAATTGCGAAAGGCACTACAGTAGTTTTTTGTGCATTTAATGTTAATATATTGCAATTAAACCAAGCCTTTAATACATTTATGTCTTTATTTGCTCTTTCAGTTACCTCACTCCATGTCTCTCCCACAGACAACATGACTGTGTCGTCGGCAAAGGAAATAACACTAGAGTGAAGATCCAGTTTATATAAATCATTAACGTATATCAAGAACAGTACAGGTCCCAATACAGTACCTTGTGGGATCCCATATTGTGAACTGACCTGGTCGCTAAGCACACCGTTTAACTTTACAAACTGCTCTCGTTTATTTAGGTAGCTACGCATCCAACTCAAGGCCATATAATCGAATCCAGCGTATTTTAATTTTTTGATCAATCTATTATGACTAACGCTATCGAAAGCTTTTTGTAAATCAATGAAAATTCCAATACATTTTTTATGTTTATCAAGAGCATCACAAATTTTAGACGTCAGTCTTGCGATAGCGTCATCTGTACCCAATTTCTCGCGGAAACCATATTGATTACTACTAATCAGTTTTATGTCATTAGTATAACTTAAAATTCTATGTTTAATAACCTTCTCATATACTTTAGCAATGTTTGATGTCAAAGCTATGGGTCGATAATTGGATGGGTCCATCGCATCCCCAGACTTGAATATTGGAGTAACATTAGATATTTTATAAATTGAAGGAAAAACTCCTTCTTTTAAGCTGACATTTATTATATATGTTAACGGTTTAGACAAGATGTTCAAATTCTCTTTCATTATATCAACAGTAATATTATCAAATCCAGGTGATGATCCACCTTTCATTGATTTGACAATGGTTTCTATTTCGCTCTCAGATGTCATATTAAATTCCCTTAGTTTTAAAGAGTCAGATGATGTCATTGGTTGAATTGAATCAACATCTACATCATCTGAATTATTATTAATTTTACTAGCAAGAGTATGACCCACAGAACTGAAAAAAACATTGAAAATATTAGCACACATCTTAGTATCATTTGAAACGTCCAAGACTGTATCTGTTTTGTAATTCATTACTTTAACAATAGGTTGGTGTTTTGTTTTCCTATTCATTGCCATATTTACAGTATCCCATATTTTTTTTACATTTTGTCCGGCTTGACTTATTTTATCTTTATAATAGTCGTTCTTGGTACGTCGGATTAAATTAGTTAAAATGTTTCTATACTTTTTAAAGTTTATCTTTGCCGAAATATCATTAGGGTATCGCATTGTTCTCTTATATAGCACTTCCTTATATCTTATAGATACAATTATTCCGTGGGTGATCCACGGTTTTATTCGTTTATATTTGGATTGACATTTCCTTTTTGTCTCCGTTTGAGAGGTTGCTGCTGAGATATATCTATCAAGAATACTATGAAAAATTAACGCACAATCCTCGGCGTTTTCACACTCATAGACCTGAGACCAGCTTTCAGATAGGAGCGATTGTTTCAGTAACTTATTATCCAGTTTGGAAAAATATATTTTACTAGTTTCCTCCCTATCAGCATGTTTATCAATTATTAAATTGTGAATGAGAATTTTTGTGTGATGATCAGTGATCGAATTCTTCCATATCACACTTGTTATATTATTCAATTTTTCAATCGGAGTATTAACCCAAAAATGGTCAATACATGATGGAGTTTGGTTGTGGAATTCACGTGTATATTTTTTTGAACAAAGTTTAAAGTTATGGTCACTGAGTAGGTCAATATATTCTTTCTTATCAGTTCCTTCGTATTCATCCGCAACATTTATATTAATATCCCCAGCTATCACTACATTCTTACCTCTTAATGGCATAACAACTCTTTCTAAGCCCCTGAGAAATGCACCCATCTCTGATCCGTGGGTTCTATACAAAGCAACAACGTAAAATTCATACCTATTAATTTTAAAATTTATTTTTAGGCAGTTAACCAGCGGAATGCAAATCTCTTCTACGAGTACATCTTTTAAATTTTCACTTACAAATACTGATATTCCACTATTTTTATTGATAAAATTTGAAGTAGAGAAATATTTATAATAAGGCAATGAATAGTCCGGGCTATACCTATTAAGATGAGCCTCTGTCAATATTATAATATCTGGCATATTACATTTACGGAATTCATTTAAATGAGCAATAAACTCGTTAAAATTCTTTTGTATACTTCTTATGTTCAGTTGCAGGACCACTAACTTACTAGATGATAATTGAGACAATACCTTGTCACAGTCTATAGATGACATACATATTTCATTTTTAATATTATAACTACCATCTATATAATCCGTTATAATGTTAAATTCCATAAAAAAGTTTAAATAAATGATTATCCTGATACAAAAAATCATACTGCGTAACAAGGCACTTACTCATACATATACAATCAATATTTCTATCCACGCATATTATATATTTCAATATTCTATTAAATGCAAAATAAATTATATATAGGAGTGGTATGTTTATACACACAATACAGTATATGCTATTTATAATAACAGAACAATACAGGTGCAGTCCATTCTTCAAAATATTTTTTATATTCGCTGTCAAATCTACACCATACAACATCAAATAATATTCACAAATATTTACATTATTATCATACAGTATAATACCAACACAAATATAGCTTTTTGTGACAGTACTCAATAGTACAGAGTTGTACCACACCGCTAGTAGTAGTGTACATAAAATGAAGCCCAGTATTTCACCACCAACATCAAACGAGGAACTTGTGTAATTAATATAATTATTATTAATATAAAAAGTTAAATTTAAAACCCACACAAAAATTGTATCTTTATACCATACACACTCACTAAAATAATATACCAATATTATATACATACTAATATTCGATTCGCTGACATGCAAGGTTATACATTCTTCTGTACTGTGAACACGACTTCTTGTCAAAGGCATTGTGGCTACAATCAGTGGTTGCATTAACTCTTCCTTCCCTTCTATAAAACATACAATTTGTGCACTGAGGTTGGTTCTGCTTCTTATCACAGTCTTCATATTTATGGTTCCCTCCACAGTGGTAACATATGGGTGGTTTATCCATTTTATGGCATTTGGTCGATACATGACCAAATGCGAGGCATCGAAAGCACTGTACCACGGGATCCGTGTCATATACACCAATTCTTTGAAATCCAAGATTGATTTTGTACTTCGCAACTAAGTGACGTCTCATCGCTGGGCTCACTTCCACAATGTAGTGAACGTAAGCTGGATCCTTCCTCAACTTGACTATTCTCTTGATGCTCATATTAGTGTCTTTGGGATCAGGTAGTGATTTTGGTATGTCGGAATTTTGCGATATTAAATCATCTTTAAAATTATTTTGATTATAATCACTAATAATACCCTTAAATATCATCCATGGCTTCCTCTTCTTCGGAATTTCAGCAAAAAATTTATCCTTAAATTTTTCATTTATGATAGTATGCAGGAGTGTTGTGTCATTTTTGGTTGGACAAGTGATTATCAGTTTATTGAACCTTGTCTTCCTCATTCCCGCAATTCCAATCCCCAATGGTCCAACCTTTAAATCCTTTTTCAGACGAATCTCAATATCTTCCGCCGTGACGGATGAATCCGTCGATGAAATAATTAGTGGGAACTTTGTGACGGACGCTCGGTGCCGCTCGCTCGATTTATTGGTATTACTATATTGAGTAGGTGGCGGATAACTATTGACAAAAGATTCGATCCTACCTACATGTGTGTCCGAAATATGTATTATTTTCTCCTGCAATTCCGCAACTTGCTCCATTAATCCATTTAGCCGTTTATTGTAAGATAATTCGAGGGCTGTGAGTCCTCCCTCGATAGAATTCCGTATTTTCACATCCTTAGAACTATTCGATAGTTTGTTCAACTCCGTCCTTATCATAGTAAACTCGGCCATAGCAATATAACAATATTCACGTCCGCTTACGACAATGACAGAAATGTAACTGATTAATAAGATCAAAATAAAACGAAACAAACGCAAAGATAAAATTTCTATTGGGAATAATTTACCTATTTTGTTACATATTTTTTTATGAGACATTCACAAAGAAATTGATGATACAATTCATTACATATATATTTATATTTAAAAAAGAAGGTGCACAATGTTATATTGAATTTACCAACAGTAAAAAAATATAATAAAAAGAAAAGATAGACGTGAACCTTACTATAATAAATTCATATCGATAACCCCATAAAAACAAACAAAAAAGCTACCCACACGTGAACGTACATTCGAGCACAATTGATTATGCAAACCACTGGCAAGGATTTGGCTTTGAAGGGGTCAATATACTACCTATCAACCCTATGGATTCCTGAATACAAATGTAAAATTCTATAAATGAACTGTATTTATTATTATTATTTTATTTTGTTTTATTAAGAAATACATCTGTTAACAAACATAAATAGGTATACAGTAAATAATTTTCTTATTTATATCGCGAATTACAGTATTTCCTAGTTATTAGATACATTTTATATATTTTTTCGGTGTTTCGGTGTTTATATTTTTTTCGGTGTTTTTAATAAAACATAGTATAATAATTGCAATCCAATAATTATATCAATCACTGCTAGATACTGCTAGATTGCCTATGGAGATGGATATGTGAAGGGAAGAAGGGGATGGGGGGGGGGGGAATAAAATATGTCGGTCAATTATTAATTGGGAGTGGGACATGTATATTATCCCTGCACTGTGACTATTAGAAATATTTTGTGCTTTTTTTGTGTAAGTCATCATGACAGCAGATTTGTTTTCATACGAAATCTATAATTCCATGTATAATAAGTAATTAAATCATATTCATGTTGTCACAACATGTAGGTGTTACAATATATTTATAAAATATTTATACCTACTAAGTATTTATTAGATTTTTCAATTTTGTCAAATTTGGATTTACTTTGTTTTTGATTAACTATATTTTTATTCTGATTCACCTTATTTTTGCGTTGTTTTGATTTGTCTTTATTTTCACTGTTTTAGTTTTGATTTATTTTATTTTCTTTGCTTTGTTTTCTGAATTGTTTTGTTTTATATTTCATTTCATTTAAATTATTTACATTTATTTTATTTTCATTGTAAAATGCTATAATTGATTATATTCCAACTGTCGATTCGTTCATGAGAATTCAATTCTCTTAATGAATCGACATTATTAAGCCAAGATTCGTGTACGAAGGAAAATTTTGTATGGTGTAGTGGACTTTTTGCATGCTAATAACACCAACTAAAGGCCTCGCAGCATATATGTTCCTATACATGGATTTACTCAGAATTCGGAGTAGAACATTTTATGTGAGTTTTGTGTATGTGTGTGTGTGTGTGGTGTATGTCTGTCCCCCCTTATAACTTTTGATCCGCTCAATTTACAGACCCCAAATTTTTAGAATATATAAACAGTTATAGGACTACAAAACTTTTATACTAAGAATTTTGAATTTTTGTTTCAATCAGGGGTTATCAACTTTTAAAATTTTGGTTCATTTTTCCATATATCTCAGAAATCATAAAAGCTAGAACGCTGAAAATTGGTATAAACATAGACAAATACAAAATCTCAAACTAGTTTTTTTTAAATTCCAGGGTTTCTCAAACGTTTTTTATTAAGAAAAATATTTTTTTTATGATAAATTTATGAGTTTAACTGCCTATATTTCCATTTTTTTTAAATATCGAAAAAAGCCGAAACACCCCAACTAGATAATTTAATTTTCTATAAAAAATATCAACAAAGTAATAGCACATCTCAAAATTTTTTTACAATTCTTATAAAAATTGAATTTAGTGACGACATTGCTTCATATAATTTGTATGGCAATAGCTACACACAATAATCTAAGAAGACTTAATAGTTTGATACTAATCTCCTAACATACATACATACCATCATGCTGTTTTCATATTCTGGGTAGGACCAAAGGACTGACTTCCATGCTATCCTATCTTGACATACATACCTAGGTACATGTGTTGTATAGAAAACCAAATATCTTAAAATATTAAATAATTTGTATTTATGGGTTTATACTTTGGTACTTATTCTTCAACTGTACATACTATCACTATCGACAGTTGGATCTCATGTGTTACATGCAACTAGTATATAATTGTAAAATTTGATTGTAATTGCATTGTACGAGAGAGTATGCACTGACAAACTATTTATACAATTTAATGTATATAGTACCTAATTAGATAGTATTACAATGTAAGTTTTTTTAAATCCAAAAAAAAATCTGATAGTATTCGTAATTCAAATTTAATTATTTTATATTTTTATTTTATATTAATTCTCGGGCAACAAACAGGTACTATGTCAAATATTAATTTAACATGCACCCAATAACAAGTTGCCACATTCTGGAGACTTACGATATTAATCGTCTCACAGATCCAGACTGAAAACACAATTAAAAACTGTGTCTCCACCGGGAATCGAACCCGGGACCCTTGGATCAGCAGTCAGATACCCAATCAACTGAGCCACGAAGGTCGACAATAATATTCGCTAATATTCGCTATTCAAATTTATTATATTTTTATACTGTTAATATTTTATAACAATGCTTGTATTTTCCGATGTAGTCAAAATAAGATTAAAATTATTATAAAACATAGCTACGCCCACCTCCGCCCGTTCCGCATATGGGGACTGAAACGGCCCCTTCACAGAACGCTAGTAAGAATGACAAAGAATGCATGGCACGAAGAGTAGCTCTAGAAGCTCCTCTAGACTCGTGGTCTCGGCACAATTGTGCAAAAAATAACAATCAACGTCGGTGAACATAATATTCACAGACATGGATTGTCGCGAGAGTACTTCAAGCCTGTGACTGTAAAACTGGGCATCAGAGAGTTGACCAAGGACACTCTGGAATTTAATTTTTTTTTTATTCAGCAGATAGAAGGGCACTATAGCCATGGCAAAACAATTTGAAGGCTGTAAAGTTCTTCTTAGAGACCACTAAATCCGCATGCCCAATGGGACCTTGAAGAGGCCCACGGACTGCCGCGAGGAGCTCCGTTCTGTTGTAGGACACATTTGGGTGAGAGCATTCCCAGAGGATGTGCTCTGAAGTTTGGTCAGGGTGATGGCATAACTGACATGAGGACGAGTTTACAAGGCGGAATCTATGAAGGTAGCTATTAAAGCTGCCGTGTCCTGTAATAAACTGAGATGTCCAGAAATCTGGGACGGCCCAAGATTGACGAAGTCTAGTCCTCACATCAGGGAAAAACGAGAATGTTGTTCGTCCCACGGGGCACGAGCTCCATCGAGCCTGCCAAGAGTCCAGCAGAGCTTCCATGGTGATGCTGTTAATGTTTCTGGGGGAAATAGGACCTTCGGGGGGATGAAGCCGAATCTCACCAATTTCAGATGACTGTCGTTTCATCAAATGGTAAGAAGCGCCACGCCTCTGAGTTTCCAAGTCCAACGGAGCCAGTCCCGTAAGAATAGGGAGAGAATCCGTCGCACATGTTCTATAGGCTTTGGATAGGGCCAAGAGTGCGAACCTTTGGCCAGAGAGCAATTTCCTGCGAATGTATTGAAGACTACAAGATTGTGACCAACAACCCGATATTATAAAACATAATTAAAGTGTTGATTATACAGATGTTTGATGGCAGAGCGGTTAGCACGCTGGGCTAGTAATTCAGTGGTCGCGAGTACGAATCATGCCTCGAACGATTTCGTTCACCTATAGAACAAGCATTTATGCTTTATTTAAGGAATGTAGGAAGAAGTGTATATACTTGTGTAACAAGAAAAACTTAATAACTTACCTATGTATGTAAATTTTTATTTATTGTATTGGATATTTTTTACTCTTTCTGAATTTATATCATAACTAATTGCTTCACATTTACATTCTAGTGAATCCCCTGGTAAACGAAACTAGTCATTCATATTATTTATTACGAAATGTGTATGTTGTAATATTTATTTTATTTATTTATTTTATTTATTATTAAAAATAACAAAGAAAAATACACAATACAACAATATATACAATTTTTAAAAATATACATTATAATTTTGTTTTTTTTTTATGACTCAACTTCAAAAAGAGTTTTCTCGTGCTTTGAAGTGAGTCACATTTCACAAATCTACAAACTATCTAATCTATTTATATACATACATCTTAATCTAGGCACTAATCTATTTACAATAACATACATATTGCGATACAAACATACATACTATTATATATAAAGAGAGAAAAAAAAAATACAAAATTGGTCTGTAGAATAAATAAAAATACACAAATTGAAAATAAACAACACACAATGAATACACAACTACTATATATGCCGTGTTAGATTTCCTGTCTTTTGTTTGAATTATTACATTTTGTAATAAAATTAAATGTGTATTTTTATACATATTTAAGCTTCAAACTTTGAAAAAAAAAAGTTTCGTTCAAACGTTCGAAGAATAATAATAAATTTCACCAAAATTTAATACTTTATGAATATATATTTGATGGTTGAGTAATATTAATACTAATAAATATTTTTATTAAATACTTTCTTGGTAGATAGGTATAAATACCCTCCCCTTATTGCTTTTTGTATTCTACACGTGCTTTTAATTTTTCATTTTCATACACCCCATTCATATTACCGACCAATGTGTCTATTTTTATACATGTCACTTACTTAGGTTAGCGTCAAATTAAAAAGGTTCATGAATCGTTTTCGTGTTGTTTTCATTTTTATTCTGAAGTTTAAACTTTTTACTGTGGTGCCTCTTACTTTTTGCAGGTGTTGGTTGGTTAAAAACTCGTCTTAAGGATCATAGTGCTTATTAAAATTTGCCTTTTTGTCCACCTATGGGTGGAAGCGTATAATGATGCATACAAAATAAGAGTAAATTTTCGTCGAGAATGAACGCTGGTGGATTATATCGAGGGAACATTTCCATATGTGATGACGAGGACTTTCTCTCATTATGTTAATATCAACGGTAATCCTTACCTACATAATATATAGCATAGAGTAGGTTCGTGCCTCTTTAAAACTGTGTCAGTCTGTACTAAGTACCTTAAAGAAAAAAAAAAACGGTACCCGTAAGCTCATTTATTAATTATATAAATCATTGAGTCACGTGCTTGAGAAGTAAGGCAAAGATATCTGAATGCCAGTATCTAAACAGAAAAAACATCTAGCAAGAGGCTTAGAAATATATAATAAAAAGTTAAACTAACCTTACCTAATGTAATCGTTATGTTGAATGTAGACAAAATCGTATTCAAAAGGGATTTGGACAGAAAACAACAGAAAAAGCATAATAAGTACAACAGAGATGTGATCTTATAGACGGGCGTATAAAATATCCTTAAAAGAGAAAAAATCGATGTTTGTAATCTCTACTATTTCTGAATAATATTCCTAGTACGGTAAAATGTACAAAAAAAATCAATTTTTAAATTGTGTGGTGGCAGAGTGAATTACGCGCTGGATTAGCGATCCAATGGTTACGGGTTCAAATCCTGTCTTAACACATACAAACATTTATGCTTAGTTCAAGGGATTATGAAGATGTATACAGGTATATTTTGTTCATAAAAAAGAGGTATTACATTTCCTTTCGAAAAATTATAATCCATTTCTTTTTAACAGAAAGAGGGTACATAAGCTTTAACTTCCCTTGCCAAATTGATATAATAGTCACGTTAAACTTTCAAGGATTCGTAATATGTATTTGTATGAACGATTGAATTGTATGAAGGGCGAGATTAACATTCAAATGATGGCGTGATATTTCACATAAGCAGTCAAAAACATTGGTTGCACACATGCGTGCACAAAATGATAATAAAATTAAACAATAGGTATACCAAAGAAGACGTGTGTGCTATACAGGGGTGGGGAGCGGGTGAGGGGTGGTTTGACAACCCCCAATGCGTTCCGGGGGACGGTTTTATAACATAAAACAATGCCACATTAAGCCAACTTTAGACACTTCCGAATTTTCGATGCAGCATTGTCTGCATGATAAGAAGCAAGATATATGGTTTTGAACAAACTTTTGAAATCATACGTATGTTTTCAAAAAACATACGCCTCTGTTGTATATCCATGACACTTGTACTATTGTATTGAATATATTAATCTGCATTATAAATTTTCTAGTTCTGTTTGTAATCAAATAAAAATCAACAATAACTTCTCTCTATATTAGGCACAAGGTATTAACATTAAGCTCATCTGAAAATAAAGGATTTAAAAGAAATGTGTAGTTTTAAAATACTTAATGAATAATAGTTAAATTGTATGCGCACTCTTCAATCTTTTGATTGCGACGGCTTCTAATTTGTAGAACTCCATCATGAAAATGAAAAACATGAACACATTCAATTCAACAATCGATTTATTTCACTCCCGACGAACGTTTCGGCTTACAAGCCCATAATCAACTGGTTGTTATGGTTGGACCAGTTGATTATGGCCTTGTAAGCCGAAACGGTCATCGGGAGTGAAATAAATCGATTGTAGAATTATATGTGTTCATATTTCTCATTTTCAGTTAAATTATAATTAAAAAAAAAATTGTTTAATCTCTTGAAACCATCCAAAAATTTTTAAACCTTTAGGAATAAAATAAAACAAAGAAAAGAATGGCATGTTTATTTCTATATACTTTTGTTTTGTTTAAAAATTATTATAATAAAAAATGAACATTCATATAAACAGCACAAATAAGATACTATGTATAAGTATTAAAATAATTTATTTATAATTTAATGTGGCTATGTGTCGTTTTTTGTAGCTGAAAACATAAAAAAAACATTTTTTTCAAAATACAAAGTGATCTTTACTGAATTTATTGGTCTTTTGAAGAATGTCATACAAATTTACCAAACATCTCCAGAACGATTCCGCTCATATTTGAATAAGTATGTCAACAGTAAAAAAAGAATGAAAACTCTCTAACTGGAGTGTATGATTATTTATTCAACCAATTGACAAAATTCAATTCAGTAAACGTTGTTCACGTAAGAGACGAAGTTTCCCCAAATAGAAAATATACGTATTTTCACATGGAGTGGAACATTCAGGCGGATATTATGAAACTCAGATGAAGTAAGTAGGTATGGTACATACCTATTGTGCGGGGAGTGAAATTTAACCACAACCCGTGAAATATTTCCACATCTTTACTTTGACTGCCTGCTTCTTCACACATGGTTTAAATATGTTACAAAAATATTATATACAGATTGATCCAAAGTAATGTCAAACTTTTTTAGTTGCATGCTTTCTCAAACGAATTAGCGGATGTATTACTCTCTACCTCAAATCTGATCCTAATTTTGAATTTTTACCAATAACCTACCTTTGTAACGGAGAATAATGCAGAAGGTAGGTATGTTTTAATCGTAATACATAATTTGAATGTACGCAGGCGACAGGTAGGTAAGTTCTAATCTAAAATTAGAAATTGGATTCGAGTGAACGAAGAAGGGTAGAGTGCGTAAATTGTAAATTATTAAAAAGAATCAAATCAAAATTCAATAAACTCAACGATAAAGCTTCAATTGGAAATTATTAATATCATAGGTAACCGTATCATAGGATTAAACTCTCGCTTCCTGAGCATTTTTACTCTCCACTACCAACTATGAAATAGTGGAGAGTCATGATTTCACAATTTTTAAGCGTATTTTTTTACATCAATTTCTCAATGGGTATCATGTAGAGAGTGTATACTTTGAGTTTCATCGTGATGTTTTTGTGTGTATGCCGTACACAAATTTGAAAATTTGTGTCCTCTGTACAGCCCAAACCAAATGACTGATGAACTTCATTTTGATACCATATGTGTGAAGTACATAAACTTAGAGCTGATTAGTTTTCCATAGACAACAGTTAATTATTTCTCTATGATTTCATCTGTTAAAACTTTAAAAATGCTCTCACGACCTGGAAATTTGAGATATTTTCATTTTATTTGAATTATTTATGCAAAAAAAAAAGAATTTTCACAAAACTGCATTCAGAGTTTGCCAACCTTAAAAGAAAAATATATATCCTTTCAATAATTATGTTTCTATTAATCGATATTTTGAATGAAAAATATATAGGAGAATTTTTATGTTTAGCAATGTTTAGTTACATATTTGATTTCATATTGATATTAGAGTGTAATATTAGCAGGGAAGCTTCATTGTGTAGTGGAGAGTTTAGTGTTGGCCACAACCCACTCGTTTATTAATGAGTCTTATTATTATTAGGAGTGTTTTTTTTGCAGTCCCTGCACTGCGACCACTTTGATCAATTGTTAATCTTGGTTAATCTTGGTAGCAGCTTAGTTTCTTCAATAAATCCCTGAATCCTTCTAGTAAGGATGCCCCCTAAGTCCTTGGGTTTTATAATATTTGCACATAGATGTTTGTGTCTGCTTTGCATAAATACTGGACATTGAGGATCACGTCTCGTGTGAGGCAGTTTCTTTCATCCTTTAAAGGTTGGGTCTTCTACTATCCCCATTATGAAATGATACAGACATTTCTTCATACCATGTCAATAATGGGATAGGAAATGAAAACCTATCACCTTTTTCAACAAATTTATGCAACGTCAAGGTATATATACTATACAACATATTTATTTATTAATGGTTATAAACAATCACAATTACAAAAATACATACATTAAATAAGACAATTACCCACATAAGTACCAGAATATGTAACACTAATAATTCAAAATTAATAAAAACACGTGAATGATTTGTTGACCTTTGAGGGTTAGTTGGTTATATATCTAATTCCGGAGCCAATGGTTCCAGGTTTGATTCCCAGTCGATACACAGTTTTTAGTTGGGTAAAAGTCTGAATCTGCGAGACGATCGCATAAAAATCAGGAACATTTTTATGAATTTCTTTTGACGTGAAATTTTTTTTTTTTATTTAAATGATCCTTTTAAAAATAATTCTATTTCGATTTATTTTTCATGATGCAATATAATAAACACCTTAAAAGAAAAAGGTCCACTCTAAGGTGATACCGATTCATTATTTTTTATCACATCATATATACAATGACAGCACAAGTAGATAGGACTAGTAGTATAAATTTTTAGTGACAACAATTATGAACATTCATATTTTCAATGTGTTCCGAATCGCAATGCATTCGTTTATCATCGTGTATATTAACATTGTGTCAAAATAATTCATGAAAAAAACTTTTGTGTTTGCTGTATATAAGGTGAGACAATCACACGTCACTCGTGATATTTACCAGAGCACAGGCCACAGAGCATAGGGTGTAAGGTATTGGGAACACTGAGTGAACACATCCTTGCCGGTTACCCCATCCACCTACCTCTACATGTATACTGTATGGGTAACCGCCGTTACCCTCGCAATGAAATTTCAAACTCATCCATCATCAAATGGTTTAACACATTTATCTGAAAATGTATTATTTTAACACTGTCTTTATCATAATGTACGGGTATATGTATCTTATTCCGTTGTACCTTATAGAAAATATACCCACGTAATATACAGGCGACATTTTTTTTATTAAAACAATTATTATGCATGGACGATATTAGAATTATCAATATTGAAATGTCGGAAGTACCCAAAGACAGAAGACTGTCAAAAAGACCGGCGAAAAAATATGGAAGGACAGTTCTCTCAGGATAGTCCACCTTCACAAACAGGTCTAATGACGTAATGCACGATAAAGAAGATGAACTATTCGCTTTCCATTCCCTTACTCCAATTTCTTCTTCTTGTGTCATTATCTTCTTCTTCAGCCCTCCTTGTCTACTAATGGACATAGGCCTTTCCCTGAGATCTCCAAAGCTTGGATAGACCGCATTCATCCGCCTCCGGCCACTCGTGTAAAATCATCAGACTACCTTTTTTGAGGCCTTCCAACACTTGTTTTGTCCGTTCTAGCTCGCCATTCCAGCACTTTCTTAGTATATCTAGAGTCTTTGGTTCGGGCGACATGCCCTGCCCAGCAACAATTTTGCTTGGCAATCTTTTGGACAGCGTTTGGTCTTCTCTCTTATCCATAAGTTAGTTTTTCTATCTTTTATTGAAATACACAGCATTATTCTTTCCATGGTTCTTTGTGGTACTGCTAAATTATGTAGCATTTTGTTTATAAGCACAAGAGTTTCTCAAGCAACTGTCAGTATCGGGAGAACGCAAGCATCAAAAACTTTATTTTTTAGATTTTGCGTGATATTATAGATTCATAGGTAAATTTTTTTTTATTTATATTTCCTTCCTATGATTTAAGTCGAAACAGTGGCAACTTACTGTCTTGTATTTATTTATCAAAAGTGTTTGTTTATATTTCTACAATGTTAATGGGCGTGTGTTTTCAGGAGAAGATTACTACTAAATGTTGAAATCTTCCCTATCTTTAAGAGAGTAATCAACAGTTTGTATCAGAATGATATGTCCCTGCTGAGTTAATGTTACCTTTTTTCGATTCCTTTTTTCTGTGTTCAGTCTGGATAATTGCGAGACTAATAAAATCTAAAGAATACATAATAACAACATTCCTCAAAAAATGAAACTGGTTGGTCGGAACATATTACCATTGTGCAAAAAACCCACCATTATAATATATTATGATGTATTCAAAAAATAGGTAATTGAATATAACAGTTATCAAATTATATTAAAAATAGAAATTATGGGTAGATACCTACCCATAATTTCTATTTTTTTTATTTATTAACACATTCACTCAAAAAGTTATCTACCAGCTGAATGGCTGTTGAGGTTTAACACCATATTTTAGTATTGCAAGCACGCTAAATGCAACTAGGTGGTGCTATGTTAATTAATACTTCATTTATAACTAGGTCAATCTACTCTCTCAATTCCGAGCGATGAAATTTGCAACCATAATGAAGTATTGAAAGTAATCATGGAATGTCAAATTATACAAATAACATTATTATTTCTAAAATAATAATCAAATATATAAATGTTTAATCAAAATATCTTATAGTATATTTCATTGAGAAGTGAATTTTCTCATTACAGAATATGCAGTAAATAATTTACATTTTTTTTTATCTTTTGCCCGAAATAGTTTCCATCGCTGAATATTTCAAAGTATTTAGTTTTTTTTAAAGAATACTTGACTTTTAAATAGTAAAAAAACATTCATGTATAAATGAAATATTTTGTATTTTGGTGTTACCTGTGCGTGATGTTTGTAATATAAATTGTTTACAATAAATAATTAGTGATTTGAGGAATTTGAGCTATAGGTATACATATACTATGATATCAACATACATACATACATACCATCACGCCATGTCCCTCACGGGGTAGGCAGAGATAACCGAACGCCACATTTTTCTATCTTCACACACATTCATCCTCTCATCAACATTCATACATCGTTTTATACATGTTCGTCTGTTGTTCACGCTTCTTACATATCCATCTTTCAGATTATCGTTTAAATGGTCGTGCCATCCTTTTCTTGGGCGCCCCCGACCTCTTATTTCGTTCCTGTCAGATTTCTTCGTCAGGCTTTCTTCATTCATTCTCCCCAAGTGGCCAAACCATCTCAATGTGTTAACTTTCACTCTGTTAATTACATCTTTCTTCATCTGACATTTTTTCCTTGTATCTTCATTTCGAACTCTGTATCGTTCTGTTATAAATTATTATATGATATCAACGATGTAAGGAACAAACATAGGTACCTATATATTGGTAGGTAGATTCAAGAATATAATTTCCTTCGTAATGAGTCTATTTACCTGACGTTGTTTGTCGAGGCTACGAAATAATTCGGGTTTTGCATGAAAATGAATAATCGCATATCCAATACAGTAACCGAATTGTGAAAAACGGAATGAAAAGCAGAATAAACTCATTTATTATAATTACGCACCGGCTGAAACCTGAAGGTGCCTATTTCCTGGCATTATTAATCTCAAAGAAAAAATCTCAATTCGAAATCTTCCAGAATATTCCTTAAGTCCAATATCGTTAATACGCCGGTGGGTGGGAGCGGGTGGGACGGTCGGGGGAGGCAGGGGCGATGATTAATCCGCGCACACCCTTTACGGGGGGAAAATTTTTACCCCCTTTTTCACGAGGGGGTTTAAGGAAAGACAGCAGGGGGTTGTTTTAACCCCGCGGGTGTGAGGAGAGTGGGGCTATTTGAGACCTCTTTTTAAGACGAAAGGGGCGAAGAAAATTTTACACCCTCTTTTTCGGCGGCGGGAGATTCGCGGGGTGGTCTGCCTCCTTTTTTCTGGGGGGTTATTTTTGACCCCCTCTTCCGACGCCTCCTCGCAATTAAGAAACAAAAGATCGACGCCACGAGGTTTAGTGAAGGGGAAGTAATACAAAGTAAACTCTCAGTAGGGCGGCGATGGAGTTTTTTAAATACCCACCCGCGAAAGATGCGGACGAATGTACACACCCGCCTCTCGCCTCATATTGGGATGGGGTTCTGTGGAACCCGCGTGTGTGCTGTGTGCTGTGTTGGCTGCTGTTGCTACTACTTCTGTATCTGCTCTGCTAGCGCCACCTCGTGGGGACATTCTACTATAACAGGGACAAGGCGGGGGGAAGGTTAATGAAAAAAGCCATTTCGCCGGTGTGCGATTACGCTTATTTTTATTATTAAAAATCAATACTGACTGAGACATGCCACTGGTGACTGGGGGAAATCACCTACTGTGAATATACTCATTAGAATTTTATATCATCAATTGAATGAACTTTTTCTTTACATTGCGTGAACATGAACATTGTATAATACATGTCTCCAATAATCGATGAGTTTAAAGGAGGTCATATGCTCGAAAAGTTAAAAATACATCCTTTTTTCATCAAAAAAGACAAAAAGACACTGAATGTATATTTTGTAATATGTAATCGACGACTTTTGTAATTCACAAAAGAATACAAAAAGTTTGTATTTGTTTAAATACTTAATTAAAATTAATAATTTACTATTTAATATTAAGAATAAGGTTGTATAGAAAAAATGTTTGAAATTGTTTTTTCTTTCAATCATTTAAATGTTATAAGCGTAAATGGGATGATATAGGATTATTTTACTGGATATTAGGGTCATTAAAATGAAAAATTATATAAAAATTATGAATCACTTTTTGTATGGACAAGATGCATATTTAACAAAAGTACTGTCAATAAAGTAGTAACTATGTATTGTGATTCCATATCGCAAAGGGATTTTTATGACTAAAAGTTGCCCCTTGCTCCCAGAACAAAAAGAAAACGATTTGAACATGGCAGTGCACAGAAGAAGAGATCACACAGGTTTTCCAAAAGAGAGAAACAAAAAAAAATGTATTAAAAGAAACGAGCGCAGGAAGAAATATTCATTATAAAAAAATGGCAAGTATAAAGTTGTCAATAAAACACAAAGGTGAACAATAAAAGTTACCACAGCAGTCGCTAGTCATTACAGCGAGGAGGAGGAGTTATGTATGGGTGTGGGTATGACAAGGAAGGTTAGGAAAGAGATAGGAATGGATTGCAAAGAAGGTATGCTTTGCGGTTTGTACATCCCTTTGTTTTGTAGCGAAGAAAAATCGTCTTTTTATTGCTCTACTTACAAAGCGGTCCCTTGATATTGTCTTCCCATACATGTTCCCGCATACAGCACAGGGCCGACACGAAGCAATATGTACCTACTCAGCTAATGGCTCATGTCACATATTATACTTAATTCAAATAAGGATTTTACTTCCGCTTATCTCTTATTGTTACATTTAACGAGATCTCTATCCAGAATTTTTCGAAAATCTATTTCGAATAGTTTTGACGAAGAACTAAATCGCAAGTTTTAATTGCTTTGTTTTCTATATTTCAAAATCAATAATTATTTTGTACCTATTGAATGGTATATATCATATGAATTGAAAAATAAAAAATTTCATACTCATTTATCACTATCAGCATAATATCGAATCAATTATACATGTGTTGTGATGTCGCCATAATATTATGTTATGTCGCCTTATTATTATGCCGTGGACTCTACAACTATCGAAACTGTCCAGCACAAATTCATAAGGTTTTTGAATTTTAAACTAAAAATTCCTGCTCACATCTGCAACTTCATGACCTCTCCGATAGAAGGATTATATCTTATCTCATGCTCCTCTATAAAATAATCAATAACTACTTTAGCTCCTCTAACATTATATACATTACCATATTCCAACAAGGAATACTCGCCAAAATATATCATTCCTATGTAAGATGTTTAAAAATAATTATTTGCTTAACTCACAGATTAATAGAATTCATCGGCTGGGCAATGATTATTGTTATCTGACTGATGTATCCTTACATACATACATACCATCACGCCATGTCCCTTACGGGGTAAGCAGAGAGAATCGAGCGCCATACTTCTCTATTTTTGCACACATTTCTGGCTTCCTTTACATCCATGCATCGTCTCATATATGCTCGTCGATTGTTCAAACTTTTTATGTTTCCTTCTTTCAAAATATCATTCTCATGGAATCCCTTTCTGGGGCGACCTCTGCTATTCACTCCATCTCTTGCACCCATGTATATTTTTTTGGTCAGTCGTTCATCGTTTATTCTTTCTATATGTCCAAACCACCTTAAAGCATTTTAACCTTAAAGTTCGTTCGTTTCCGTATCTACACCATCACTTTATGCACCTTATATGCACTTTCTCCAATAACTTGCAGCCGTCATTCTTATGTTTATATTCTTGTGTGTGTATTTCAGGAAAGCATTATTATAGAATACCAGATAATGTTTATTGATTTGGGTGTTAGGTCCATATTATGAAGCGGCTAAGCGGCAGATAATTAGCTCGAAGTGACATATTTTTGAAAGGTAAGACCACATTTAATATTGGAAGTATTCTTCTGTAGATAACCCATATTGTTGGTTACCTCTAATACTCATTTCAAATTATAAAATAATATATTTGTAATAAGATGCTTTATAATATTTAGGTGTAGTCTATCTGTGTATGAGGCATATTTGTACATGCGAATGTCAAAATAAGACGATTCTGCTAAATTAAACTCTTCGAATTCCACAAACCTCCATAAAAGTCAAAAAAATTATAATAAGCATCCGATAAATGTAAGTTCCAGGCAATCGCCAGATTATGTTTTGTGTTGAGATCAGATCTGTGCTTGTGATGTCGCGATGGACCCTCTTAGAGCTTCCACGGAGACCCGCTTTGTGTAGGACTTTACCCACAATCTGAATACGAATATCGGAAGGGTGGAAATCAAAAGGCAAATTAAGGTAAGTACTTACTGAACTTTTGTTTCAAATGAAGACCGATATCTCTGATAAATTATATAATCTTACCTTTAAACTTGCCTTTACAAATTGTAGTATTAGAGAGTATTACATATAAAAGATAGCAACGTAAAAAAAACATTTCAGTATGTGGCTGTTTTTTTTTGGCATTCTCTTTTTTATTAAATATTGGTATGAAAAAGGTAAGTATGAGTATGCGAGATGCGTATGCTAAGATGGTTAGCGGGGGTGTCTCTAAAAGACAAAATAAAAAGTTCATACATTCGCGGAAGCTTATGAGTGACAGGCATTACAATAAAATAGAAAAAAGACAATTGAGATGGTATGGTCACATATTAAAAAGACCCGAGGATCACATTGTGAACCAGGCTATGGCCATAGACATCCCCGGATCAACGACTAGGGGAAGGCCAAAAATTACATGGATGGCGCAAAGGAGTTCACAATTGATGAAACAAGAATTAACATCGGAGGCGGCCCAGAACCGAAGAGTGTACAGCCTGAGGACGAGGAGAGCTGACCCCAACATTCTTCATCGACGATAAGTTGGGAAGAGGCCAGGAAGAAGAAGAAGGTATGAAAAAGGTAAGTCTGGCACCTGGGAGTGGTTACGTTTACCAGTAGGCATACTCTTTATAGGTGAAAATTGCATATTATAATATCATTTCAATATAGTTTATATTTGTGTTATGTTTGCGATCATTGGTGATTTATTCAGAGCACACCAGGTAAGATTTCTGAGTTATTTATTTTTATTTATTAATTCGTTTCACATCTCACAAATAATTTTATTAAAACTGATCATCTAGGAATCTAATTGTAAATCCGGTAGCGGGATATTTATTTTCTGATCGTCAATTGCTGTATATATTCGATAGCGTTTATTACTAATAGAAATCGTATCCTTATTAAGAAATTTGATGAACCACGTGATTTTTTATTTAAATAACTTACTTAATAACTATCCTTAAGTTGGAGTATACTTTTAAAAATTCGAACTACCTATTCACAGATTTTACAAATCGGCCAATCATGAATATTTGTTTAAAAAGTTGTTTAAACACGGAAGGTTTATGGTGATTGTTACGACAAACAATCTTGAAAGTTGTTTAACTTTAGTCCAATGCCATGAATTATGTTGATGATTTAGCCCGCATAAAAAAAGCCTCATGGCCTCAAGTTTCCCCAAGGTCAGCGCGCTCAGTAAAGGGGTCGCTTAAGTTTATGTGAAAACTTTCCACCATTAACAGAGCATATTTTTTCGAAGCTTAATAATCGTGTGAAATACACCAAAGACAACTGAGAAAATGAAACGGACTCTTGGGAGAAATAATGAACGTGTAACAAGAGTAAAAAATGTTCCAATACTGATAAATACTCCCCGGAGAGTGGGAGGCGTCCCTCCTGCCCCCACAGAATCTCCCCCAGTTTACCTGTTTGAAAAAGGTTATATAAAACCATCCCGATACTTCTTTGTATTTGGTTCCCTCTCTCGCGTGTCTCTTCCATCCATCTTTCTTCTTTTTCTTGTCCTGCTTTACCCCTTTCCTTCGAGATGAAAAGAGAGGAACCGAACTTGTTTCGAATTGTGATACATGTGGCATTTTTTTAATAATCAATATATTTAATTTTCAATGTATTTTTTTTTTCATTATGATAACTGCTTTAATGCATTAAAAATGTTTAAATAGTAGATAGTATTAGGTAAAAAAAATCTTACTTTCATGTAGCAGGAATTAATTGAGTTTTTCATACCATAATTATTTCATTAGCCTTATTATTGCGATTTGTTTATATTTCATTTGAATTGAACACATTATTTTAAAAACTTGTAGAATACTATACATAAGTGGAATTTAGGATGAGTATCTTTTTAAGTATTAGATATATCTTTTTACCTGTCCCGAAGGCAGAAGAAGTAGAAGCAGACCTAGGTTGAGATGGCTGGACGATGTGCTGTGTGATATAAGAGAAATGGACCTGATAAATTGGAGAAGACTGGCGGTCGACAGGGAGGGATGGAGACAATCTCCGGAGGAGGCCAGGGTCCGTAGCGGACTGTAGTGCCAATGATGATGATGATCTTTTTAAGTACAAACAGATTACCAAAAACAAAATTACTTAAGTTTAGTGTAAGAATAGTGGTTAAAATGTAACTATTACAATAAAGAAATGTTGTCTATATTATCAATGCGAATTTAAATAAACCTGACGCTGGCCACACCGCTTTGATGGTTTGAATTTATTTTATATTACTTCACGAAGGCCGACTTATTAATGAAAATAATTCAAATAAGATTAGCGAAATACGAATTCTACCCCTCAATAAAATTGCATACAAATATTTTTAAACAATCCAATAAAAAAAATATAATATTATGAATTTTCTGTATAACATGTTCCAAGCATACCACATTTATTACCAAAAAAATGTTACATTGATAAACGATTGTTTTTTACTTTGTGGTATAATTTTTTATTTAAATAAAACACAACTTTGTGTACACAACTAAAATTATAACACAACTAAGGAGTATTTGAATATACTTTTGTATCCTTCTGAGCATGGGAACTTTGTTCCCGTAACATGTAGTGGAATTTTTATTTAATTGAAAGTAAGTTATAATCTTAGTGTTCAAATTAATATAATTAATAAAAAAAATATTTAAAGAAATAACGTTCTTTAAATCAGTATAATTTTGTAAAATAATTTAAATTGAAGCACTTGATTACTCTACTTGGTTAAAAACAATTAAATTTTCTTGGTTTGTTGTGCTTACTCACCTTTTCATTTAAATAAGTATGAATATTGGGAAAGGAAAGTTTATACGTACAGAAGTTTGGGGAATATATCGAACTGGTGGAGACTTCATTTGCTTTTTTGTGAAGTCTTCTAGATACATTAATTTATATGGGTACATACCGCCGTATATATTTTAGACATCGTACCTTCTACAGTGCGATCCAAAGAACTCTTAACATTTACACAAATAAAACAAAACTAAATTACCCACCAAATATTGATTAGAGATTATTTGAAGAGCATGCATAGGCCTCAAATGATAATTCATTTACTTTTTATAAAAGACCGCAACAACCGTAGTCATTAGCCGAGGGCTGGCTGTAAGCCCATTTTGTGATGGATTTTTGTGCTTATTCAATAAGCTATGGTATAAATATTCCACGTCGGTACGATATATGCTCAGTGAGGTGGACTTATATGTAAATCTGAAATAAAAAAATGTTCTTCACCCACCACAACCCGTTCTGCTTATGAGGACTAATAACGGCCCCTTGCAAAACTCTAAAAAAACACATAAGAAGAGTCCAGCGAACTCTAAAACCTTGCAGACACTGCACTTAGAGTAGCAAATAGAGCAAATTATGTGGAAAAAACTGTCTCACTGTTCACTTATACAAGATCCTATGTCCGTATGTCCAATTGGTCCAAAGAAATTTCCTCGGACATCGTTTTCATCGGATAGTCGACACGAAGGAGCTAGTGCATTCCCTTTGGATATGCTCAGAAGTTTGTTCTTGGTTATCACAATCTGACACGAGGACGAATCGGATAAGTGAAATAGAAAACCTGCCGTTTAAACTGCTTTTGAAACAGCCGTATCCAGAAAGGAATTGCATGGTCGAATAATCGGGAACAATCCACGAAGAAGAAGTTCGAGTCCTCACATCGTAAGAAATAAAAATGTCAGTCTGCCCACCTAAATAATGCTTTGTTATGCACTACTCAAAAATCTAAACAAATCACTATGAAAATGTGTGAACTTTAATTTTTATACATCCGATATGTAAAAAAATGCGTCTCACGAATAATGTCTCTCCTATGTATTTTAACTCATTTCTCTCAAACCGATAATTAGAATAGAATGAGACGGAGATATGACCCAGAGCGAGATACACACACTACACTCTTCTTCTTTTCACCCCATGCCCCTTCAGCCTTACATACAAAAGCGGTGGACCAAAGATATTGAAATTGGCGCAGTTAAAATTACATTTTCGTTGTTGCTTTACATGAGTTCATACTTTGACATGATGATGAAATATTAATTATTGTAGTTGTTCATAAAATTATCTAATTGATAGTTCTAAATTGTATTATATTTTTGTACCTTAAATTATTTTTTCGGAAAGTTTAGGCAAATTTTGAGTGTAGGTTGAACTGGCTTGGCATATCCTCCTCATGTCCGCTGTCAAATTAGCAACAGATGTCTGCTATATCCAGTGTAGCCAACCCCTACAGTTTAAACTGTAGATTTACAGGTTTTTGGAAATCCTCTTAGTTTTTAGTTTAGACCTCCAAATCTACATTTTTTAACTAATTTTTTTTTAAGTAATAGGTTTCATATTTTTGTTGGTTTGTACTGTTTACTTAATTTAATTAATTTGTGGAAACAGTTTTTTTAAATGTTCTATTGTCACTGTTTCTTTCCTGAACAAATAAATAAATAAATTAATATCAAACATGTTGATATGATTCAAACCTATTTATAGTTAAAATGATTGTATAATCGTGTTTTATAGAAAAAATTTATTTTGTTGTACTGATAAAAGTTTGATGATCACATGATTTTTTTTGTTTATAATTTTTCCCCATATGTGTTTTAATCATTATTATACCATTAAATAATACAAAATAAGAAAAGGCTGTAGATTTAAAGTATTTTTATTTACTATTTACAGTTTTCTACAGTTTTTTTAAACATGTATGTAGTTTCACTCTACGGTGAGGTTGGTAACACTGGCTGTCTCACCCTGAAGGGAGTAGACGTCAGGGTAAGCCTGTATTGACTATTTAGAGACTGAACACAAAAGAGGCGCGTCGGGCCAGATTGTCATGGGAGCAGGCAGGGGAGTTGGTCTAGGACAGAATATTCTGGAAAAACTGGATGAAGACCACATGCGCCACACTGGGAGCGGACGTGGATTGATGACGATGATGATGATACATATTTTGTGGATTTATAAATTTTTCATTAGCTATGTTTAAATTATCCAGATCATATTCACAAGTATAAAGGCAAATTAAACAGCTAGATATAATACACTTTAAACCTGGGTTTGTTCTAACTCATATTCATTAAAAAAGAATGACTATGTCCTTTTAACAAGTACATTAATACATCCACATACAGTCCATTATTTAAGAAAATACTTGTGCTGTAGATTAACGGTGTCGGGCAAACACCCTCTCATCACTGTAATTACTGATAAGATATATCCTTACCAGGGATGCAGTTCATCGGTTTATTACTACAATTTAAATATTATTTAGAATGGTTCCACCATGAGAAAGAAATCCTGAAAGACGGAAATGTAAGAAACTTGAACAACAACTTGAACATGTATGAGATGATGTATGAATATTGATGAGGCGATGTACATATTCATTCCAGGATAGAAAAATATGGTTTTTAGTTCAATAATTCGTTGAAATTCAAAAATGATAATAAAATTAAATAAATAAACAATTATTCAAATTATTTTTAATATTTTGTTATTGTATAATTCGGTCAAACACGTTCATAGTACAGTTTTGGTGCTCTATATTACATTGAATATCTTTGATCGTGATTTTGGTGGGGAATGGAGGATGGATGTTTCTCATCTTTGTTGAACCACCTCTTTCTTATCTCCTTGGCCACCTATTCTCATTCAACTTGTGTCCTACTCAAAAGGCTAACACTTTTTTCATTTATCAATATGTTCCTGTAAACTTACACAAAGTTACCCTACCCATGTCATATAAACAAGATCATCTTAAATGGAAATACTTACAAACAAATTAACTAAAGGGAACTAGAAAGGTACCAACTTGTCGACCGCCATGGCACAGTTGGTAAGCCGTTCGTCCTGGGTTCGATTCCCAGCAGAGGAGAACTTGATTTAAATTCATTTCTCACCCAAAAAGTGCTTCTCTGGGCTGGAAACACTGGTAAGTTGGAAGAAATTGCCATACGCCAATAAACTCGCCACTTGCGCAGGGTGCAAGGAAGTGTTCATTATTTATTTCACTCACATCAAAACTACACAGTCTGAACAATATTTATTTATATTTTGATTTAATTTTTTTATTTAAAAATCAGTAGCAAAAACATATTGCATACTTGTAGTTAGGATCCTCAAAGCTTTAATTTAATTTGTTTTAATGATCCTCAAATTATGATCATTAAAACAGGCTCTTGCCTAGTTGAGTAATAAATTCCATTGCAATATTTTAAGTTATAGGTATTGCATAAAATTTTTGTGTTACGGACATAAATAAATAAACAATATATAGGTAAGTACATCATTCTCCAAACAATGTGTAAATGTTGGTATAATTTAAAATCACAGGGTTAGGTTGAAAAATGGCTAAACGTTTTGGTCAAAACAATACTTTTCAAAATAATTGATATGCACCGTTTTTTTTTCGTCAGATTTTTACTAAAAAGTATCTCCGCTATATCCACTGAAAATTAAGTTCTTTCTTACGTCATTATACAAAAAATATATTTTACTTTAAGAACGAGATGATGGCTATTGATCAAGAGTTATCTAAAGTAATAAAGCAATCAAAATGTTAGTGTCTGTGTGTGTGTGTGTGTGTTTTTGTCTCACGCCTTTTGAAAAACCAAGAGCATCTAAAAATCTAATTTATGTGTGAACATGTACCAGTATACCTGATGCAGTGTCACGCTAAAAATAATGCGATAAAAATGCTGAATTTTAAAAATATTTCAATAATTATTTTTTTCATACAAAATTTTCCAAGTCATATCTGTCAAAAAAGTGTACATTTTGCACGCAAATATCTGTTAGTTTAAAAGTTACAAGTACGTATTTACACGAAAAAAATATATTTTCAAGTATAACTTAGCTTTTAAGTGAAAAACATGGTGAATATTTTGTCTAATTATAATGTTTAACTTATTTTTAAAGTAAGCGTTTTGTACATATAACCCCGCCATTTTAATATCTTTTCATACGATATTTAATTTTCCTACCGAATGTATATGTTCTTTAAAATAATATACCTTTGAAATAAATGTGATTATGAAATAATAAAATGAAACACAAGACATTACAGCAAGTTTTAAGACATATATTGTAAAAGTCTGTTAATTATTAGTAAAGATATAGGCATAATAAAATTGCATAATTTGTATGTAATATTTGATATTTTGGACAATTTTCGTTTTTGTGGCTTCGAAAAAACCAATGTAGGTACCTACCTACATATCCAAAAAAATGTATCGAGCCCATTTGATAGTAATATTTTATATGTTCGATGGTTACTATGGTTACGGAAAGATTCTGATATTCAAATAAAATTTGTTATGAATCGAATTTATTTAGAACATTGTTGTAGGTAGGTACCTACCTAATACTATTTACTTACAAATCAACAATATACTGATTTCCTATAGGAAAATTATTTTATTTATTTATTTATGTATGGATGCATGTATGCTATGTGCTCCTAAACAGTTTGTCCGATTACAATGAAACTTTGGTGAATTGTCGAGCGTATGCCCGGGATGGTTTCTGGATTAAAATTTTTTTCTTATTCTTCTTCTTCTTCGTGTATTTGGTCATTTTACCAATGAAAGCGGAATATCCTGGGAAACGAAGGTCCGACTGTCTCTCCATCTCTTCGCAGGTCTTCCAGGACGGTTCCTGGATTAAAACTTTTTTCTTCTTCTTCTTCATCGTGTATTTGGTCATTTTACCTATGAAGGTGGACTAACCTGGGAGAAGAAGGTCCAATTGTCCTTCCATCTCTTCGCAGGTTTCTGGATTTAAACTTTTTTCTTCTTCTTCTTCTTCTTCGTGTATTTTTGGTCATTTTACCTATGAAGTTGGAGAATCCTGGGAGAAGAAGGTCCAACTGTTCTTCCAACTCTTCGCAAGTCTTCCAAGACGGTTTTTGGATATAAACTTTTTTCTTCTTCTTTTTCTTCTTCATCGTGCATTTGGTCATTTTACCTATGAAGGTGGACTATCCTGGGAGAAGAAGGTCCAATTTTCCTTCCATATCTTCGCAGGTATCTGGATTTAAACTTTTTTCTTCTTCTTCTTCGTGTATTTAATCATTTTACCTTTGAAGGTGGAGTATCCTGGGAAAAGAAGGTCCTTTCATCTCTTCGCGGTTCTTCCAGGATGGTTTCTGGATTTAAACTTTTCTTAAGCGGCTGAAGGGACGGGATGTAATGAAGGGAAGGGATGCACTAAAGGGCTTGAAGGGATGGGAGGTATAAAAGGGCCTGAAGGGACGGGAGGTACTGAAGGGCCTGATTGGAAGGGACGTAATGATTGATTGAAGGGACGGGAGGTACTGAAGGGTCTGAAGCGACGGTTCATGGAGTCTAATTCTTTTTCTTCTTAATTTTATGTAGACTTTACAGTTTTTACACAAACTATTTCCTTTAGTCTTTTTCTTCGTTTTCTTATTTTATGAAGAACTTTGGTGAATTTTATACAAAACTATTTCCTATGGATTAATCTTCTTCTTCTTTTATGTAGACCTTTTAGTCAGTTTTTATACAATCTATTTCCAATAGTCTAATTCTTCTATTTTATGTATTTTTTCTTATTTTATGTAGACCATTGAAATAGTTTTTTATACAAACTATTTCTTATAGTCTTATACTTATTCTTCTCTTTTTTATTTAGACTTTTGAGTTAGTATTAAGTCTAATAGTCTATTGTGCAGAAATATTATTAACGATATGCACACTTGATGAAAATACATATGTAAAAATAGAATGGGATATGGGATGTGACGATGTAATCTGCACTAAAATCTTTTCAATACTTTTGTTTAATCAAATTTAAACCATTTATATAATCCTATATTGAATAATTTTCAACACCTTCATATTTGATTTCGTTGACGATATTTAAATAATGGGGGTTGTGGCCATTACTGAACTCTTCACAACGTTTATATTCAAATTAAAAACTATTTACTATAGTTTAAGTCTTTTTCTTCTTCGTTAATGTAGACTTTTGTGTCAATTTTAAGTCTATCAGTCTAATTGTGCAAAAATATAATGCACACTTGATGAAAAAATATAAAAACGAATGGGATGTGACCAACACTAGATCTTTTCAGTACATTATTAAATCAAATTTTTACCACATTCCAACATCCAAAATTACTAAATTTTCAATAGGTATATAATACAATTTGTTTTCGATGATAATATTTAAAAATGGGGGTTGTGGCCAAACCAATCTCTTTACAACGTTGATAAACAGTCATATTTAAAACCATTTCGCGTAGTCCATGCGTGCAGAAATTGTATATTATACTTCATTCACACTTTATAGCAATATATAAAAAAGAATGGGTTGTGGCCATCACTTGAACGTTTTACATTGCTTAAACTCAATCAAATTTCAAACCACTTTTCATAGTCCGATATTGCAAAATAATTGGGTGACAATATTATAAAAACGATTGCTTATTCCTTCACAGTTTTACATTCTTGGCCAACGGCGGGACATAAAGGCTAGTCATAAATAAAATTGTTTAGTTATATCGTTTTATATCGTAAAACTGCAAAAAAAAAATCATCATCAAAAAATATGTATTTTGTATTAACAATGGAAATTATTGCTTCATGTCGCAGCTTGCGCTTATAAGTAAATAACTCTGTATTAAAATGTATAAAATAAATAATCCCTTACAATTACACAAAGTAAACGGGCTAAAATTTCTTTGATACATCTCCCTTTCCATTCCGTCGTACCCGTCCCCTTCCTCCCACACACCGCGGAGAATTTGCCCGCCACTTTTATCGCTCCGGTACCTACTGCTTCACTCCATATCTGCCCAATTTAATACCGTCTCATTTATTAAAACATAAAAATGGTTAAAACCCGCGCTAAATGCTGAAATGTACGCTACACTCTTGCAGAGAAGCTTTGTTCCCCCCCACCCCTTCCTTTTCCTTCCCCAACCATCTTATATTCCATCTCCCCTCGGACCCCCCCGATAGACCTATGCCGCCTATGGGGTAGGGGGTGGCGAGTAACCCCTTATTGGTCGCCCAGAGAAGAGTTTTCATTACGCTTTATACGAGGCTATTCGAGATTGACATGTTTAATTTAACATTAATGGAGATGATTGGAGTTATAATTATATCCGCAAACCAGGCTTCCTTTCCATGGAACATCTTCATTTAAATTATAAATTAATGTCTGCTTCTAACTTAACTCTAATGAGTACCTAAATATATATTATATTGAGCTTACTTTACTAAAAACCCTTTTAAATATATACCGGTTAATGATTAAGACTAAAGAATCTCGAAAATATTAAAAAAACATCTTATCAAAGAAGAAAATTAATATTTACTTATGTTTAAGTAATTAACTAAATAATAAAAAATAATGCCATCAGCAGTATGTATGTCTTTTTTACAGCCTTTAATGAATATCACAGTGCTGTATATGATAATTTTAATGGCCAGCGAACCCACGTTAAAGAGATCTTAATTTTTTTTTTTTTTTTATTAAAGTTTTATTTATTTACATTTTTTTTAAACAATAAGTATTCTTGCACTAAACTGCAAAAGCAGTTTAACAGTGCTAGCTCTCTCGTACACTTATATAAATTTGATAATGTAACAAAAAATAATTATAAACAAACAAAAATTAAAAACTAGCAATACAATATAACAATAATTAAAACCATTAACACAGTATAACAAAGAAAACATACAAACTTATATATAAAATTCTTTTAACATTTTTTTTATTTTTTTTTTGTTTTTAATTTGAATATTTGAATATTTTGGCAGTTTGTTAAATAGTTTCGGAATTATCGTTGCTTTTGTCCTGTCGCCGTAAACGTTATTTGTTTTAGGTATTGTCAGTAAGTCTTTCGTTATTTGTCTAGTTGTATATTTGTGAGTGATCTTTAATTTAAATCGTTCGTTATAAAGTTCTTCTATGGTCAGTAAAAGATTCACCTTTTTTTCTATAGGTAAAATATTGCATCTTTTGAATATTTCGTTAATGTTATTTTTACTTGCCTCCACTGTTCTTTTTGTTGCAATTATTTTTAAAAATCTTATTTGTAATTGTTTTATTTTATCAAGGTACGTTTTAAATGTTCGTCCGTAACTACTGAGCCCGTAGTCAATAATAGACTCGACCATAGCATAGTACAGACAGTACAGGGTGTGCCTGGACACGCAGTATTTAAGATGGTAAAATTTACTTAAAATTGATCTTAATTTATTACAGACATTTTCAATATGTAAACTCCAATTAAAGTGCACGTCCACTGTAAGCCCTAAATACGTGTAATTAAAAACCCTTTGTAGTTGTTGACAAGTACAATCAGTTACATTTTTATGGAGACACTCATAATCATGACCTTTTATGTTGAGGTCACATATCTTTTCCATGTGCACTGAATGTATTATCATATATTTAGTTTTCTTTACATTTATAATAATCCCATTATCATGTGCCCATTTAGTTAAATTATTAAGGTCAGTCTGTAGGTAATTTTGTATTTTGTCTTTTTTTCGGTCTGCTACGATTATACATGTATCATCGGCGAACACTTTTTTACTGCAATATTTAATGACGTTTGGTAAACTGTTGACGTGTCCGATATAACATATTGGCCCTGATATTGATCCCGTGGCAACTCCGTTCTCGATTGGGATAGAATCACTCAATTGGTCATTAATTTTAACAATGAGTTTTCTGTTTGTTAAATAATCTTTTAGCCAGTTATTAACCGGTCCTCTTACTCCACATTCGTTCATTGCAGTTAGTAGAATATTATGATCCAGGGTATCGAATGCCTTTTTGAAGTCTATAAATATTATACCTACGTATAACTTATTATTTAGGTGGTTGTTTATTTCATCGGTAAATTCTGTTAATAAGGAGTTAGTACTTTTATTTTTTTGAAATCCAAACTGTTCTTTGTTAATTATTTGGTTTTCATTTAAGAATGTTGATATTTGGTTAACTATTGCTTTTTCAATAATCTTATCAATACATGATAAGATCGCTATGGGTCTATAATTTGTAAATTCTTTGTGACTACCGTTTTTGAAAATCGGCCGTATTATTGAAAGTTTAAGGTCATCAGGCATAGTACCTTTCTTCACACATAGGTTTATCAATTTAGCCAATATAGGACTTATTTCCTTTTTTATTTCTTTTAAATCATTAATTCTAATTTGATCATAGCCTGGTGATTTACTATCCAAATTTTCAACTATTTTTTGAATCATTTGTGATGAGACTGGTTGGAATCTCATAGAAATTTTAGCTGGGTTGACATATGTCTTTCTCTCTAGAAATGTTGTGTTACATTTGTGTTTTATGGAGTTTATTTCTTCGACAAAAGTTTTTCCAAACATATCACAAAGGTATTTAGTATTCCCCAATTCCTTCATATTTTTAGTGATGACATCATCCAACGATTCTTTCTTTTTTCCAAGTAGTTCATTTATTTTTTCCCATAGTTTTTTATGGTTTCCCTTCATGCCTTCAATTTCCTTCCTGTGAAATTTATTTTTAGTAGAATTTATGTGCTTGTTCGTTTTATTTCTCCATTTAGTATATTCCAACCGTAAAATGTCGTTTGTTGGATCATTTTTCCATCTTTTAAATAGACAGTCACGCTTTTTGACCATGTTTTTTATTTCATCGTTTATCCATGCCTTTTTTATTCTATTATTTTTTATTGTTTTTTCGGTTTTAGTTTTTTCATATACATTTTCAAAGTTATTTTTAATAGCTTTATATAATAAACGTGGACAATCGATCATTAGTAGAGCGTCCCATTTTATTTGTTTTAACTGTGAGATCACTTCTTTTTTGTCCAAATAATACGATGTCGTTCCCATGTTATTAATTCTATCTTGAGTATAATATGTACCTATCGTTGCTGCAATAATATAATGGTCTGATATTTTTTGTGTTATTATACATGAATTCACTTCTTTATTTTGATTGCGCACTGCAATATGGTCTATACACGAGCTTACTTTTTTTCCTTGGACTATTTCTTCTCTAGTTGGATCTTTTATCAATTGACAAAATCCCCTTTCACACAAAATATTTTTATAATCATTTACTTGCTTGTTTTTTTGATCCATTGTATTCAGGTTTAAATCACCACAAATTATAAATTCACTAGTTGGGTCTGTTAACTGCAATACATGTTGAAGTTCTGATAAAAAAGTCACTTTATTTGTGTTTGGCGGTCGGTAAACAGCAAGTAATTTTATTTTACGCTTGTCAAATGTTTGAATCTGGCCAGATATTGATTCACATGTATTAAATATTTCAGTTTGTTCATTAAAGGTGTGTAGATTGTTGATATATACTATAAGTCCTCCACCTCTACGTTGATCTCTAGTTTTCGAATACATGTTAAAATTCGGTAAGTTATAGAAAAATGTTTCTGTGGCATTAATGTTAACTTCTGATAAAACTATTACGTCTATTAAATTTAACTCATCTTGAATAGACACCAAAAATTCATTGAAATTCTTTTTGATTGATCTTATATTTTTATGGATGATTAAGAAGTGGTTTTTCAGGTGCGGATTTTTATTTGTCCAGATTTTCAATGATTCTGATATATGATTATTAAAAGTATCAAAGATTTGTTCCTCCATTTATGCGAATTTTTTTTTATTTTTTTATTCAATTTTATTTTGAATAATACATACGTGTTTTTTTTGCCACCCGGTATTAGTACTTGTTTATTCTCAGATATTATTGTCACACAATCAAAGCAACAACAAAAAATTATCGTCTTTTGTTTAGCTACAATCGTGAGAATTTTTGTATTTTTATTGCAAGCCATTTTTTTTTTTTTTTTTTTAGTATAACTTTCACATCACTGTCATATTTTTATTTGTGCTGATCCAAAAGTCAAGATATTATCCGATAGTATTCCCCATAAACTATGATGAAACATTTAGAAGACACTCATATTGATTTAAATTTAATTATAAACATCTAATGCATCGTTAGATGTTTGTCGCTATTCGCATTAAAAAACCTCGCATAATTTCATTGCAATGTCAAAGGAATAAAATCTCAATTCATGCGTCTTCATGGGTTAGGCTGAAAGAACTAAACGTCATACACTTATTTGCATACATTGTCCACCTACCACATATATTATACTACTAGCTTTTATGTCCCGCCGTTGGCCAAGAATGTAAATTAGTGAAGGAATAAGCAATCGTTTATATACCTACATAATATTGTCACACATAATTTTTTTTAACCGTAGTATGAAAAGTAGTTTGAAATTTAATTGAGTTTAAGCGGTGTAAAATCTTAAAGTGATGGCCACAATCCATTTGCTTTTATATATAAGCACATACAATTTCTGCACGCATGGAATATGGGAAATGATTTTAAATATGACTTATTATAAAAAGACAACGTCGTAAAGAGTTTGGATTTGGCCACAACCCCTATTTTTATATATTGTCATCGAACGCAAATAATGTGTTTTAAATATTTAGTAATTTTGGATGATGGGAAATGGTTTAAAAATTGATTAAACAAAAGTACTGAAAATATTCTGGTGTTGGTCCCATTCCATTCGTTTTTATATTTTTCGTCAAGTGTGCATATAGTTTATTATAGTTTTGCACAATAAAACTGATAGACTTAAAACTGACACATAAGTCTACATTACATAAGAAGAAGACTTAAGCTATGTTAAATAGTTTTTAATATGAATATAAACGTTGTGAAGATCCAGCAATGGCCAAAACCCCGATTTTTTATATATTGTCATCAAAATGAAATGTGTAGTTATTGAAAATTAAGCAATATATGATGATATAATAAATGGTGTAAATTTGATTGAACAAAAGTAATGAGAAGATTCTAGTGTTGGTCACATCCCATTCGTTTTTATGTATTTTCATCAAGTATGCATGTTGTTTATAATATTTCGTTACAATAGACTACATACATATACATACATACCATCACGCCATGTCCCTTACGGGGTAGGCAGAGAGAACCGAACGCCATATCTTTCTATCCTGGCACACATTCATCGCCTCGTCAACATTCATGCATCGTCTCATACATGTTCGTCTATTGTACATGCTTCTAACATTTCCGTCTTTCAAAATATCGTTCACATGGTCGTGCCATCCCTTTCTTGGGCGGCCCCGGCCTCTCAATCCATTCCTATCCGCATTGTATATTTTCTTCGTCAGGCGTTCCTCATTCATTCTACCCATGTGGCCAAACCATCTCAGTGTGTTCACTTTCATTCTATTAATGATATCTTTCTTCATCTTACATTCTTTCCTTATGTTCTCATTTCTTACCCTGTCATACATCGTTCTATTGCAGATTCTTCTTAGCGATCTCATTTCAACAGCATTTATTCTGCTTTCGTGCGACTTCTGCCATGTCCAGGTTTCACTTGCATACGTCAATGTCGGCACTAAGATAGCGTTATGAATGGCAACTTTGGCAGCCTTTGATATGTTGCGATCATTCATAACTGGTCTCAGTGCTCCATTCACTCTGTTTCCTGCCATAACTCTTCTTTCGATATCCTTATCAGGTCGTCCATTCCGTTGAAACATGCTTCCCAGATATACATACTCGTCGACTTGCTCGAGCCATTCATTCTCTACTCTTATTTTACACGCTGTTCTGCTTTCACTCTTTTCAAAGACCATTACCTTTGATTTGCTGGCATTCATTCTCAGACCGTTCTCTATGCATCCTTCATATACCATGGTTACAAGATATTGTAACTCTTCCATACTTTCAGCTAACAGTACTTTGTCATCTGCATACATCAAATCACGCACTATTACATTACTCAGTTTCAGACCCTTGCTTTCATCCTTAAGGGCTCTTATACAGAAGTCAATGTACAGGTTGAAGAGCCATGGAGACAGAACGCATCCCTGTCTAACGCCATTATTTATCGAGAACCACGATGTTACTGTGTCGTTGACACGAACACATGCTTCGCTGTTCTCATATAATGACGCGATTGCGCGTATCAGCTTACTCTTCACTCCATACGCTGATAGTATATCCCATAGTTTCTCTCTAACAACTTTATCATAGGCCTTTTCTAGGTCTATAAAGGCACAGAACAGTTTCTGGTTTTTATCCAGAACCTTCTCTGTGACCATTCGTAGAGAAAAAATTTGGTCTATACATCCTCTGCCGCCCACAAACGCTCCTTGGACATCCCATATCTTGCATTCAGTAACCTTTCGTACTCTTTGATCCAGGATCCTTGCGTACATTTTACCAACTGAGCTTAACAAACTTATGGCTCTATAGTTTTTGCAGTCGAGTTTCGATCCTTTACCTTTATACAAAGGTACCACGACTGCATTTCTCCAGTCCGCAGGAGTGCGTCCTGCTTCCCAACACAAGTTGAAAAGAGAGTGGCACCACTCCAACGTCTGCTCGCCGCCATATTTTATAAGTTCAGCTGATATACTATCATATCCGGCAGCTTTTCCCGCTTTCGCGTGTTTTACTGCTTCAAGCACCTCCTCTCGCGTAATTTCATCTTTTTCGTCTTCACTTACTTGCTATGCTCTCTGAGTCACGCCCCCGCTTATACCGCTATCGTATAGCTCCATGAAATATTCTTTCCATCGTTCTTTCACGCCCTCTTCATCCATAATTATTTTTCCGTCTTTATCATTAATTCCTTGCAATGCTTTCACAGTTCCATTTTTCCTTTTCGCTACGCCTTTCCAGAACATTTTCATGTTTCCAGGAAAGTCGTTGGCTATTTTCAGGCTTTCTTTCTCTTTCACACGATCTTTTTCTCTTTTTACGGTGTCTTTTACTAGTTTCTTGCACACTTTATACTTCTCTTTTGCTCTCTCTTCACTATCCGATCCTTTCGCAGCTATTAATTCCATCCATGCTTTTTTCTTTTCACCCACAGCTAACTTAACTTTCTCATTCCACCATGCGTCGCCTTTCTTTCCACCTCTTTTAGCAACACCACAGACATTCTTCGCTGTCTTGCACACGGTCTCTTTCAGGGTCGTCCATGCGTCTTCCATATTTTTTCTACTATGTGTTGCTCTAAGAAGTTCGTTTCCAGTCTTTTTTCCATATTCATTTCTTACACTCTCATCTTGCAGCCTTTCAACTTTGGTTCGCTTCGGTGGTTCACTTCGGTGGGTTTTAGAGCGCCAGCCGGTGAACAGATCAATTCTTGATATCACCAAGTAGTGATCAGTCTCCAGCTCCGCGCCCCTATACACTCTAGTGTCCACTGTCGCTTTCCTTAGTGCGGTGTCAACACATACATAATCAATAATCGACCTTTCATTCCCTCTTTCCCATGTATACTGGTGCACTCTTTTGTGGCTGAATACTGAGTTCGCCACAAATAAATTCCCTTCCGTGCACACTTCTAGTAGCCTCTTTCCATTGTCATTCACTCTAATATCGCCGTGGGGGCCGAGGACAGACTCGAAATCTTTCCTACGGACACCCACCCATCCATTTAGATCTCCAGCCAGAATCACTCTTTCATTATCCTTCCTCTCGTTCATTATTTCGATCACACTGTTCCAAAAATCATCCTTTTCACTTTCACTGTCGGAGTTCCCAGGTGCATATCCTACTATTAGAAATACGCTTGTTATTCCGATCTTCATCCTTACCCACATCAGTCTAGGCCTTGCAAGCTTGTACTCTTTCATACATTTCCCCATTCGTTCCGCTAGAATCACACCGACCCCTTTGCATGCAAACTCGTCACTCTTCACTCCCGACCACAGCTCTATCATACCATCATTCCTAACGTTCATCCCACTTCCTTTCTTTTTTGTCTCACTTACACACATAACATCTATTTCTTTACCTTTCATTATGTCGCACAGTTCGTTCATCTTTCTATCCATCCCTCCTCTGATATTCCACACTCCCACTCTGCACTCGGTTCTCCTCTTTTCGCCTACCCCCCGGACCATACCATGACGAGTGGCGGGCTGCATCGATGGTCTCCTAACGGAGTCCAGGAGGTTTTCCTTCCTTCACTTATGCATACATCACACTTTCCCACACATTCATCATCTACGATTACACATATCTATCCTAGTTACAAACACTTAATACAAATATAAATACCTACTTAAACACTATGCAAGTCCCGTTTATCCTACACTACACAGCTTACATCTAGATAGAAGTATAGAAGCTATGTATGTAAAGTACAATATATTGAAACATTACTTAATAAAAACTTATCACACTATACCTACTATATCTCAACAAATATACACATATGAAAATCACTTAAATTCCGGCACAGTTCAAATGGTCAGATTCTTATAATAAATAACTTAAATTTAGGCTCAGTTCATACACAGTTAACTTAATCTATTAATTCACTTACAATAGACTATTAGACATAAAACTAATCCAAAAGACTAAATAAAAAAAGAAGTAGAAGTATAAAACTATAACAAATAGTTTGTAATAAAAACTGACCCAATGGTCTACATAGAAGATGAAATAGAAGAAATACACATTAGGAAATGTATTATATAAAAAACTGACCAAAATGTCTTCATAAAAGAAGAAGAAGATGAATTGAACTATAGGAAATATTTTATATAAAATTCACCCAACATCTACATAAAATAAGAAAACGAAGAATTAGACTAAAGGATAGTTTGTTTAAAAATAGTTTGTTTAAAAACTAACCAAAAGGTCTACATAAAGGAAGAAGAAGACGAATTAGACTATAGGAAATAGTTTGTATAAAAACTCATCCAAGGTCTACATTAATTAAGAAAAAGAAAAATTAGACTATAGGAAATAGTTTATTTATGAACTGTCCCAAATGACTTCACAAAAGAAGAGGAAGAAGATTTAAACCCCAAGAAATAGTTTGTAGAAAAAATCACCCAAAGGTCTACATAGAAAAAAGAAGAATTTCACTATAGGAAATAGTTTGTAGGTATATTGAATGTGTATTGTAGTTAACCTAAAATAGTTTAATAATTTTCCTATACAAAATCAGTATATTCTTGGTTTTTAAGTAGTAAGTATTAGGTATGTAGGTACCTACCTACAATGATGTCTAAATGAATTCGAATTCGATTTATAACAAATTTTATTTGAATATCAGAATGTGTCCGTTACCATAGTAACCATGTTCCAACATGTGAAAAATATCAAATGTTATGGAGACATTTTTTGAATATGTAGGTACCTACATTGGTTTGTTCGATGCCATAAAAATGAAAATTGTCAGAAAAATCAAATATTTTTAACAAATTATGCAATTTTATTACGCCTATATCTTTACTAATAATTAACAGACTTTTACAATATATGTCTTAAAACTTGCTGTAATGTCTTGTGTTTCATTTTATTATTTCATAATCACATTAATTTCAAAGGTATATTATTTTTAAGAACATATTCATTCGGTAGGAAAATTAAATATCGTATGAAAAGATATTAAAATGGCGGGGTTATATGTACATTTGTACAAAACGCTTACTTTAAAAAAAAGTTAAACATTATAATTAGACAAAATATTCACCATGTTTTTCACTTAAAAGCTAAGTTATACTTGAAAATATATTTTTTTCGTGTAAATACGTACTTCTAACTTTTAAACTAACAGATATTTGCGTGCAAAATGTACACTTTTTTGACAGATATGACTTGGAAAATTTTGTATGAAAAAAATAATTATTGAAATATCTTTAAAATTCAGCATTTTAATCGCATTATTTTTAGCGTGACACTGCATCAGGTATACTGGTACATGTTCGCACATAAATTAGATTTTTAGATGCTCTTGGTTTTTCAAAAGGCGTGAGACAAACACACACACACACACTAACATATTGATTGCTTTATTACTTTAGATATACTATTCATCTTCTCACATAATGTATGTCTTCTTTCAGAATATTTTTCGAATGGTCGGACTAATGTCGTTCTTTATGAAACAATCCATATGACCAAACTATTACTGTGCTATTTTTTTAATTTTGTAAACAATGTTATTTTAGTCCTTCTTTATTTATTTTATAACTTCGTAACAGCGTTAAAAAATAAAGTATTGTTTATTGCCTACTCTGTTTTTGTCTCAAATATTACATTTTTAACGTCACTAAGATTTAAGGAAAGAACATCACACAGAACAGTCATATTTTTACACAGTTATCTTTTCTTTTTAACTAATATCACATTTCCATTTACATATTTTTTACAAGTTAATATAACCAAGATAATGTTATTGTACTTTGGGCGGATTGAAAATGAATGCCAGCAAATCAAAAGTTATGGTCTTTGAGAAAGAATGAAAACAGAACAGCGTGTCAAATAAAAGTAGAGAATGAATGACTCGAGCAAGTCGACAAGTATACGAATAGGAATGGACGACCTGATAAGGATATCGAAAGAACAGATATGGCAGGAAACAGAGTATTTAGAGCACTAAGACTAGTTATGAGAGATCGCAACATATCAAAGGATGCCAAAGTTGCCATTCATAACGCAATCGTAGTTTCCACCCTTGACGTATGCAAGTGAAACCTGGACATGGCAGAATAAATGATAATCATAATAAATGCAGCTGAATATGAAAAATATGGAAATTAATATATACTCTACCTTTATCAAACAATGTAAACAGTTGTTGAATTTCTGAATAAAATAATGAAATGAGATCGCTATGACGATTTTGTAATAGGTACCTATGTATGACAGGGGATTCAAGGAGAGAAGTAAGATGAAGAAAGTTGTAATTAAAAGAATAATAGTTAGGAAATATTGAGATGATTTGGTTTTTTTAACACTATTTCGCCTTGGTACGGTATATTCAAGACTAGTCTTGAACAAAGCTAAATAGCTATCGACCAATAAACAATATACGTAGATTCTAAAACAGTTTTATTTTTTAATTTAAATTAAAATGTGTGTTAAGATACAAAAATGTAGCTTTTGGTTCTCTCTACCTACCCCGTGAAGGACATGGCGTGATGGTATGTAGGTATGTATGTATGTTCGTTGAAATAAAAAAAAAATGTTCTCCACTATTGAGTCCAATAGTAAACACTTAGGTATAGAAACAAGCGTTCCCATAAGTAGGTATTTCCCAAATCGAAAAAAACACGAAATATTACGTAAATGTCTCCTCACATCCAATAACTTCCGCAAATTCATATCTTCAGAGGTGTTAATGTCTTGTTCAAATCAATTAATAGCATCGTAGACTTTTTAACCATTCAAAACAACCTGCTTTCTTTAAGCGAATGGTGTTGTTGGCGCAGATGACAGATACTTCCTATTTGTACCTATCCTCATCTTCCTGACATACCTAAAACTCATCATACCTACATCCATACCTGAACGTGGCAACAATCATCCCGCCTCTGTTCGCGCGCGAGCCAGCCACGTTCTTCAGTCTCGAGAATACGCGTCTTCCTGCATCATCTCGTGTTACAAGCGCCGTGCGCAATACACATAAAAACAGTTAAATACGTTCGCGGCTTTCGCACGTATATTACAGACAATAATTGTGAATATATTTTTTATTTTTTTTTTCGTGATCACACGACAGCTGCTGCCAATTATGGTGTGATGTGCGGTTCGATGACGGCTACCTCTGTTTAAGGTACGATTTAAAGCGCCTTATATTCCAATGGAAAATATCTACCACGTCCGAGAGTGAGTTTATTTTTTCCATAATGCGCACCAGAGTGCTGCGGGCCACTACATCCGTTCTGGAATGGGGGACGTTCAGAAGATTATGACCTCTACCCCTTATGTAGTTGGGTGGCACAAAAAGCCCTAGCCTTTCTAGCAGTTCTGGACAATCAATAAGATTGTTGAAAATCTTGAAGCCGGTCAAAAGTAGTGCGTTATCACGCCTACTTTCAAGACTCATATAAGAACAGGACGTCAGAAGTTCAGGGTGGTGCATGTATGTCGGATATACTCCGTGCATTCGCATATATAGGTACCTATGAACTTCTTCTGAATTTGCTCCAACATATCAGAATATTTTCTTTGGTAGGGCGCCCAAACTGCGCTTCCGTACTCCAATTTGGTACGCACCATACAGTTGAAAATATTTTTCAATGTTTCATGGTTAGAAAAGTATCTTCCAAGGCGCATTGTAAAGCCCAGAAGTTGACCGCATTTGGTAGTTACTGATGTTATATGTTAAGCAAAAGTTAATTTCGCATCAAATATAACTCCAAGGTCTTTTAGTTCACATATCCGGGCTAACATTGACCCATTCATATTGTAATTATACATAATTGGAATTCTGGAACGTGCATAACTCATAACAGAACACTTTTTAATGTTAAAGTGAAGGTTATTTTCATTAGACCATTTCCAAAGGTTTTCGATGTCTGATTGCAACAGAAGATAGTCTGCTATACTTTTGATACTAAAATAAAGCTTCAAGTCATCGGCATACAACAGACATAGACAATACTTGATAACATCCTGTATATCATCAATGAATAACAAAAATAACAGTGGCCCCAAATTAGATCCCTGTGGAATTCCAGCGCAAGCTCGGATTTCTTCGGAACAATATTGACCCACCGCTATATATTGTTTTCTATTTTTAAGGTAAGAGGCAAAGAAATTTAAAAGTTTGTAGTTAAATCCGAAATCGTGTAATTTCTGGAGAAGGATGTCATGGTCCACACGATCGAAGGCTTTAGCAAAGTCGGTGTATAAGACATCCGTTTGTACTGTGGAATCTAGATTCATTGAGATATAACTGGAAAACGTTAAAAGATTTGAAATGGTCGATCTCTTTGGTAGGAAGCCATGTTGACCTCCTCTTAGAAATGGTTGTATCTGAGGGAAGATACTCTTATAGAGACACATTTCAAACACTTTTGGAAAGACAGATAGGATGGATATTGGCCTATAATTATTCACATCCATCTTGTCATTACATTTATGTATAGGCGTGACTTTTGTTGTTTTCCATCGTGTGGGAAATGTATCATTTGCTAAACATATATTAAATATATAGTGTAATGGTTTACTAAGATACTTACTATTTGACTTTATAATATTTGCAGGAATACCATCTGGTCCAATCGATTTCTTAGTGGCGAGTTCCTTTATGCACTGTTCTACAGATTCTATAGAAAGTGTGGCCAGGGTGACCCCTTCAGAATTTCGCGGATTACGCTGTTGGATATTCCTGACGTCGAGATCATGTGACGTCGAGATGTTACACTGAGCTGAAGTACTGAGCAAAAGCATTTGCTACTGTCCCTTCATCTTTCAATATTTCGTCACCCTGTCTCAAACAAATGTCACTATTTTCACCTATTTTTTGATTATTTACAAATTTCCAGAGAGAACCTATATCCGTTTTTACACTAGATTCGATCTCGTGGATATATTGAGTATGTGCAGATGCGATAAGTTTTTTTACCTCGGCGCGTTTGCTAACAAACATTGCGCGATCCGCGTTTCGGGAATGTTTTTTAAAAAGTATGCGGTATTTTTCTTTTTCCTTTATAACGTCAATTATAGTTTTAGTAAACCACGGTGGATATTCCTTTCGACTGTTACGTCGCTTCAAGGAAGCGCACACTTGTTGAATCAGTGACGAGAAGGAAGAGTCCACTCCTTTCATTTTCCGTCTTGTCCATTCTGTTCTTTGCCAATATCGCATACAGGTGTAAACGTAATAAACTTAAATTAAACGATTCAAAGTGTCAAGTTATCCGTTTTCATAGAGCATGATCACATTTTACCTATAATTATACAACAAAAAATAAATAAAAATATAGTTAAAAGTAATCTTAAAAATAATTTTAAATAAACCCAGAGACTACCCCACGACTAGCCTCTTTACCGAGGCAAATGTCCCATCACTGCATGCTATATATAAGAGAAATGCATTGAAGCAGATCTACAGGGAGTATTTCGTCGATAGAGTACATGCTTCGGATTGTATAAGAGCCACTCATCGATTTAATGTGATACTAAATATACCAAAAAAAAGAACGGCCTACGCACAAAACCACTATACGTATCTTGGCGTTAAGTGGTTTAACGAACTGTTGCCTGAGCAGAGACATACGGATATTATCGATCTAAAGAAATTTTATGTAGATATAAAGAGGGTTTGTGTATAAAAACTGGTTTTATTTATTCATTGTTGTTATATATGTAGATATTATGCACTTATTTTATTAATCGTAATTGATATTTAAATGTTGTTTTTTTTAATATAGCATATATACCTATGTCTATTTTTAAGTATGTTTTTTGTTACCTATGATTATTTTGTTACTTTGTTTTTGTTCTATATTATGTAAATAGTTGCAACTCCCTTCAAATTCAAAACACGAGTATATCTCTTTTTGAAGGAAGTCATATTATAAAGTGTTTTAATTTCTTTTTACTATGTATTTTTTTTTATGTAAAATATGTCTTTTTGTAATAAATAAATAAAAAAAAAAAAAAGTATTACATTATGTTTGCCTGTGACGGGAAAGAAAGGGAAGGAAAAATGAAGGGAGACGGATTAAATTTGCTACTGCTATAAAATAAGATCATTACAAAAAATTTAAAATTAAACAAAACACAAGTTTACGCTGCTATTTATTTACTTATAATCACACCATATTCACAATGACAACAATAAGTATATAATACAACAACTAGTCAGCAAAATAATACAACAACTCAATTAAAATAAAGGTCCCGGATACGATGGCATACGCGCAACCGACCTAAAAAACATAAACAAGAATATAACACCCTTACTAACCCACCTGATAAATAGGTGCATTGCCACATCTGTATACCCAGACAAATTGAAAATAGGCATAATACGCCCAATTTATAAAAAAGGTCGACAAGATGTTTATAATAATTACAGACCGATAACTATTTTGTCTTGCATTGATAAAATAGTTGAGAGGTATTTCGGAAATCAAATAAACAACTACTTGGAAAAAAATAAAATTATCAATAAAAACCAATTTGGTTTCCAAAAAAAAAGAAGTAGTACTTGTGAAAACATTGATTTTGTAACTCAACATATGTATGTCGGACTAATAATTGATAATAGAATGAACTGGGGTCCACATGTAGAGTATGTATGTGGGAAGCTTCGCACCATAGCATGCAAATTCTCCATTCTCAAACATAAATTACCGTATGCAATCATAAGAATGCTATATTTATCATTAGCAGATAGTATCATCAACTATGGACTGAGTAGTTATGGCAGGACATACAAAACCTATTTAGCAAATATCTATAACCTACAATTAAAACTTTTAAAAATCATAATAGGTAATAAAATAAAAAGTACGTATCAGAATAATGAAAAGGGTATATTCAAACACTGTAATGTATTAGCTATATATCATAAAGTAAAAATTGCCATCTTAAAAGACGAACATGATAACATTAATAAATTAGAAGTAAGCTCACGTAGAAATAACCTCCGAAAGATAAACTACCTAAAGAAATATATTTTACCTGTGTACAAAAATGTATATGGCATGAGAACATGGGAATATCTCATGCCAAAAATATTAAATGATATGGATGATGAGCTCTTGCATATATGCACTACGTGCCTTAAATTTTTTACCCACTTAAAAAGGTATATGATGAGGTCCGATGACGACAGCTATGTGCTCTAGAAGTATACTCCTTGAGTTGACCGGCTGTCATAGGTCGAAACCTGCATCGTATTCTATTTATCTTTATATGTATATAGGTATATTGGATTTTTTATTTCTTATTGTTTTTTTTATTTATGTATTTATTTACTTGCTCACTTATTTGTTTCTTTATTTTTTATAAATTATGTATATTAAAATTATCAAACTGAATTCGTCAACCTCAGATAAACCCTGAGGGTTTCGATGGTTGACTGTATGAATTGTTAATGTCATTATATATATATATATATATATATATATATATATATATATATATATATATATATATATATATATATATATATATATATATATATATATATATATATATATATATATATATATATATATATATATATATATATATATATATATATATATATATATATATATATATATATATATATATATATATATATATATATATATATATATATATATATATATATATATATATATATATATATATATATATATATATATAAAAATAAAAAAATTATATAAAATAAAAAAAATCATTCTCTCTAAAATCATAGAAAGAATCATAAAAAATCAACTTACAAACTACTTTGACAAAAACAATATCTGGTCAAACAATCAGTATGGTTTTAGAGAAGGAAGGTCTACCTCGGATGCTATTTCTGAAGTCACTGGATATATAACTCAGAATGTTGACAAAGGCAATAAAACAATTGGTATATTTTTGGATATTAAAAAGGCCTTTGATACAATATCGCATACTAAACTTTTTGAAAAAATGGAAAAATTAGGGATTACCGGAAATGAGTTAAAATTATTGAAATGCTATATGACAAACCGAAAACAACTAGTCAAAATTCAAGACACTCTGAGTTCGCCTTCCAATATAAACTACGGAATACCTCAAGGAAGCATACTTGGTCCTATCTTATTCCTCATCTACATGAACGACCTATGCAATATGAATATAGGAGGACAAATCATAAGTTTTGCAGATGACACTGTGTTGTTATTTAGCGATAAAAACTGGGAATCTACTTACAAAAAAGCAGAAAGTGGGATGCATCTTATTAAAAACTGGCTAAACTGTAACACACTTACATTAAACAATGACAAAACAGTATACATAACTTTTACCAAAACGGACCAGGGACAACCAAATGAAAATAGACCACTGAAAATTCATGACTGCAAAGACCAACAAAGTAACTGTATATGTACTGAAATAAAAAAAACTAGACAAACGAAATACTTGGGAATAACAATTGACCAATGTTTAAAATGGAAACCCCATATCTCAATTTTAAGCATGAAATTAAAAAAAATTAATTTCATTTTTCGCTCCATCAGAAATGTTTTACCGAAATCTGTCATTAAATTAATGTACTATTCACTTTACCAATCAATAGTAGAATATGGTATTATAGGGTGGGGTGGCACTTACAGAACAAATATAGATTCAATAGTTAAAGCCCAAAAATCCGTTTTGAAAATAATATTTAATGTACCTATTCGCACACCCTCAGCCGAACTATTCAAAAAACTTGACATCCTAGACATACCACAGTTATATGCTAAAAACATTTGCACTTATATCTATTCACACCTTAACGACTTCCAATCGACCCAAACTACACGTCAGACTAGACAGACTAGACAAGCAAATATACAGATACCGAGAACCAAATCGACTTATGGACAAAGAAATTTTCATTTCCTTGGAGTAAAAATTTTCAATTTGCTTCCAATTGAATTGAAGAAAAATACAAATATAAACAGCTTTAAATGTGGATTAAAGAAGTGGATAAAAAAAACAGACAAGACAGTGATAAATAAACAACTCTACGTTAACATACAATGACACACACGCACACCTAAACAATATACCTATATAATTATAAGCTGCTCCAGAACAGGTTTTTAACCTAGTGAAGCAGTTTACATTCCGCATCTAGTTCTTAAGGATCTTTTTTTTGTAAAAATATTGTATTGTTAAACTTTGATGTGTACCTGTATAATATTATTTCTTATGTTACAAATAAAAAAAAAAAAAAAAAAAAAAAAAAAAAAAAAAAAAAAAAAAAAAAAAATATATATATATATATATATATATATATATATATATATATATATATATATATATATATATATATATATATATATATATATATATATATATATATATATATATATATATATATATATATATATATATATATATATATATATATATATATATATATATATATATATATATATATATATATATATATATATATATATATATATATATATATATATATATATATATATATATATATATATATATATATATATATATATATATATATATATATATATATATATATATATATATATATATATATATATATATATATATATATATATATATATATATATATATATATATATATATATATATATATATATATATATATATATATGAATTATTAATAACTTTGGGGATAACCCGCGTCACTTGGTCTTTACTAAGACCGTTCGTCAACCGACGTTTCGAACAAATCACATTGTCCATCTTCAGGGACTTGAACAGCTAGCTTCGTAGCACGACACACGTAAAATAAGTCCGCTTGCTTCGGGCACCGACCGTTAAGTGATGAAGTTCCAAAAGTGCCGCGACTCCGGTAGCGTGGCGCTAGTGTCCACGTGTAGTTACCGTTACGGCTGTTGCGTGGGTGGGTGGTGGGTGGTGGTACTCCCGCGCGCTATGGCTGTCGCTTGTTTTGTTTGGCTGCGCGTGATACGCTTTTCGTATTTAGTAGTTTCTTTATCTATTTTATTTGTTTCAATTATTTTGTTTTTATTGTCGAATTTATTTAAATATAAAATATTTTGCCATGTTTGGGGTAAACGGATACTGTCGTCTCTATGATTAATTATATTATTTCTTTTAAATATCTCAATAGCCTCCCGATATATTCTGACTGGTTCATTATTTATGTTTGCAATTACTTTTGCGTTCTCGAAATTCATCTGATGGCCTTCTTTTAGAGTGTGTTGCACTAAAGATGACGTTAATTTCTTATTCTTTACGTCCACCATATGCTCTGCTACGCGGGCCGATATTTTCCTATTACTTTTGCCCACGTATGACTTATCACAGGAGCCACATGGAATCTCATAAACGCCATGCGATTCCAGAGGGATGCGATCCTTTACACTCCGCAAAAGGCAGGATATTTTATTTTCAGTTCTGAAGACAGTTCTGATATTGTGTTTCTTTAATAATCGGCTGATTTTGTCCGTTGTGCCCTTTATATATGGCAAAAACGCTGTTGCTATGGGTTTTTCTTTATTGTCATTGTTTGATTTAATTCTGGAATGGTTTTTGAGAGCTTTGTTTATGATAGAATTTGAGAAACCGTTACATCTTAGCGCGTTCTTCACATATTTGAGTTCTTCTTCTATGTGATCCGGGTCTGCTATTCTCATTGATCGTGTGACCAGGGTGTTCGCCACTGATGCAATTTGTGCCGGGTGGTGGTTGGATGCTGCGTGGAGATATCTATTTGTGTGGGTCGCTTTTCTGTATACCGTATGGCCCAGGGTTCCATCTTCCCTTTTTATCACTAGGACATCTAGAAACGCTAGCTGGTTGTTCTCTTCTGTTTCCATTGTAAACTTGATGTCTTTATGAAAAACATTGAGGAAATTAAGAAACTTATATAGTTCATCCAAACCGTGTGGCCAAATGATGAATGTGTCATCCACGTATCGAACCCATAATTTTGGTTTTAATGTAGCTTCCTGTATGGCACGCTTCTCAAATTTAGTCATATACAAGTTAGCTACAGGAGGTGAAAGTGATAAGCCCATTGGAGCTCCTTTAATTTGCTTATAAATTTTGTCGTTATAAATGAAATATGTGTTGTTTAAGCAGTGTTCTATTAATTCAATTATGTGTTCCGGTGGGTTGGAGATTTCTCTTATTACTTCTAATGCTTCATCTGTAGGTATATTTGTGAAGAGTGAGACCACGTCAAAACTAACCAAAATATCACCTTTATCTAATCTTTGATTGGATATTATCTTTATGAAATGTTCGGAGTTTTTTACATATGATTCAGCTGTTTCAACATCTGGCTGTAGATAATTTGCAAGGTATTTAGATAGCATTTGAAGAGGTGAACCGACCCCGCACCGGTGCGGGGAGTGAAGGGGTAGAGGGGGGAGGGGAACCTACCCGCTCGCTACCTCTGCGCTCATGCATAGACTGGCGCTTCTCACTTGACGGAAAGCCTTAGGTGTGTGCGGTCGTGTTTCGCGCGCGTTCGTTCTCGCTCGGTTTTCGTTGCGTTCCTTCGACAATGCCCGATGATATTCGGGCGAAACGTCAGGTCTTAAACAGTCCTTCTCAGGACTATCTGACACGGGTTAACCCAGAAAATTCTTTTTCATCTTATACCCGTGAAAACCTAAAAGTTAACATATATATATATATATATATATATATATATATATATATATATATATATATATATATATATATATATATATATATATATATATATATATATATATATATATATATATATATATATATATATATATATATATATATATATATATATATATATATATATATATATATATATATATATATATATATATATATATATATATATATATATATATATATATATATATATATATATATATATATATATATATATATATATATATATATATATATATATATATATATATATACATATGTATATATATATATATATATATATAAAAAAAAGAAAAATAAAAAAAAAAAAGAAGTAGATAACTACTGTTCAACTAGGAAATCCTTTTCTAGGGCTAGCAGTTTACAATTTATATTGACAATTATATGCAATTATGAACCAGGTGATTTTACCCGTTCCACACTAAATATGTATACAATCTCAACTTTCTGCAATCACAGCAATCACAATCATTATCACAACAAAAATATAGGCTCACACAAAACATGCATGCACCTTCACATACGCACCACACATATGCATGCACACTCACATACGCACCACACATTTGCATGCACACTCACATACGCACCACACATATTCACGCACCAAACACACATTCACTCTTGCACTCATACTCACTTCACACATATACATACATAGTATGATGACAGATTTACATGTATTGATAAATATACTATATATCATGATATTATGGATATTAATGTGATTAAAAGTATTTGTTCAATTTGAAAAAAAATATCATTATTCTGTCCACATTTTGCATTTTCTTTTAATATAATTTTTATTTGTATCGTTATGTTGCAAACTCGTCTTAATAATATCTACTATCATTAGTCTGTTGCCACATCCAGAGTTCACATTTATACGATGTCCCAGTAGCCAATAAGATTGCACAATGAATGACAATTATGACTTCCTTTGAGATGCGAGAATCAGACTGGATATAATGTTTTGTACCTACTCGTATATTAAATTTCTCATCATAACTCTTCGATTGCTAAATTTAATAGTAAAAACTTCATGCGAAAATATTATTGATAAATCTTTAGTAAAATTTAATATTATTTGAATTTCTAGGATGAAAAGTATTGATACTCTATTGATGACATTGTATGGGTGTATATTTTAATTTAGATTTAGACTAGACTGTTAACACCAACTCTCCAGGAGGCTGTCCACCTGGCTGCAGATAAGTAAGAGTGGAGAAAGTGAGTCCACGGTGTGCTGAAAGGTGATCGCGACCCTCAAGGGTGAGGACTGCGACCAATAATATTAAAAAGTTAAATCAAATAAATAAAATTGTATTTCAATTCTCTATTATTGCTTATATTACTCCACCTACATTGGTTTTATGATATAAGATATCGGTGTAGGTATACTTATAACAATATTTTTTTAATACCTTCATTGGCGTCGAGCTCTGTGCAAACTGAATGTAGTTGATAGAATTGGCTGATAAGTCGGGAATGAAGATACCTGCTCGGTTTGAGTGCGGATACAAATAACTTTTTGAAGTATAAAAATCATGTTTATTATAAATTAAAAAACAAAATTAATAGGTAAATAAGTTCTTATTCCATGTAATAAAAAAACATTTTTACTCCTCACTAACCCAAGTGGGGAGTTATGAATTCGCATTTTTAAGGTTATTTTTTCATTGTAGATTATCAACAAGTATCATGCTGAGATCGTATTCTGAAAGTTTCATCACGATGTATCTGTGTATGTGTCTGTGTGCTGTGTAGGTACTATATAATATGTACGGCGTGTTTATTCTACTTTGTCGATTATAGACTCATTCTATTCTTTTAATCGATTATAGACTCATTCTATTCTTTTAAAATTTTTATACTTTTTATTTTGTTATGAAGTATTTTCATTTTTTTTGTTTTAATTGTATTTATTTTTTTCTCTCATTCTTTTGTTGTTGTACATACACAATTTTGTCATGCTTGTAATCTGGTTGGTTGGAAGAAATTGACTAATGGCAATAAGCCCGCCGGTGTACAATATATATATTTGTTTATATTATGTACAGAAAGATGAATAAATAAAATAAATAAATATATCTAATAGGTTTTGAAGGATACCTGATCAGTGCTTCTCATTTTTTTAACTTTCAAATTATTCAAAATGACACCAAGATCAGGAAACTGTTTTCAAATTGCTAAAAGGGCACATCATTTTTAAAATGGCAATGAAGAATTTTCAAGTTTATATAATAAAATATTTATATCAAAAATAATTTAACAAACTCATTTCATGAAAATGCTGAAAGTTTTCCATATAAAAATTGAATACTCTATGGAGTGACTTGGAATTTAGAGTATAGCGTTGGCCACAATCCACTCGTTTTTTTGTAGCAATTATTGAATATAATTACTTATATAGTTTCACTAATTTTTTTTTTAATTGTTTATAACTTTGTTCGAAGAACAATTTTAAAGCCTTTAAAAAGTTTTGTCATAGTTATGGTGCCTTATTATTGTTAGATTCCCAGTAGGTTAATTTTTTTCAGAGATCTTGGTCATACCACTGATATTTCTCATTTAAAAGATCTGAAGTCCACGAGTGAGAATCCTCAATTCACATTCGTCGATTGTTCTTTTGCACTATTGTGCCGAAATTGCTTATCTAGAGGGCTCCATGAGCCACTTTTCGTGCTACGCATTTTTTCTCTTGTCGTTCAGTTAGCGTTTTGTGAAGGGGCCGTTTACAGTCCCCATATGCAGAGCGGGTGGTGGTGGAAGTAGCGAATAACTTAATTCATATTATTCACTCATTGTAAATTTATAATAATAACTGTTAGTTTTGTGAATCGATGATAAAATAAAATAACAAATATTAGATAAAAATATTATGTTACTCTGTTGATGATATTACTTATTAGATAAAAATCAGCAGTTTTCAATCTGTCGATTGATGCGACTTCCAAACTGTAGAATTTCATAATAATTATGAAAAATATGAACACATATATTTTACAAAGAATTTATTCAACTTCCGACGACCGTTTTGGCTTATAAGGCTATAGTCAACTGGTTATAGTTGACCAGTTGATTATATCATAAAAACTAATATGTGTTCATATTATAAAATATGTGTGTTCATATTTTTCATAATTAGATAAATATCTTTTGTTACTCATACTGATGATTGGTGACATCAAATAAAATTACAGAATAATTAAGTAAAGCTACTGTTTTGTGAAAGTATTAATTATTATTTTCGCAGAAAATCACGCCCAAGAACATGGGCGTAGCGAAGAAAAGGCGGTGCGTTATTCTATATGTTAAGTAGGCTGGTGAAAATACATAGAAACGTGTGTATACATATATACACTTTTATATAATGTATAGGTAGGTATCAATGTAACACAGAAGGTACATACGCAAGAATATGAACGCACGTTCACCCCCACCCACCGCATGTTGGGGGAGGGTTAGGAGGAGTGAGAAGACAGAAGGAAAGAAGCGGGGTGGAGATGGGGTGCCTTCAGAAGACGCGAGCCCCACACCCTCGAGAAAAACCTTGTAAAAACACAGGGTTGGCCGCTTGAGAAAGATTCTACCCCCCTCCTCCCCACCCCCCACAATTCCACCACTTGACACCATTGCTAGGAGCTCTGCGACGGTTTAGAAATTCATTAAAATTTGTGTGATGATAATAATTTTGAAAAAAAATCACACAAAAATGACATTTTTAATGTACGATTTGGTTTAGAAATCACCTGTGTATTTTTTTTACCTCCTGTTTCTGTCTGTATAATCTGTTTTTAAATTCATATATTTATTTGTATTTGAAAAATTCGCAATAAAAATGAAATTGTGCAAATATATATTTAAAGAAACGATATAGAATTCAAGTTAAGTGCGATTGAGACTAGAAATTTGAATTATCTTAATTCTTCATTATTTCCATCTTGATTCGACAGTATTATAGTTAAAGAAAAAATATAATTCTGTATGCTTGCTCATACATAATAAGTTAGAAATCATAATACATGTATGATTCAATTGAGTAAATTGGCTACTAATTTAAATCCTTATACTACATATTTAGTATCTAAAAAATTAGTTGTTGATATATGCAATGGAAATAAATAAATAATTCATTTGTATACAAAAATGTAGGCAGGTATCTATAAAAATAATTTTATTATTAATTTTTATTCTGTCGTCATCCAGCTTAAGATTTGACTGCCACTTAAAATTTTAAGCAAATTTCTTTTAATGTATTCAGATATCAATCACTAATTCAAAATGTTTAAAAAGAGAGTTTAATTGTAGAAAAATAAAACATTAAATACCTACCTACTGTTAAACAACATATTTGAATAGTTAACTTTCAATTTAATTTTAGAAAAATATAACATTAAATACCTACTGTTAAACAACATATTTGAATAATTAACTTTCAATCTAATTGTAGAAAAATATAACATTAAAAATACCTACTGTTAAACAACATATTTGAATAATTAACTTCTAAATATGCCTGTATACAAAATGATTTAAATATTTACACATATAAATTACATTTATTCCTTGTGATATTATTTATTAAAATATAAAATATATTTTGTAACCATCGCAGAGCTCTCTCTCCACATTACGCATTTCGTAAGAAAGAATATGCGATAGAAAGAGAAACGAACAGTGGAAAATAACCCTTGCTTCACGTAATAAAAGCTCGTATAGCAATTTCAACCTAAAACTTTCTGACACATTCGTTTTCTCTCTCTGCTCTTCGTCTACTTCTTCTGTTTCACTTTAAATGACACTGACGTAAGACGATTAGTATTTTGCTCGGTGAAAAGCTATCGATTTGCTTATAGCCTTTACAGTTTTTGTCGCATTTTCCAGCATCTTTCTTCTACCATATTGTTACATATTGTTACGTACATATTTCAAAAGGACGGCAATATTTATTAAAAATTCAATATTGAATACGGAATTTATAATATTGGAATTCATACTATGTATATTGAATGAGGTCATTATATATTTTGGATCGTACAAATGTTTTCCCACGAATATTATAATATAATGTACCAGTTATTACTCGTGCCTATACTTCATCCACATTATAATATAATCGGCCTTCGTGGCTCAGTTGGTTAGGTATCTGACTGCTGATCTATAGGTCCCGGGTTCGATTCCCGATGGAGATACAGTTTTAAATTGTGTTTTTAGTCGATCTGTGAAACGATTAATATCGTAGGTCTCCAGAATGTGGCAACTCGTTATTGGGTACGTGTTGAATTAATATTTTAAGTAGTACCTGATAGTTGCCCAAGAAGCAACAGTAAAAAATTAAATCGTTTTACATATACCCATTTCTTCCACATAATAATATCTGTTAATCGTTTTGCATATACCTATTTCTTCCACATACCTATAATAAATCAGTTAATCGTTTTGTGTATATCTATTTCATATGCTTTTTTTGCAAATTCATAAACTTTAAATGTGCTTGTGACAACTGGTATAATGCTATTCACTTTGAAGGATTTGAATTTATAACTGCAGAGAAGTGTTGAGATAAATTTTCAATACTCTTAAATTAAATTCAAATTAAAACAAACCAAATTTAAATCCTTAATAATATTTTTTATCATATGGGCATCAATGTATTTAGGTTACCTATATCTCAAATCTCCTCTTTTGTAAAACTGAAAAAATAATGTTAAAAAATAATACGTTATTACATTAACTCAAGTTTCTTGTTCAAAATGCTATCAAATGCCTAAATACCTACATACGGCTTATTCAGATTTGAATGACATAATTTTTAGTAATGTAGGCATCTCCATTTGGAAATATAACATATCATTTGTATACTGGCGGGTTTATTGCAAAAAGGAAATTTATTTTAACAAACCAGAGTTAATGTTAATATACAATACAATGTGTACTATGGCAATAAGGATATGACATGAGAAAAATTAAATAATGACAACAGAAGAATAGGAAATAAGTAAGACGAAAAAAAGGTTGAATATAATTACATTTCACAGCAATGACAGGAAAACAAAAGTATAAGGTGAGAAAGAAGAAATCAGGTATGATTAGATAGATATCAGGACTTGCTAGCCCATAGCCTTGCTGATTGTACATACCTACTTTAAATAATGAAGAGTAAAAAAATTCAGTACTTACTATGAATTGGAATAGATTCTGCATGAAGTACGTTCAGTAGATCGGAGTGGTCACCCGAGTAAAGAATTTTTCATCGTTATAATTTATTTTATTTATTTTTATTTTTATTTTACCAAGGACAGCACACAGTACATGCATACAATTATTAAAATTAAATAAATAAAAATACAAAAATAACATGTACCTCTTGTATATGTACATGTATTCAACGGCTTGATAACATATAAAACGAAACATAAGTGGTTTAAACACAAAACAATATTATTGTTAAAATATACAATTGGTATTTATGTTATTTCTATTTGATATCAAAATAGTTCAGATGTAAAATACTTGCATATTTAATTATTTTTATATGCCGAGACTCCCCATCAATTAGTTTTTCATAATTCTGTAATTTTTAAAAAACAATATAAGTGGTGTTCGATCGTCCATAAAACCAAATATAGGAGCCTTTCGGGCAGTGAAAGTTCATGGCGCGGCTAATGATGTATCCAACAACAACACCAATTAATCATCGAAATGCCAATTTTCTCAAAAAACAAAAAGAATAATAGGTAACCATTCCCGCTGCGACGCATCGAAAGTTCGAGACATTTCGGGACACGTTCCTATGTACCATGGCCACGCTATACATAATAAAAAGTACTCAACAGGATCACCCTATGTTCAAATGTATTTGGGACATTCACAAAATTAAATGCATACATACATTTATGCTATACCACAATGTGGGGTAACCAGACGCAGATGTGCGGGTGTGCATTACCTTAAAAAAGGGCAACACAACACATGCGTATTTCTCCACACACCAGTCTCGTCTCATCTAAAAATGCAACATTCAGAATGGATAGTGAACCTCATTGCTGAACTATGTACATAGATGCTATTGTTGCATGCTCAATTTTGGATTACCCGGCTCTTACGAGACACCCGAAAATGAATATAAAAGAAATGAGTTGAAGTACTATTCTTAACCGGTACATCATAGCTTATAATTAAATAATTGATTATTTGTATCTTTTACAGATAAACGTTAAACGTCTTAATTTAGGAGTTCCGCAGGGCTCTACATTGAGACCGTTACTGCTTATTGCTTACATTATTGATATTTACAAATGTTTAAAACATTCCCAATTTATAGCCTACGCGGATGACATGTAAATTTACAAACCCGTACGTTCTCTTACCGAATATCACGAACTTCAAGAAGACCTGCATAGACTCCTTGCATATTGTATTATAAATGGATTGCAACTGAACACCTCTAAATGTTTTAAAATTACATTTACACGAAATAGACAGAAAATCCACTATAACTACACTATCGATGATAATGTACTTACAACTGTTGACAAAATTAGAGACTTAGGAGTTATCTTCGATTCGAAGCTCACATTTAACTCACATATAGACGCAATCATTGACAAAGCTTTTAAAATGCTCGGATTCATAGTACGCTTATCGAAACCTTTTGTACAATACCAACTCTCCTTGTTTTGTATACAACCTACATTAGACCGATTCTGGAGCATTGCACCCCGATCTGGTCTCCTTTTTATAACATACATATAAATAGAATAGAAAGAGTACAAAAAAAGTACCTTAAAACCCTCAACTACAAATCACACCTTCATTTTCCTAATTACACAGATTCCAGGAAAAGTCATGGCATTGAATCCCTCGAGAACCGAAGTACACATAACGACCTATCACTTCTACACAAAATAGTTAATAATTGTTTTTATGCTCCCCAAATATGCCAGGTAGAACAAGCAGACACTCAAATCTATTTCATATTCCACTCTGTAGCACTAATCACAGAATGAATTCATGCTTCCCACGCATTTGTAAGCAGTATAACACAAGGTTTCATGACATTGATGTACTCATCAGCTCATATCCGCAACATCGCAGGAGTATATCAGAAATAACGCAGTGATACGAGGCATGGAATACCAATCCTATTTATTCCCTCCCCACTCCCCGCAATTCCTACATACCCCATTATCTCTATCCCTAATTTAGAATTACTTATCTCGTTTATATTCTTTGTTATTTTATTTATTTATTTATTTATTTATACTTATTTTAATTTTAATTTAGTTTTTAACTCACTCCACTGTAATTGTTTTTAAGATAACTTCTCTTTTTTTATACTACGCATGTAATGGAAACTATTTTGGCAAATTACCCCTAAGTTAAATAAATAAATTTATTATTGATGATGTATTTTTTAAATAAATTTACATAATTTTACTAACTAAATTAAGTAAATTTATAAAAATTTACTTAATTTCAATTAACTTAGCTTATTAATTAATTTATTAATTTAATAAATTAATTTAATTAATTAATTTAACAAACATCAATCAATAATCTTTTATTGATGTATAGAATTATTCATAGCATATTATTGAAAACTTATCAAGTTTTTAAATTTGTGTTAGTACCTACTATTTACAGGTCTTTATTGTTTACTAATAATACTGTTCATTTTGAAATATTCTAATTGGCATGTTTAAAACTTTTTGTATGTACCCCTATATAATTGAAAAGTAAGTTTTTTTTTTAATAAGAAATATTACAGAATAATGGTATCATTAAACCTTCTTTGAATCTGTGTTAATGTCCTATTTTTTGTCATAAAATTCGGAATCAATTTGATTACGGAAGTTTTGTCCTCCTATCGACTAATAAGTAAAGTTGTATAAGATACCAAAGGATGAGTATGGATTTTTAATTTTACCTTCCCCAACCGAAGAATATCCGGACGACATGAGGCGCCAGCAGGGAATAATCTACCCATATTTTTGTACACGCAGACTATCATTTTCAACAAAGGAAAAAAAAATCACAAAAATCATACACACACAGCGTTGTTTGTAAGTAATACTAAACAAAATTGAAATAAGAAACGTTCCAAATATTATGCCAGTATAGCTCGTTCCAAAATTTGGGAGAATCTGGAAGGGGGCAAGTCTAGTCAACCGGCGGAATCGAAACCATCCATGTTTACCCATATCGTGGATATAATTATCGTATGGAGTTGAATAATATCTTAAGGTACACAACTGCATAACATATGGGTAAACATGGATGGTTTTGATTCCGCCGGTTGACTTGGGGGGCAAGTCTGGTCAAGCGGCGAAATCGTAACCCTGATGATTACCCATATCATGGATATAGTTATCTTATAGTGTTGTATTAATTATCTTTGTATATTATAGAAGTCCATGTGATAATTATATTCATGATATAGGTTATCACATTTCATTGTTTGACGGGACTTGCCCCCCAGTGGGACAAACTTGTCAACCGGTGAAATCAAAACCCTCATGATAACCCATATCATGAATATGGAGTTCTATTATATGTAAAGATATTATAGAACTCCATACGATAATTATATCCATGATATGAGTAATCATGAGGGTTTTGATTCCATGGTTTGACCGGACTTGCCTCCTAGACTTGCCCCCTGGTAAGTAATATTTTTTTAAGTATACCTACCTTTGATAGTGGAATAATTCTGACATAAAATAATTAGATTTCTCGGTTAGAATATTAATTTGAAACGTATATTTAATGTATGGGTTCGATCGCCACCAAAAGAGAAATTTACTTAAAATCATGCCTCATTCAATTCTTGCTTTTCTGGGCTGAAAACGCTATTTAGTTGGAAGAAATTGCCAATCGGCCATGTGTTTATTTTTATTAAACATTATCTAAAATAATACTTAATGTAGTTATAGACAAAAGTCAGGAAAAGTGATTACATTTTTCCAATTAATTAAAAACATATACCTGAGTATTATTTTTCAAAGAATGAACAAATAAGGCATTCCTTTCTATTTTTGCGGAAATATATAATTTTATATATAATAATAGGTACATTGTTTCTATATCAATGGTATAAGAACAAATTTAACTTGTGATAAAATATGGACGTATCACTGACAAAAATGTATATAAATGAAAGAAATATCAAAGAAATGGAATATTAGAAGATTTTTTCTAAGAAATTCTGAGGCGGTGACCCTTTCTTACTATTATAACTTTTCAAAACCCAAAAGTAAGATATTTCAAAATACAATTTTCGGTAAAATTTGTTCTCCGGAAAATCATGAAGAACACTTAAAATATACCTTGTGAATTGCTACGTTTTATTTCTAAAGAATTTCTATGGACATGCTTGAACACAGATTTTAATTTATTTATACAGAGAGCGTGTAAGCTTTGCCTCCCCAACCCTTACACTTTTTACCACCCCTCCCCCCTAAAAAACAAAAGAACCTCTCCCTTACCTCACATCCAGCTAAGAAAGGGTGGATAACGATTTCGCGGGAAACATTACCCCTTCGTAAAGAAGACACCGAGATGTATTGGGTATCTTTTTCTCGTTTTACATATCGCATTTTTCTCTTTAATTTAAATCTTCCGAAATGTTCATTAAAATGAGACCGTTAGTCAAAGAACCTTGAGATTTTTCAAAGGCAGATTTGGTATAATCTTTATTTTAATCCGCGTTTTAATTATTAATCAGGCAGACTTTAATGGTGTTTCAGGACCAGAATTTATTTAACGCTCAGTTTTGTTGATGAGTAATTTTTTTTTATCCTAACGAGCAGAAAATTAGTTCGCATCCCGATTCATTTTCCTTGGTTTTGTTTTTGCGAAAAATTTCATAAAATTTATATCACCCGTTTTTACCACTACATTTTATGAAACTATTGATTTTTCAGTTATTGTGATGAAACATATTTTGAATGACTGTATAAGTAATTATTACTCATGTGTTAAATATTCAACATATTTCTAAAAATGTTGTTCTTTTTCGTTTTTGTTATCTTGAAGATGTTATTTATTTATTTATTATTAACAATACAATGAGGAAGTTACAAATATAATAACATACTAGAGGTAGAAGTGAAGTGCGTGTGTACATATATGTGTGTGTATGTGTATTATTTATTGATAAGTATTGAAATTGATAGGATACGATGAACACCTCACTAGGAAGTCCTGTGCCGAGGTGTTCATTTGAACAGTTGTATGACATAGATAGTACATTATGTATATAGTTCTTGAATTAAATTATACATTAAAAATAATTATTGAGATAAAAATGTGAATTTTTATTATATTTGATTGGGTGTAATTATGTTATTGATTTGATCTGAACCGGTGTTATATATCCATGCTGTTGTGTGTTTTTTGTATTTTTGTTACGATGTGTTTTGTGTTAGCAGTTTTAGTGAGGTTGGTAGGCAATTATGTAGTTTCATGGCATAGTATTTAAAATGTCTTTATCCATGAGTAGTTTGCAACTTCGGGATATTTATTGTGTTGGTGATAGAGACTCTTGTTGTTCTTGGAGGTTGTGTATTGTGTACATTGAGTATATTGTGTTTAAAATGGTTTAGAAGTGCAGATCTTGTGTATAATTGACGAAGTGTCATAACTTCCTGTGTCTTAAAAATAACTGTGGAGCTTGTTCTGTATGGCACATTCAGTATGCTTTTTATTATTGATTTTTGTGCCTTGCTAACCGTAATGATATTAGGTATATATTTTAGAAGGTTTATTTTGACAACGCAATGTAATTGTATTATAAATTCTTCTTCTTAGTTGCAATCCTAGGATTGGTCTGTAACAGCTACGACCTCTCTCTTCTACTCAACTCCACCATGTCCATTGTCAGCCTCTTCTTCTCCACGTAGCTATTTCAGCACATGTCGACGATCACCTGGTCCATGTAGCTTTTTCTTGGTCGGCCTCTATGGTTGTTACCCTCCACCAATCCATTGTATTACCATTTCGTATATTCTGTTTAATCCAAGAATGAGATATTTCATAGGCCAGTTTCAGATCGTCCTTAGAACGCTCATCTGACCGGAGGAAGAAGCGGCCGCTTTGAAATCACTTTGAAGTTGATCGTATAAATTAACTCAATCGTGGTATAGTAAATACAAATATAGTAAATGAAAGAATGTAAATATATAATATTATTGTTATGTAAATAGGTACCATTATATTCTAACAAAAAATAAAATATTTAAATAAATTAACGATTCATTTTAAATATATTTTAATAATATTTGTGTCAGGTAATCGGTAATAAACACGTCAAAATAACAAAAGGAGAAGAAAATTTTATTCAAAAACGTTTTTTTTTGTTAAGATTTTGTTAAGACGTCAGTTGTAACCACATTTCAAAAGGCCGTTGTGGCGTGTAGGTGGATTTGAAAATCAGAGAAAATCTTTACAATATACTTATTAACAATGCGGTTTCCTAATTATAAAATGTGGCACAACCCCTTCTCGTTTTGGGGGGTGGGTGAGGGGTTGGTTTGGGCCGGTGCGGTGTTATGTCCTGAGCACAATCAGTCTTCTTCAGTGCCCTGAGGAGAGCGCTGTCACGCGCGCCATCCCTCCATCCCTTACTTGCCTCCCAGACTCCCTACACAACCCAGCCACCCGCATTCGGTGCTAATTCTAGGCTGTAGAGATGCGAGTTCTTAGAGAGGTGCCTACCCTACGCGGACATACTAAGAACAGTTTACACGCGACACTTTTTGTACTTGAAAATAAATTTATTATATTTGACCACACTCAAAAATAGCTACAAAAATATGCAAACTCAAACACTTTGATACAGTTATGATTATAATGATGATTTTTGTCGAATTTTGTTCAAATTCAATAAATATCTGAAAATTATTGTTTTTTAAATTAAAGTAAGTAAAAAAATCTTGTTTTCTTCAATTTTTTCAAATGAATTATTTCAGTTTGAAAATAGTACGTCTTGCCACCGGATTTTTTTGGATATAGAGAAGGGAATATTGCACCTACCTAGTGGCAAACTTCTTCCTTCGTATCGGCAGGTCTCCGGGGAAGGTACTTACTCTAACCTCTATTTCACAACGCTGTGATGTTGGTATAACTCACCACTTCTAAATACGGTTTGGGTATTATATGTGCACGGCGCGTAGTTTTAGTTGATCGATATAATAACATGAAATATGTATAAGTATTTCATCCTGTATCGAAACTATTGAACTTTTTCAACTGTCAGTAAGAAGTACACGGCAACGAGTTGTAGGCGATTATAATGACTATTAATGTAGGTAGCAATACTTTTTGGAACAGGAAAAGATTGGAAGTGTTACCACATTTACCGAAGAAAAATAATTTATTCTAATAACGCAAATCAAAATAATTTAGTGGTGTATTTTTTTAATATATCGCCATAAAGCGACTTATTCGTTTATTCAAGAAACAAACCCAAACATTGCTAACAATTAAAATACCTACTGTTTATTTTTCTACTTTTTTTATTTGTTCGTTTAATACTGGTACTAAAGAATCCTAATACAATTTATTTTTTTGTTTAATAAGTAATTTCTTGAAAAAATGCTGATCGCGAATTATAAAAAAAAACTTTTATGAGTAAAAAAAAAACTAGTAGGTACCTAATGCTTATAAATTTGCTAAGCATCATACTGATTTCGAATTTAAATATGTAGATACTTTCGTAATGAGACTAGTAAATAAATTTATAAAATCAGAGCGTAATGATCATCGTGTAAACGCAGCTTAACTTTTCCATTTCTCGCCCCCCCTTGGCTCTCCGATTTTGCCCATCACTCCCCCCCTTACCCCTTGGCAAAAACATCCCCTAATTTGAGCGAGGGAGGCAACCCTTTCTGTTCTTTACACATTTATTTCTTGCGCGTATAAGAAACGCCGCCTTCTTATACAACTTTTCTATATTACCTATTTATATAGACTCTCTTTTCTTTAAGTTTGCGAAAAAGGGTTTCGGTGCACATCATTTCTGCCTTCATGGGACTGTTAAAACTGGTATTTTATAAATATATACTGTTAAAAGATTTACCTTTTGGTTATACGTGAGTATATCACGTATTGATTAATCAAGATACATTTTGAATTAGCAGTTTCCTTAAGTTAAGAATGATTAAAAAATGCTGTTTCAATACATTTGATTTCATATATGATCTATTTTTTGTTTTTGTAAAATTTCAACTTTCCTTTTTTATTATAAAAAATAACAATTAATAATGATTTAGAAGCTTCATAAAAACATCTTTGGAATACGAAAATAAATGTCACATACACAACGGTTATTAGAATTTGCATAAAAGTATAATATTCAATATTTCTGTAGGTATGCAAATAAATACGTATGAATTGACATAATTTAGGTACCTTTATTTTGTTTATTGATAAAAAATGTATTGGATTGCAATTTTTGTATTTTATTGGATTTATAATAACATCACCAAATTATTATTAAAGAACTAAGAAGAAGCATGTTTTTTGTTATTGATAATAAATTTAATTGTCTTGTATGATTTCATTTGAACCAACATAACAAATATCGATTTATTGAAAATTAGATCGTAAAGTTATCAAATTATGACAATTTTACAAATTCCTCGTTTTAGAACCAAACAAAAATACTGTATAATAGTCTGCGGATGCGTTTCCCAGATTAATTTCCAGCAAAGATGGTCGCATGATTCCACCCTTTTTGGCACACATTTAGGTTCTTTGGAGGGAGGTGGTGGTGCGGTAGATGAGGATCATGGAGCAGGGAGGGTGGAGGGGGACGTACTGCCACGTCTTCTTGCGTAACGCGTGCGTGCTCGTGGCAACATCTTCACGCCTCTTTATAAATGACTTGTGGACAGTGGAAAATTGCGTGAATTATATCCTAAAAAAAAAATAACCCGAATAATCTCGACGTTAAATAAAACCTTCATTATACTACACAATCATAATTACCATAGCATAAAATTGAAAAAAAAGTTTTAACGCTTCGGAATATATATTTTTTTAATTATACTACACAATCATAAAAATAACCATAGCATAATGTATAATAAATAGGTACTTACTGTTCATATCTATTGATTGATAATTTCGATCAAACGAAAATTATTAGACAATTCATTATAGAAACTACACAATCATGATGGACATATCTATTGATTAGCGATTTCGAACAATAAAAAACAGTAGGTATACAATTCATTGTACATATATACTACACAATCATGATTACGATTGCAAATAATACTTACTGAACATATCTTTTGATTGATAAGTTTCGAACAATAAAAAAAAATCATTATACAAACTAGACAATCATGATTACGATTGAAAATTATACTTACTGAAAATATCTATTGATTTACAATATCGAACAATAAAATACATAATGCAATACATTATACATACATACCACACAATCATGATTATGGCTGCATATAAAACTTACTGAACATATCTATTGATTGACAATTTCGAACAAATAAAAATTACACAATCATGATTACGGTTGCAAAAATAATACTTACTATAATTATCTTTTGATTACCAATTTCGAATAAAATAAATCATTATATAACATATCTACCATATACTTAATATTGAATGTATACATATATACGCTTTCGAACATTTTTTTTAAGTATATAGTCTTATTTTATAAATAGAAATTTTATATTTTTTTTCAGGAAGAAATTTTTGCCGTAGGTTAGGTTCCTTTGCCGACGAGACACAGTCCGTCCCATCCCTTACATCCTTTCAGACTTACGATATTTATTGCTGACCGCCGTGGCACAGCTGCTAAGCCGTTCGGTTTCTGTGCGGGCGTCCTGGATTCGATTCCCAGCAGAGGAAAAATTTATTTTAATTTATTTCTCAAGCAAATATTGCTTCTCTGGGCTGGAAACACTCGTTAGTTGGAAGAAATTGCCATACGGCAATAAACTCGCCACTTGCGCAGGGTGCAAGCAGGGCGTCCCTAGAACCTTCGGACTACGCAAACCCTGAAAGAAAATGGGTAAATGTCGAAATTTTGATGTTATTTAAGCATCGTTGTTCATTCTAGGGTCCATGAAAAATAATTTTCAGATCACATGCCAAAATATAATTATATTCATTAAATTTTTAATCTTATGTTTGCAATAAAAAATGCCTATTAGATCTTGAATTTCTTAATATAATATTCATAGGCAAGCCAAGATTTTCGGCCTATATGAGAAATTCCGCTACTGGGTGCAAGGATGCGTTCATTATTTATCTTCCCACAGATTCAGACTTAATACACAGTTTATCAAAGTCTCCACCAGGAATCGAACCCTGAACCTTTGGCTCAGCAGTCAGATATATAACCTAAATTACTAAATTACAATGGCCGACTATTTTTATAGTATTAAAAAAATATAGTTTAAATTATACAATCTGTCAAATAAATAAGGATTGATTGTTTCCTTCTACACATAAATTATTTATTACTCGTATTATTTAATAATTAAAATAAATTGTAAGAAGTCTCGAATAAAATTTATGAATTGAGAATTATCATTATTATAAATTCTCACCCTTATATTTGAAGGATGCCTTGTAAGGTATTTTTATATTCCATATTGATTTAACAAGACCATACTCGTAAATGTTGACCTCCAAAAATCAACCAAATAATAATATTGATTAACAATAATATTTTTTATGTATACATTTTATACGGTTGTAAATAATATAAAACAATATCAAATTATGTTAAATAAACGAAAGTGTAATCGATAATATGTTAATATTTTTATTTCCATAACAAACCTTGGGGAGTCCTTTGTAATAATTTTTATTTATTTATTTATTTATTTTTATTTTTTTTATTTATTTATTTATTTATTTATTTATTAACTTATTTATTTATTTATTTAGTATAGCTTCTCGGGCAACTAACAGGTACTATGTCAAATGTTAATTCAACACGCACCCAATAAAAAATTGCCACATTCTGGAGACTTACGAAATTAATCGTCTCACAGATCCAGACTGAAAACACAATTAAAAACTGTGTCTCCACCGGGAATCGTACCCGGGACCTTTGGATCAGCAGTCAGATACCTATCCAACTGAGCCACAAAGGCAGACAATCTAAAAAATGACGTATCTATAAAATAATCGAAAGAATATGTATAAGTTTATCATATTTTTATATTAATTATTTATAACTTTTTTAGTATTTTTACTTACGACATTCGGATATAGGCCCTGAGTCAAATTTAAAACGCTGTTCGTTACCGCCAAGCGCTATTTTTTTTTGTATGTGATTTGACGTTTGTTGTAGAAATTTTTTCTACAATAACAAACAACAAACGTCAAATCCCATACAAAAAAAAAATAGCGCTTGGCGATAACGAACAGCGTTTTCAATTTGACTTGGGGGCCTTGACATAATAATATTTATTTATCCCAAAAACAAATTAGGTTAAAATAATATCTACCTATTATTTCGTTGTTGAGAGAGGACGGTTACGACCCTCATTAAATGAGGAATACGACACTGATGGTGATGATGATTTCGTTGTTATTTAAGTACCTACAACCATATAGTTATAAAAATATGAGTTAATTTTTTTATGAATATATTTCACTTGTGACTTAAATGTGACATGTTTAAATATCATACGTATCCGGTTTGACATTCATATTTTATATGACATGATAACCCGAAATTTTAAAAGAAAGAATAGAAAATACTTACCCTAATTGCAGGGGCGAGACTAAAACCTTCGTACTAGGCAAACCCTGGAAGAAAATTGGAAAATGTGGAATTTTTTTTTGTATCGTCGTTCATTTCAATGGCCATGAAAAACATTTTTAAAATCACATTCCATAAAAATATTTACAATTGCGACCCTGTTAATCTTGTAGTATGGTTGTAATAAAACAAATAAATAATTTTTTTAATTTTGTCAATACTGACGGTGTTGAATATGTAGAATTCCATAGTAATGGGTATTTTAAATCAAACAAATAATTTGGTCTACATATATATTTTTCCTGAATCCAGACGACCGTTTCAGCTTATTAGGCCCTTATCAGAAACGGTCGTCTGGATTCAGGAAAAAATATATATGTAGACCAAATCACTTGTTTGATTTAAAATACCCATTATTAAATAAATAAATATTAGTTCTTGAATTTCTTAACACATTATTCATAGGCAGGCCAAGATTCTTGGCTTCTATAAGCAATTCCGCTACTGCCTAATTATATTAAAATTATAAATAAATCTTGTTAAAAATTAAATATATCAGAATATTTTTTTATCTAATAAATACCTACAATGTCAATAATAGTTAATTACATTGTTGAAGTTTATTATAAAAAGGTTAAACTAAAAAGAATATTTCTGGGATATTTTTACTTTGTTATTTTTCTGAACATCATAATAAACTTTGTAACAAGTTGATACTTAAATAATTATGTTTCATTACAAAATAATCCAGAAATGTCAATACAAAATGAAGTTCAAATTACCATTAAAATTTAATGATTATTCGTCAGACATCGCTTTAAAGTCAGCAACTTGAGCAAAAAATTTCGTAATTTAATTTTCCCTCGACATTAGAAAAAGGATTGGAATTCTCGTGACAGAATATCGTATTCCATCATCAGTATACCTCTCCTTTAAAATCAATACGAAAATACGGTATCTAACACCCTAACTCCTCATATATAATATAACGCTGTCCCATCCCTTTGGATACACAACTAGGTACGTCCTTTCTTAAATATTCATTTAGGTATGTTCTTATTTTCGTCCTATTTCGTCTTTTACGAAAACACCCTTAACCCCACCTCCCCTGCACCACCTTTTCCATTCCACAGCCTCCATTCTCATCCTCCCCCATCTTATGCCTGTCCAGGCGCGTTCTTCACCACCACCCCCGATTCCTTTAGTTTCAACCCTTTCCTTTCACTCTGGAAAAGAACTGGGAGATTGGGAAGTCAGTTAATACACAACTTTTACGTATACCAAACCCAAGTAGGTGGATGTTATGCTTTGTTTTTTAAACTTTTGTGCGTGAGCGCTAATTGTTTAATTCGATTGAATAAAACTGCGTGTAAAAGCATGCAAAGGCATAACTCTTCCATTATTTCTGCTGAAAATATGTCATTAATGCGTAGTTCACGAGTGTAAATAAAAAATCTAACTTCATATCCCGATCGTTCTCCAAAGCCTGATTTGATTGATTGATTGATTGATTTTTCAGTATATTTGTTTCCAAATATGCTATAAAAACTGTATTTAAGTAATACTTACTTACTTTACGTGTCCGTGTCCCATAATTATGTCACCAGGGGTGCATCCTTCCTCCATAAGTGGACATATCAGAAGTTGACTCATCCTGGGTTAAGCCGCAGTCACATATTCACGAGTGTCATCTTCAGAGAGGTACCTACCCCATCTTGCGAGGTTCACTCTACATTGTGTGACACCGACCCATAATCTGTTGAGGGTAGTCCATATACAGTAGGGCAGGTCTTCTCCAATTGGGATACCCTCACTTGGATGCATCCACAGCCCCGCTCCAAGGTCCTGTTTCCACAGATCCTCTCTCCTTTTTTGTGAGTTTTCAATCGGGGAGGTGCTTTTAATGAAGCTATTTCTGGACTTCAAACGTGAGGCTGTTGGTTGGTGGTGATATATTAGGTGCCTACGATCATGATTTTGCTTGTACCTCTCTGCATCTGCAGCTGTCCTTCGTATTTGAGTAATTTCGAATGGACAGTTAATATGGAATATTGATTGGGAATTTGCTAATTATATAATCAACCAGATTAAAATAAAAATAAACATTAAAAGATTGTTTGAAATAAAGCGTTAGAGATTGGATTAATGATAGGTATTATGGCGGACATTAGGACCTGGTTGATAAATTTCGTGTGAGCTCAAATGTTTGTTGAGGTGGTGATTGTGATTGCTGACTACTGAGGTTATGTGCACATTTAAGGTTAAATGGAAACCTAGTTCACCTAGTTCACAATTGCTTATTTTGTCACTAAAAATTATAAAATGCTAGCCTTAGTACAGGATTTCCTAGTTGGGCAGTATTAATATACTTGTTGTCATTGTAAATATGGTGTAATTAAAAATAAATAAATACACTATAAATAAATTGATTAATTTATGGTTTAGTTCCATCCTCTTAACCACAAATACGACTGACTATTATTTATTACGTTAATTTTGAAAATATGGGTAGTAATTAAGCAGTGATTAATTCTTATTTGAGTAATACAGGATATGTCCCCCCTGTTCCAGGGGATTATAAAATCAATTAACGTCTCAATAGAAACGAGGAACTGTTATTTTTTCACCAATAATAACGTAGATAAGCTTGGATATAAGTATCAAAAATATGGTAACAAAATACGCATATAATTAAAATGAATACTTTTTCCCAAATATCATAAGAGCATTAATTTTAAGATGCAAATATGATATCTCAAAAAAATCACTAATTGATTTTTAACTAACACGATTGGATTTAAATGTATAAGAATCCCTATGAGCGTGCCTAATTTATAATATTATACCGATTAATAAATAAACTTTATGAAAATACGTTAGCGGAAAATCAATTTCAATCACCCTACTAGTATTCACATTTCTAAGATCTTTCTACATATTTTTCTTCAAAGGGTAAGAGAATTTAAAAATATAAACACACCCATAGAGTGCTCCTACACGACCCGATCCACCCAAGTCGTTCCACGGAAAAACTTCATTAAGCACAACACAAATTGTGCGTAAATCAATTTATATTAAATTATTATTTTATTTTTATTTTGGATGAACAAACAAGAGGCTAAAGTATGCTATATAGTATATTTTGAAAATATTTTCCCCATTTAGAACATTAGCTGTGAGGCACCGGCTTAGAATAGTGCTTCCACTCTTTTCTATTACTGTTTTCGAGTGTCCCGTAAGAGCCGGGTAATCGAAAATACAACAGGCAACAATAACATCTGACATAGTTCAGCAATGAGGTTCACCACCCATTCTGAATGTAGTGCCTTTTTAGGTGAGACGAGACTGGTGTGTGGGTATACACATATGTGTTGTGCTCCCTTTTATAAGGCAATGCACACCCGCACACCTTTCGCTGGTTACCCCACATTGTGGGATATGCCGTGATGGTATGAATGAATGAATGAATTTAGAACATTCCCCATTTTAAATAAAGAACATTTTTTATTTACATTCTATAGCATGAGTTTTTTGAAATTTGAATTATTAAAAAAATAATTTTAGTAGAAACCTTTTTTATTTTTTTTTGTAATTATTTAAAAAAACTACAAAGACTCTGAAGTACATTTTTTCTTCAATCGAAAGAGAACATGATAATCTACCGGCTGAGTTTTTTACCATTTTAATAACTGTTCTTGGTGTTTAAAAATACCTCAAAATTCACATTTTCTTCACGAAAAAGTATTGTATATCGCAGATAAGGTGATATACAATATTTTTTCGTGTTTCATACATTAGAAAGTAATTTATTGTGCATTTTTGTGTACATTCGTGTACCCGGGGTATACAAGGGCTTTAAGTTTTCATACAATTTTTAAGTAGGTATTTTTTTTGTTGCAGTATTTGGTACAATATTTTGAAGATGAAATTCATTCAGTTAACATAATTTTGCTATCACAAATCAGGTTAAAAAATGAAATTTTTAGTTCCAGCAAACACATTATCCGAAACATCCGTGAGTGAGTTAGTCAAAACAAACCGAATGCCAGGCTTCACAATTTTGACAAACATTTCTCCATTTCCATCTCATTAGTTGTAAAACAGTTTTATACAAGACATTTTCACGATTTGTGTGCCACACGAAACATTTCAAAAATCTCGGAGGTCTCTTTGAAATGGTGGAACAGCTTCTACACGCATTACCTACAACACTGTAGTACCTAAGTTAATGGTGACCGACTTGGGAATTATACCTAATTCTATTTAGGAACAAATTCTTTCAGCCATTTCTTTCAACTTGGACATACCGGAGTGTTGTGTCTTGTACCTACTACAGTCTGTTTGCTTTAACCACCAATGGAAATTAAATGCACTTATTTATGTTTTACAAAGTCTTGACAAGATGCTATATAACATGAACACTATAAATTAAAAGGAATGAAATAATTCGTTTTTTTTCTACATATTTATTTGACGGTGTCGATGGATCCAACGAAGACATTATCAATACTTACATCCAATATGTCCTCGTTGGACGAAAACTGACTAAATGTTTGATTTTCTAGGTCGTTAAAAATTCAGTACATCATTGGTGTTACACATAGCCGAAATAATGTGATATATCTCATTTTTGCTATGTGTAAGTAATACTTTTAGTATCGCATTATAAATATAACAAATCTTATTTCTACCTACTACATAAATATGTATGTGTAACACATAGAATTATAATGTGTAACATTGGTAATATGTGTTACACTTATACTATCGTATTATTACTGCTATGTGTACCACTTATATTAATTTATTATATAACATGCCCTATTAGTCTTATTTCGTATAATGTTTCTACTATAATATTGCACTTTTAATATCTTTATATGTATACGTTTCTATAATTCTTCTATACGCGTGTATGCCACTGAATTCATAAACGACTCGACCGATTGTGATGAAACTTTTTGTGTGTGTTGGAGTGGGTTCCTGGATGGTTTAGATTTAGGATAAGAAATAAAGAATAACATTTAAAAAAGTAGGTAAGCCTGGTATTATGCAAAGATATACAATAAAATGAAAAACAGGAGTTTCATAAATATATTTATAAAATACTTCTGTAGTTGTGTATGTCACTAAGCTCCTAAACGATGAAATTCCTATTTTGATGATTTATATATTTTTCAATTACCTATCATTTTTTGGTGTCCAGTAAGAGCCGGGTACCTAATCGAAAAAACAATAGGTAAAATTACATCTTATATAGTTCACCACCCATTCTAAGTGTCACATTTTTAAGGTGAGACGAGATTGATGTGTGGGTATAATCTGTTGGTCTTCATTTTTTAAAGTAATGCACACCCGCAAACCTGTCGCTGAATATCCCACATTGTCGAATTTGCAGTTATAGTGTGTGGTTATTTTACTGTTTACTGAACCAGCATATAGCAGGCAAGCCAACGTTCGGGCAGGACAACGTCTGTCGGGTCCGCTATTAATAATATATTATCTTAATACTGCTACGTGTAACACTCCTACATATATTATTAATTGCATGATATCTATATATATATATATATATATATATATATATATATATATATATATATATATATATATATATATATATATATATATATATATATATATATATATATATATATATATATATATATATATATATATATATATATATATATATATATATATATATATATATATATATATAAAAATGGATTTACGTATATTTGTTTGTTCGCGATGAACTCCTAAACCAACCATCAGATTGCGATGAAAATTTGGGAATTTGTTCAGCTCATTCAGGAGAAGGTTTATGCATTATAATTTATTTATTTATTTATTCGATATCTAAAAAAAATGGTATTTAATTGATACTTAGTGGGTTTGTTCAGCAAAAATCTTATATACCCATACATAAAATGGTATCTATATATATAAAAATGGATTTACGTATATTTGTTTGTTCGCGATGAACTCCTAAACCAACCATCCGATTGCGATGAAACTTTGGGAATTTGTTCAGCTCATTCAGGAGAAGGTTTATGCATTATAATTTATTTATTTATTCGATATCTAAAAAAATGGTATTTAATTGATACTTAGTGGGTTTGTTCAGCAAAAATCCTATATACCCATACATAAAATGGTATCTATATATATAAAAATGGATTTACGTATATTTGTTTGTTCGCGATGAACTCCTAAACCAACCATCAGATTGCGATGAAAATTTGGGAATTTGTTCAGCTTATTCAGGAGAAGGTTTATGCACTATAATTTATTTATTTATTTGTTCGATATCTAAAAAAATGGTATTGAATTGATATTTAGTGGGTTTGTTCAGCAAAAATCCTATAAACCCATACATAAAATGGTATCTATATATATAAAAATGAATTTACGTATATTTGTTTGTTCGCGATGAACTCCTAAACCAACCATCCGATTGCGATGAAACTTTGGGAATTTGTTCAGCTCATTCAGGAGAAGGTTTATGCATTATAATTTATTTATTTATTTATTCGATATTTAAAAAAAATTGTATTGAATTGATACTTAGTGGGTTTGTTCAGCAAAAATCCTATATACCCATACATTAATTGGTATATTATATAAAACTGGATTAATGCTAAATGTTCAAGTACCTATATTTGTTTGAATAATTATATAAAATTATAATTGAATGAATGAATAGGGACGGAAGGGACTGTAGGGATGGAAGGGAAAAAAATACGGAATTATAATTAGCGAATCTTGATATGAATGTTAAATAATAAAAAGGAAACATACAGATTAACCATTTTTATATATTTGGAGGTAAATAATTAAACAGGCAGGACAACGTCTGCCGGGTTTTACTAGTTATAAATATAATGTATCAGTGTTCCCCTGACGCATATTATGGTCTGCACGTGTTCCGCAAAGTACCTACCTACATCAGTCTTTTTAAGCAGAACGAGAAGTGGCGAGGAAAAATAATACGGTATATCCTTGGTATACCATACTCACAATTTAGTATTCAATAAAATATTTTACAGAATTCAATATAATGTTTTCGTACAAAAAAGTCACGCGATTGTCCTTTTGAGAACTTTTCATGTAAGAAATTCGTAACTGAAGGTTCAACTTACCTATAGTTAATGAAGATTCACATAAGGTCATATGGTGTAAGGTGTAAATGTTTTCATTATACAAGTTTGTTTCTTAGAGAGAGTAAAGTTAATTATACTTTTTGTTTCGTTTGTAAAAAGACTTCCACTATATTTTTTTACTGTGTGTAACTTCAAGGTAATCATAAATGCAATTTATGTTTTGTTTTAAAGATGTTTGTTACAAAATCGAATGATAGAAACAAATATTGAAAATTATTTAAGTATTTGGTAATTGCAGTTTCATTATTTTAATTCTTTTCAAAATATTAATATTTCTTTATCCAATTAGTTTGTAATATTATTATTAATTGAGTCGCAAAATTAAATATTTTATTGTACATTTTATTCATGTTTTCTTCGGATAACTTGTACTTTCGAGAATATCTTATCTTGGGGGAGATAATATATGTAATTTAGGCTATATTCTTCTGTTGAAGCCAAATATTTTCTGATTACAAAAGCTTCCGAACAGAATAATTACGCATTTGTTACTTGCTAAACTTAAATTAACTCCAACTATTTCTCAAAGAGAGAGAGAGGAAATTGTTCGGAAAGAGAAACACCGTAGACGAAAAACGAAATTACCAAACATCTCCATACCGCATTTTCTATGTTCGGTTGAAAAACGAAAATGCCTTCTTCAACATTTGTGAGGGTGTAGGTATTTTTTGATGGGAGGGTTGAACGCCGTACAGCATGTCTTAGTATCGTCTTTGGCCCATCTAAAAATTCACTTAGACCAACGGAACGCATAAAAGTGTGAAAAAGAAATATCTTTATGCGAGACGACCTAGCAGCTAGCGGGCAAACCTTTTTGCGTGTTTCACCAATTATATTGTTTTCTTGATTTATACGGAGATGTCATCTAGAGCAGGACTTGGAATATATAAAAGACCACCCGTTTTAATTTATAAATTTACGCCCTTGAATCGAAGAAGAAAATGTACGAAGAACAAGGGGGGAAACTTTTGATTTCCAAATGCCCATTTGTCGCAAGAGCAAGCCTCCTCTTGTGTATGCTGGATCGGTATGCTTCAAATATTATGAGACTATTTATTATTTTATTTTTAAATTGATTAATTAAAGTTTACATTTTTTATATTTAAATACTTTAATTCAAATTTATAAAATATATTATCTTATTTTATCTCATCCATAATAAGTATAATACTCTTTACTTCAATCATTTATAGAAATGATCAATAAATGACATACTTTTATATTCAAGCATTGATAAGAAAGTTAAATAAATGACATACTCTTTTCTTCAAGTATTGATAGTTAAGTTAGGTATATTATTTATTTATTTTTATCACACGATTTGAATATGCTTCATTAAAAATAGATAACTGCTGCCCAACTAGGTATATCTGTTCTAGGGCTAGGAGTGTACATATTATTATAATATTTCACATGAGACATATAGGTCGTACTTACCTATTTGCAATTTTAAAAAGTTTCTAAACAATATAAACTTAACTATTTTACACAGATTAAAAAAGTGAATCGGAGTCATCATTACATATACCTATGCATATACATATTGTGTATGTCGATATTTTGTCATTTTTATTTGTTAATTACACAAATAATCTGAAATTAGTATCTCTCGGGAATACTGAACTGATGGAGCATAGATGTGATCTGCCAGTCATATCTTTATTCAGTCGAGTCTCAGATCAAGTCAAGGCAACACCAAATTTATAAAATAACCAGGATTTTTTTACGAAAGAGAAAACAAAAAAGAAGAAACTTTGATATATATTGACAAAGTTGGTTCAAACTTTGAATGAAACTTGGAGCCTATATAATTGTTTATCTAAAGGAATAATGTAGCAAGACGAAAAAATATAACAAAAAATTATTACCAAAAAACATGCCGTAAATAACAAACATGTCATAGTAAAAAGATAATTAATGTTATAGGCACTCATGATCATACTTCAAGATATGTTACGGAAAATTAATGTTATAGGTACTCATGATCATACTTCAAGATATGTTACGGAAAACTTGGATTTTTATTGATACATACATATGTCCATCACGCTATGTTCCTAAAGGCGTAGGCAGAGAGGACCGAACGTAACACCTTTCCATCCTGGCACACATTCATCGCCCTATCAACATTCATACATCGTCTCATACATATTCGTCTGTTGTTCAAGCTTCTTACATTTCCATCTTTCAAAATATCGTTCACATGGTAAAGCCATACTTTTCTTAGACAGCCCCGACCTCTCATTCCATTCCATTCCATTTTATTAATGTTTTCGAAAAAACCCAATGCACAAAAAGTGTTAGTTAAAATTAATGTATGTCTTGAAATTTTTCTTTACGACTAATCGAAATTGAAATATTTATATCTTTAAATCTGGGCTCAAACACTATGAAATTAGGGCTGAGAGCAGCTATGTTTAAAGTATCCAAGATAATATATGATGTACATAATTGGGAAATACCATTCGACTGAATGGGGAAAACCTGACTACTGAGCTCAGAAGGTGAATTGGACTGAGTTTGACAAAGTATCCTGAAAAAATAAAAAAAATATTATTTCATAGATATATTATGATTCTCGATATAGATGAGTCACACCTCGCGGACGCAGTACACGCATAGCCTCCCGTATATACGTGTATGTATATGTGTGCCTCCTAGCGCCTTCTACCTTCGCAGAATTCTAATTACTTTTATTTTATCTTCGGAAAATTTATTCTCGAGAAAGAAGAAAAGAGGTGCGTTGGTAAAAGGGACGTGCCTCCTCATACCCCCCCTTTCCACTCCCAACCTTCTCCCCTGCTCCCACTGCGAGCTTCCCCTTTTGCAGAGGGGGGTGACTAATTACTGTTTGGACTTAATTTTTGTTTTGACGAAGGCGTTTGGAATAAAAATATTTATTTCCAAATTTATCAAGAGATATCTAACTTGTTCATACGGACTCACCGTCACCTACTTAATTATTAATGAAGAGGTAGGTAGGTACCTACTTAGTTCTTATATATTTCAATCAAGTACCTACACAGTATTATTTCGAACTTAAACATTATACCATAGATTTTCATATAATATACTAGATGTCACAGTAAACAAATTTTGTATGTATCGAAGTGAGGATTTTTTCCGTGGGACTTTTGACAACAAGGTGGGCAGACCATATCGTTTTTCTATAGAGAATAACGACTAATGTGAATTGTTTTCGGATTTATTTGTCGAAAAAAATGCTTTGTTCGTTAAGATTTAGAGAACGGTTATCTAGGAAGTTTTGAAATGTATGGAAAACTGCAATATTTTGCCAACCGAGACGCCCAAACGCGCGATATACCGTGACTCACTCATTGCAAGGAGTACTCCATCTAGTATATTCTACGAAAATCTATGGATTATACTGAAAGAAATGGTACTAAAGCCAAAATTCTTGGTACATACCGACACCAAAATTTGGCGACAATCAATAGGTATAACGTGTTTGAATATTTTCCAAATGGTTAGGAATGGAAATTGAAAAATTAAGTAAGTTCTCAACATTCGTCTCAATAATACTTTTTTTCTGAAGTATGTTTTTAACAATACTGTGAATATTATATTTACCTTATATAACACTATGAAATAAAAACCTCTTCTTGGAGCATTGGGTCTACTATGTTGATTATAACTGTCTATGTTTTATTGTGTATTCCTTTGTCCTATTGGTGTTTCATTTAATAAATAAATTAATAATAACATGTACATATTGTTCACAAAGGAATTCAAACAAAGAAAAGCAAATACATTTACGGCTATATAAATGTGACATTCATATCTGATTTATAATTAAACATTGAATGTGTTTGAGATTCCCTCACCTCCCTTTGTATAACAATTTCATGACCTCAAGTCGTAGTTTGTGTCTGCTCTATATATTATTTACTCGGTGATCTGGATCAGTGTTTCCTAGATGGTGGTCCGCGGAACCCTGGGGTTCCGTGGAAGGGTCACAGGGGTTCCGCGGTCTTTCCGAGAGAAATTTTATTTTTTATTTATTCGAATTGAAGCTAACAATACATGTATAGATACAGATAAAACTTACATTACAAAAAATATCCAATCCATACATCAATCTATTAAAAGCTTACAATAATATCAAAATAAAACATAAAACATTCGTGAAAGACTCGTTACCGCGCGCCGTCGCGTCTACCCGATAAAAAGTGCGGGCGGTGCGGGACGTGGAGACGAGCGGTGCATTGCACAGCACACAGCACAGCACACTCATGAGTACTCATGACTCATCTGATTTATTTATACAAACACAACAAGACAAACTCAACAAATCATAACGAAAATTGCCGCGCAGTGAGAAAATTTCAGGTAATATTTAACACGATAAAATAAAAAATTTCTCACTGTGCGTCAATTTTAGTTTTAATTTCTTGGGACAAACATTACAAGTCTAAAATTTTCTCGCTGTGCGGCAATTTTCGTTTTGATTTATTGATACAAACACAAAAGGACTGAAATTTTCTCGCTACGCGGCATTTTTCTTTTTTTGGTTTACTGGTGCAAACATTAAAAGCTTAAAAATTTTTCGCTGCGCAGCAGTTTTGGTTTTGATTTATTGATACAGTCTAACATGAAAATATTCAGTTATCAAAATAGCCAGATCTAGGGTTCCGCCAAAAAAGTATGATCATTTAGGGTTCCATGGCCAAATAAAATTGGGAACCGCTGATCTAGATTATATTTTAGACTCGGATTTACTAATAATTCAATTAAATTTTGATTGTTGACGTATTTCGTGTCAAGTACTCAAAATATTTTCATATTCAGACGGTGTGCTATGAACGATAGGAAAAGAGTCGATAGATGTCGATTTTTTTAAACAATTGATTTATATGATATGAATTATGAATCAATTAGGTATGTCTATAATCAAAAGTAAAAAGTGGTTTATTTTTAATTATAGACATAATTGATTTATAGTTTCTATAAAGATTTTTCAATGGAAAAACTTTGTTTGAAAATATATTTAAAAAATACTGAACTGATAGAGCTGATAGATAATTTGGGATAAAAATAAAAAAAAAATATTTTTCCTACTATATATATTTTTTTATTTGATGCCTTTGCGGGAGTCTATTTCCAGGTAGATTTTTTTAACTGATAATTTGTCTCCTGCAGTTGTCACCTTTTTTCTAGTATCTTTTGTAAATCTACTGAGAAGATTTTTATCGGTCCTCACGTGATGTGGCTCAAGTAAGTTATAATACCTACACACTCTGTTATTTCAAACCTAACTTAAAGAAACCTTATTCTAACAAAAAATATAGATATATTCATACAAAATAACATTACATTTCAATAAAACAATGTTTTCGATACGAAACAATAACATAATAAGAACATAATTCGATACGAAAGTATAAACATGTATCTACAAAATAACAAAATTAATGTCTTCTTGAAGTACCTACGTATTATATTTTATAAAATAATGTTTATATTTCTATTATTTCATAAGGTTTTTTATCATAACAAATACTATAAATATCACAGAAAATTTATTAAAAACATGAAGATCAAAAAAAAAGTTGTCTTTTTTAGGGAAAAAAAGGTACCTAGGTACTTTGTTTATTTCCAGAATTTATTTTGTTTTTAATCGCAACATTTGTTTCAGGAAACAACAGTTCCCTTCTGTACCCACCTGAAGAAGGAAATTGTTGGTTCCCGAAACATATGTCGTGATAAAAAAACATAAAATATATAGTGCATTTAAACAAAGTACCTATTGTGTTTTATTTAAAATTTAAATTAATGATTTTCCACAAAGGTCATTTTAGTATTTTTTGTGTTATCAACTAAATATTTCGCATAGGTTTTATGTAATTATTGCAAAACTAGATACATGACAAGTATAATGTCGTCGTATTTTAATAATAAGTATTTGAATTTCTATATAATGATCATTCAAATCTATATACCTTATACATATCTACAAAAGTATTCGTTTTAGGTACTCTATTGTTTGCTGAAAATACAATTTATATGAAAATATTTTCATATTTGTACTGTTCAGTGCACGAAACACGAGTATAAATCGAATCAGGTCAAAATGATTTTTTAATGTCTCGTTAAAGATAATTTTCAAAATAGCCAAGTACGACAATCTAAAATATATTATATTGAAATTAAATTCCACTGAAGAAGCGATGTTTTCAAATGAAAAAAAAAGTTGCGATAAAAGGTGTAAAATATATATTATATAGTAACAAGGCAATGGGGCTATAACAGTTATGATGACTTCAATATTACACCGGAGAGTAAAGAATGTCTAATATTTGACAATAACGTTTCACTCTGTACAAGTAAATTGCCAACCATTTTACCGTCAACTTATGAAATAAATGAAATGTTTCGAAATGACTTCAGTCACCCATTTGATATTAAGTTCATATTAAATTAAAATATTTGACAGAATGAAATAATAGGTATGATAAAAATATATTGCCCCGTATTCCAGGAATTTTCATTTAGTTTAAGTATTACCTACATACTAAGCAGGTCCCTATTTATTATTACACAGCAATAATATTTCATAACATATATTTTAAAAACTGCAATTAATAAATAGTGCATTCACTATAATAACTCTTTTCGTGTTGGTAAGCTTGCATATTCTATAGAGTTGCTAGTATTTTAAATTTTTCGCTAATTAGTAAATTAACGGACACTGCTTATATAAATAAATTTAAAACTCATTCTATTATTTTTGGGATATGTCAAAAACAACTATTAATTATTATTGTAACTTTATTTTCGTCTTTTTTAATATTCTTAATGTTCTTTTCTTCTACTTGTGCTACTCTTCATGCTCTTAAACATAAACTCTATCTCGTGCACAAACCACACACACACACACACACACACACACACACACACACACACACACACACACACACACACATACACACTATCCTCCTTCCTATTTCCTCGTTACTCCATTTTTTCCCTTTTTCACAATAACAATTTTCACAATATGATACTCAAAGATGAGTCGAGATAGGTACTCGTTTTGGATTTCTCATTATAAAATATATTATTTATGTAATGTAATACGTGTACTCACCTTTTACAAAAAAAATAAAAAAATATATATTCTTACTTTGTGACGAATACTACAGAAGTAATTTATCCAACTTCGTATTATCTATATGTCGTTACATCTGGCGAAGTTTGTTTCTTACATCTGACAACACTAAAAAAATTTACCAACACAAAAACCCGAAAAGAGTTATTATATTATGCAGTGAACGCACTATAGAAAATTTATAACATCTCAAAAGGGACCAAGCAATTATTATTTTCATGTAAAGAACTAGTGCACATTCAGATGTAATTTACATAACTGCCATAGCTGACTGTCTTGGCATACGCTTGGATTATGTGTCGACGTAAAGGGTTCGATTCCCAATAAAGTAGAAATTTAACGGGCGCAGGGAAAGGCAATGTAGGCGGATGAAATGCAAACTTTGAATCAATTGTATGAAAAGGTACTTAAATATTACAGTCGTGTAGGTCCGAGTTAGTGTACATATTTGAATCGAGTGTTACGTAAAATAATATGGTTTATTTGATTTTACAAAATTATTCAGAACATTGATAAAACATATCAAACCAGTGTTTAGATTTATAAAATATCAAGAATTTAAAACATTCATGTTCATAAGTTTCGAGTTATGAATAATAAATCGGAAAACAGTCAATCGGAAAACGGTACTTATTCTTCAACTATACATAATGTGTTTTGTACATACAACTCCGCATAGTTTTAAAGAATGTGTTTTGTACATACAACTCCGCCATTTTGAAGTATATCATAAATTGTTCCATTCTAACGAAAAAGTATTCCAGCTGTCGATTTGTTCAAGAGAATTTAAACGTATCTATCGACAAAGTATCAAGCCATGATACGCGAGATTTGTATGCAGGGTCTATGTATATTTTTCACGGTCTTTCCAACTTTGAAGTCAAAAAACACCAACTTAGGGGCTTCGCAGCATATATGTTCTATATATTTTATGGCTTTACTCAGAATTTGGAGTAGAACATTTAGTGTGTCTGTGTGTCCCCCTCCCTTATAACTTTTGATCCGCTCAATTTACAGAGCCCAAAATTTCAGATTACATAGATAGTTATAAGCCTACAAAACTTTTGTACTCAGAATTTTGAATTATTGTTTCAGTCAGGGGTTATCAACTTTTGAATTTTTACTGTATTTTTCCATATATTTTTACTGTATGTTTCCATTATGGTTGGTTGGAAGATATTGCCATTTGGCAATAAGCCCGCCATTGTGCACTCGTGCTCAGAAAGTTTAAAATAAATAAATAAATATATCTAAAAAAACTCATTTCATGAAAATGCTGAATATTTTCCATACAAAATTATAATATTTTATAGAATGACTTGTTATTGAGAAATTAAGCGTTGTCCACAACTCACTCGTTTTCATTGAGTTGCAAAAAATCAACGTGTGAACGATGTGAAAGGGATTCACTTAAAAATAATATATTATACCAATATGAATAGCGAGACCATGTCGCCATTTTCCGGACCATTACCGTTCCAAGCCAAAGGACGGGACGCGTGGTTTAACATTTAATATTTGTTACATTTTGCCACGTGTCATTTTTGTAACCTTTACATCATAGAGTCACACTACATGGGACATTGTTTAAGAATAGGTATCAAACAAAGCGATGGAAATTATTTCATGTGACATTTCGGCACACTTTACGACTTTTACATGTCTCGGTAAAAAGTGGTATAGATACATACACTTGCTCGTGATAAAAAATGGTCACTTTTAAAAATATGACGAATATATTATGTAACGCATCACATTGTTATATCGGTTATAAATCAATATTGATAAATAGCTCTACGATGTTTTTCTCTTGTAAGGATGACTGTTTCGCCAACTAATAAAAATGACCTATCTTATTAGGTATACAAAAATGTCATGTCACGAAGTTCGTACCCGTTAATCTCGTTAAAAAAATTGTTAACGATTGTGATTGATTCCAACTCGTATGATAGAATAGTTTATGACCCGATAGGGGGGTCTGTTATCGAGGTCTTCAAAAAATATTTTATTTTTTTTTCAGATTTCTCTTCCAAAAATACAGACAACCACATCTTTTAACTTCCCAACACCCCGAACGAACACGAATTTATAGATTAAAAATACAATTTGAAAAAAATGCGGTCTACATAGAAGATGGTCTGTGGTAGGACAACGTCTGCCCGGGTTCACTAGTAAATATATAAAAAAAAACTCTATGTAAATACAAATCGGATCCATTGGATTGATAGTCCAGCGTACTAATAAATGTGCAAATTTCAAACATTTCAGACGTCAAGACTTCTAATAATATAGAAATAAATATTATGAAAATCGTTGCTTTCACTGCTGACGAAATTTTTCTATACATGGCGTCAGTGCTGTTTTTAAAGCTAGTAGTTTCTATGATTTGAAAATATGAATATAAATAAAACGAGTGGGTTGTGGCCAGCGCAATTCGTCTCACTACCAAGTCACTTTACAGAGTATTCAAATTTTATATGGAAAAATTTTAGCATTTTCATGAAATAAGTTTGCTAAATTATTTTTATAATAATTTAGCAAAATAATTCTTCATTGTCTTTTTATGAAAATGATGTGCCTTTTTAATAATTTGAAAATAAAAATTTCACATTTTAAGTTTTCTGAGTTTGGGGTCACTTTGAAATATTTGACATTTAAAAAAACAGTGCGAAGCACTATTCAGATATCCTTCAAAATCTAATGGTGTCTAAGCAAGTATTTGATATACAAATTTGCAAAATTTTAAAAGAATCTAATGAGAATTTTAGAGTATAATCGATGAAGTAGAATAAACACGCCGTATATAGCACATAGTAGGTACACAGCACACACATACACATATATACATTGTGGTGAAAATATGAGAATACAATCTCAGCATGATATTAGTTGATAATCTTCAATAAAAATAATGACGAATATTTTTTTAATTGCATATAAGTACGCAAACATTGGATTTTTTTCCCTTTCGGGAGTCAAATGATATTTTTATTGACAAACTTTTTTTTTATCACGTAAACCAGCCGATGACAGGTCGTAAGCCCTGTAGGTGCCTCGAGTCCCTGGTTCTCCCTCAATATCCAAACTTCGTCTGTATTGAGATGTTAAATAGAAAAAAAGTTTGTCAATAAAAATAATAACCTTAAAAATTGCGAATTCATTACTTTCCTCAATATCCCCTTGGGAAAGTGAGGAGTTAAAATACATTCTTAAATTGGCGAACGCTGCACGAGCGTATAAAGCGAACAATACATATTTGTCGATTTCCTGTTTTTTTTATGAAAAATATATTTCAGCTTCTGGTCCATTGAAAATGTTTTATATAATAAAAAAAAACATTTTATTATTACTAGATACCTATTGTTATTAAGAACTAACATATTATTATAAAGACGTAAAAGTTTGGACGGATATTTCACATAAAAATCGAGAATTTTCTGTTATTGTATGTAATAAATGTTTTATGGAGTGTAAATTGCTCCAATTACCGAATATGATTTATTGAAATTGAGTTTTAGTTAGTAATTACTAAACTTTACCAAATAAATTGATTATGAAGGAAAACCAATTAAAATATTACACCTTTATATTATGTGAAGGTGTTTTAGGATAAATTATATTTGGGCAACCAGTAAATATATTACATTAGTATATCTAAAATCTCACTAAATTACCTTTTAATGTATAAAACACGAAAAAATATTGTGTATCACCAAATCTGTGTTATATGCAACATTTATTAGTAAAGAAATGGTAAAATTGAAAAAAAAATATTATTGCAAGAATAGTAATTAAAATACCTAGTTAAAAAAACTCCGCTTGTAATTTTTCATATTCTCTTTCGATTGACATTGAATAAATATAATTTGAAAATCTACTTCAATGGCCTTGTTTTTTTAAGTTACTTCCAATCAAAAATTTAATAAGGGTTTTATTAAAACTAATTTTACAAGAAAAGTATTATTTAACACATTCGTCTTAGCTTTGCGTTGCGTTACTGTGGTGGAAGGTTTGGCCAGAAAATTTCTGTTAGATATCAGGGGGCACCGCGTGGAGGTACCTTCCGTGCTCCCCAGGAGTGTCTTCCCCCGGGCCATAACGTGGAGTAGCGTACGTTGAAGTCACTAAACAGTCTGAGGACGGGCGTTGGGAGAACGTTGGATAACATGTCTACATGGGGCTTCCTGCAACAGGGAATACCAACGACATGTGACTGTGGAGAGCAGCAGACCACCGCACATCTGTGCAGCTGCCCCTCAAGTCCAGTAAACTGCACCATGTACGATGTTATGGTGGGCAATGATTGTTCTATTGATGTTGCTAGACACTGGTAGAAAATTATTTAAATGCGTTGCTGACACGATAGAAGAAGAAGAACATATTCGAGTATATAGGTACATACATGCATACCATCACGGAATATCTCACAATGTGAGGTAACCAGCGGAAGGTGTGTGAGTGTGCATTACCTTAAAAAGCACGACTTATGCGTGTATGCCCATACACTAGTCTTGTCTCACTTAAAATGGCAACATTCAGAATGGATGGTGAAACTAATTGCTGAATTTTGTGAGATTGATTTTAATTTGCCTGTTGTATTTTCGATTTCCTTGCTCTTACGAGACATCCGAAAAAAAAAATTGTGTCTCACAGAAAATCAAAAAAACTCACGCAATTGAATAAAAATGTAAAAATAAAGTGTTATTTATTTCTTAGACGTATCTTTTGGGGTTACTCTGGAAAAGATTTTCAAAATTAACTATTTAGCCTACTATTGACTTTAAATGGATATCGAACATTCGACACTGAGTCAACTTAAAAGTGTTATAATTATTTAATACATATATTCAGGAGTCAGATTTTATATAATTTTATATTACGGTCACCAAAAATGAAATATTCAGTATAATGATATGATAATAATATATTTTCAGAGCAAAAAGAGTGGAATCATTAAAACGAGTATATTGAATAAAGGCAATAGTACTATCAATATATGTATTATAGTATCGTTACTTAGCTCTTCACTACAACAGTGTTTTCTTCGTTTTAGTGAAAAGTTGGCGATAATTGAATGCATTATTATGGACCCTATTTTAATATTATATATCTACATATAATAATAAACTAAACTTTTAATAACGTCAGAATATTTCAATAATTCTGACAGAGATGTTATCAAATATAAGAAAATTTAATATTAAAATCCACCGGCATGAGTGTGGTGCACTTGGTTCTTGTTCGGATCCTAAATGTACCACACTATATAGGTAAAATATTTGGGAGTAGGTATCGGTTGAATCTGAAATGAAATGGAAAGATCATATTATGCGCTTTGGCTCAATCTGTGATGCAATTTGGAATAGTAGGATGGGTAGGAACATATTCTGCTCATTTAAATTCATTATATATTATGGTATTCAGAGAAAGATTATTAAGATTTATTTACAAAAGCCAAGCGACTTTCCTACTGAACAATTATGCAAATGCAATTAAGCAAATAAGTAAAGAATATTTTGTCAATAAAATTTACCCCATACATAATATAAGTAAATGACCTCGCACAAGTGGAATGATTAAAATCCCAAAAAAATACATCTTTTGCCAAAATAAGTAATCATTGTATAATCTGTAAATATTGTGTATTTTGTATCCGTTTTTTAAATAAATAAATATAAATATTCATTCTTATCTTTTAATAATGAATATGTCCTTGAAAAAGGTACATTAAAATCCTCATACATTCCCTAAATTAAGCATAGTTAAATGCTTTTGTTTCAGGTAAACGAAATCGGTCGTGGCAGGATTCGAATTCACGCGACCACTGGTTTACTAATCCAGCGCGCTAACCGCTCTGCCACCGCCCATCTGAATATGAAGTAAGTAAATATGAAGTCAATTTTTCTTATTTGAGCTACACATTGTCGGCATTTGTCGGCCTACGTGGCTCAGTTGGTTGGGTATCTGACTGCTGACCCAAGGGTCCCGGGTTCGATTCCCGGTGGAGACACAGTTTTTAATTGTGTTTTCAGTCTGGATCTGTGAGACGATTAATATCGTAAGTCTCCAGAATGTGGCAACTTGTTATTGGGTGCGTGTTAAAGTAATATTTGACATAGTACCTGTTAGTGCCCGAGAAGCAATATTAAATAAATAAATAAATACATACAAAATAGTATACTCAGTATACCTATGTCGTACATTTTTTTCTTTTATTTTGTACGTTTAAAAGAATTACAATTATATTTTCCCGCCAAACTGCATAGTAGTTTATTGGCATGAATAAATATCAAACACACACAAAACCATTATAAATATACTCGCAATGTGTAGGTAATATCTATATGATACCCGTTGATATATCGAAAAATACGCTCAAAAATTACAAAAGCATAACTGTCCACAAGTAGAGGGAAGTAAAAAGCGTTTTTTTCATAGTTTATTATGCTTTTTTGGCAACAATGAAATTACTAAATCATCAAAATTTAAATTAATATCACATTTCAAAGTCTTGCAACGAATTAAATCACTATATCACTATTAAATCCGGGAATCAAACCCGGCAATAAAAATCTTAGAAATTTGATGTTTTAATAATTGAGCCACACATATTTAGTAGACAAAATGGTCGCCCCATCATAGTTGAATTTTAAATTTGTTTATTATTATTATTTTTTACGCAATCAAGTTAAATAAATTAACGAGATCAAAAGATGGTCACCCTATGTCTTGACCTACATTTTGTAAGAGCCTTCGATATGTATTATTTACAAATACCTACGTCTGTAAGCTCTTTATCTAGGTTTATCTATGAAACATGCACACACACACCAAAGTAAGTATAATATGTGTTATATGTATTTCCACATTCCGTACATAAAGCACGTAGCTTTTCTTCGTATGTGAAAATGATCGTTTGACTTCTGACGTATATTTACCCCTTCCGCATGTCAGGTGGGCGGGGCCAGGTAGATAGAGAGAGACGCACAGCACCCGAGGCAACGGACCGGAGCGGGACGTGGACATTGGAAACTTGACTGATTGCGAGCGGGACGCACTATGTTTTTCCACGTCGCGTGAGAGAGACGGCCGCCGTGACTATGTTTGGGAGGCGAGACAGCATCGCACGGGAAAAAGATACATGACAAAATAATGTGTGCTCTGTGTGTGGGTACGAACGGGAGGGAGATACATCACATATCGGCCCAGGGCGTACGTGGACGGAGCTGATAAACGAAAACTTTCACACGCCGCGCCGCAAGTTAAGCCTTTCGTCAAATAATAATATATTATGATATTGTGAAAAACAAAGCTGCGACAGCGAGAAATACGTTGGGAATATTGTGAATTGTAATTTATACATTATTTTCTCAAGAATGGAAAATTTATTGTTTTCTTTCTCGAGCACTCGTGGAATTATTTGATCGTAAAAAAGTTTTCGTAGTCGGTCGATTATGATTCAGTTCGTAACGAAATAAATTTAAATCTACTCAGAAGACGAACCGCTCTTTGGTACCTACGCAAATATACATCACAAGACCTCATGTATTATTATTATTACAATACTTAAAAAATTTCATTGCGGATTTTTAATTTTTCGCTGCAGACAATTTTGAATGTCATCACAGATCAAATAATATAGGACGGTACATTAGTTTTAAATAAATATATTTCAATTCGTAAAATAATGGTAAAAAATAGTGTATCATTACAGATGTGATATTTAAAAAAAAAATACGGTAGTTATTGGTAGGTACCATAAAAAAACCATATCAAAGTAGAAATTTCTATTTTTCACAGCTAATAATATTTTTTACTCTCCACTACTTATACTATTAGGAATATGATTTCTCAATTTTTAAGCATATTTTTTTACAACATAGTCTGATGTGTTTGTATATTTATTTATATGGCGCATCCATACAAATCTCCTTTTTGTGTCTTCTCTAGAACTAAAACTGTAAGTCCGATTGACTTCATATTTACATCACATGTTGAAAATGTAAAGACCTAGAGCTGATTAGTTTTCCATATAAAACCACTAATTCCTTTTCTATGGTTTTATTAATTATATTGTTTTTTTTTGTCCTCTCTACAGTCCAAACTACAAGTCCGATTGACTTCATATTGGTATCATATATGTAAAGTATTTTAATATATTCTCTATGATAAAACCTGTCAAAATTTTTAAAAAGCTCTCACCGTTGGAAAATCGATATTTCTTTTATTTTGTTTGAATTTTTGATACAATAGAAATACACTCTTCAAATATGAATTCAGGGATTGTCAACCTCTATGGAAAAAAATGGATGGTCTTATATAAATTATAACGGCTTACCAACTGTACCGACCGCCGTTACACAGTTGGTAAGTCGTTTGGCTTCTGTGCGGGCGTCCTGGGTTCGATTCCCAACAGAGGAGAAATTTATTTTATTGTATTTTATATTTCTTCTCGGGCAACTAAAGGGTACTGTGTCAAATAATAATTTAACATGCACCCAATAACAAGTTGTCACATTCTGGAGACTTACGATTTAGATCGTCTCACATATCCAGACTGAAAACACAATTAAAAACTGTGTCTCCACCGGGAATCGAACCCGGGATCTTTGGATCAGCAGTCAGATACCCAACCAACTGAGCCACGAATGACGACAATTTATTTAAATTCATTTCTCTCGCAAATATTGTGCTTCTCTGGGCTGGATTTGTTTAAATTCATTTCTCACGCAAATATTGCTTCCCTGGGCTGGAAACACCAGTTATTTGGAAGACATTGCTGTATTGTAATAAACTCGCAACTTGCGCAGGGTCTAAGGAAGTTTTATTTTTCTTATTATTATTAAATGAACAAATGGATCAACCATATTAAATAATGCGATTACATGAGAGCTTCAAATAGTATGGTTGATCGGAAGATATTGCCATATGGCAATAAGCCCACCGTTGTGCACTTTTAATGCAATAATAAGTAATGTTGAAAACATAAATGAAAATGAATATACCTAATAGTTAATATAAATAAATACATAAAAAATAAATTAATGAATAAATAAATAAATTAATAAATGAATGAATGAATGAATAAATAAATAAATAAATAAATAAATAAATAAATAAATAAATAAATAAATAAATAAATAAATAAATAAATAAATAAATAAATAAATAAATAAATAAATAAATAAATAAATAAATAAATAAATAAATAAATAAATAAATAAATAAATAAATAAATAAATAAATAAATAAATAAATAAATAAATAAATAAATAAATAAATAAATAAATAAATAAATAAATAAATAAATTCAGATGGGTCGGCAGAGCGGTTAGCGCGCTGGGCTAGTAATCCAGTGGTCGCGAGTTCGAATCCTGCCTCGACCGATTTCGTTCACCTATAGCACAAGCATTTATTTGCTTATTTTAGGGAACGTAGGAAGATGTATATGTACTTGTTTAACAAGGACATATTCATTTTTTATAAAAAAATAAATAAATAAATAAATATATAAATAAATAAATAAATAAATAAATAAATATATAAATAAATAAATAAATAAATAAATAAATAAATAAATAAAGAAATAAATAAATAAATAAATAAATAAATCAATAAATAAATATATAAATAAATAAGTATATAAATAAACAAATTAATAAATTAATTACTGAATTAATTAATTAATCAATTAACTTATTTATTAATTAATAGGTAAATAAATAAATAAGTAAATAAATAAATAAACAAAGTCATAAATATATAAATTCATAAATTAATTAAAAAATACATAAAAATATACAAAAATGAAAATAAAAGTCGAGAAGGTTTCTGCCACATAAGACTACTACATACTACTCAATCTGCCAGCACTAGTTTACTTCGTATCATTTTTCCATATTACCACCAAACAACCAATCTATATTTTTTGAAATCTATCGATTTCTTAAAGACGATAATTTTCGTAATCGTTTTCATGCCATAGGTGATATTTTCAATCGCAGCTAGTTAGTATAATTGTATCGAGTGACAAGTTTATATATCGCTTCAAAATACATGTTGTTTTCTTCCTAACCTCGGGCTGGCTGGCATGAAACTGCATGCATGCGTGGAAATTATACACTATAATATTCTGTATGCGATCACCTTAAGCATGAACAGTCAACTGCCATGTCCGGTCTGGGTGAAACTCTCCAAGGCTATCGATTCATATGCGCTGATATGGAATTCACAGATAAAGCACTACTTGTCCTTTTTATATGTTTTTTAAATTTATTATTATTCATTGTGTTTAAACCACGAATGAGATAATTTATACGATCGGTTACGAAGCGACAGTTTCTTCCTCAGGATGGATGTCAACTGACTCTGTATAACTGAGCGCCACGGAGTGGTGTTCAAAGGGAAAATGGGTTAATGTTAGTGGTGGTTCATGTGAGTCGCGCGATTCAAACAAAATTAATTATGTGCCTCGCAGTGAATTATCTATGTGTTCAAAATTTGACTCATAGTTAACTCCAAAATTATGAAATTTTGAAGTCAAAAATGGTCTGTCAAGTTATTTTATAAAATTATACATACACTTAATTCAAAAAACATATTAAATCTTATAAAAAATGTATTGTAAAGTGACAATTTTATTTTAGTGTCCTACATGATATGACAATTTTTGACATCACCTATTGAGCTTGTAACGTTCGTGAAAACATTTCATCCGTAAAATGCAAGTACTTACATGGATAGATTCTTCATATGAAACATAACATTATGAAACATTTATTGCAGGAGATATTCAGATCAAAAGTATTCATGAAGGTAGGTACTTAGAACAAGTCTAGTTTTATCGGCAATCTGTTAATGTAATATGTGATATCGTTTCACACAGCATACATATATTGACAGCAGTTTCTAATACAAGCTACCCACGTTAGATGAAATCAGTCTATATGGCTTAGATTGTTAAAATTCTAAATTATGTATGTATCAAAGATCTGCAATTATATTTTGTCTCATTTGTGTATCAATGTTATATAGGTATGTTGAAATTCCAACGACAATTTTAAAATCAATTAGCATATCTATATTATTTAACTAGTATGCCGCCATTTTTAACATATAAATATATATTTTTTATTTTTTTGCACGGTCACATAACTTAGCAATGTGCTAGTAATTGTTAATTTTTTAAGAATTACTAGCACATTGCTAAGAAAAACACGCAAAAAAATAATTACAAATTGACATTTAAGTTTCAATAACAAATACAAAAAAATGTGTATTATAGAGAAAAAAAAAATAAAAATACCTATTTGAATCAAAATGTATAAAATGAACTTTCACTGTGTATGTTTACAAAAATACAATAATACATACATCCACTCCAACACAGTGGTTACCAATGTTATCTAGCATCGCTCCGCCAGTTCTACATATGTATGTAGAATACATGCTACTGTCGAAGAGAAAAATAAAATAAACAATCCTCACTTATCGGCTTTTGATGACATCTTCCTCCCACCCCAAAAAAGGCTAATATCTCGCAACCCTATTTGATCGGTCGATGCAGAGGATTTCAGCATTGAATCAACTTGGAAAGAAATATGGGCCAACGTAAACATACTGAATAATCACCTATTAGTGGACCCAACAACCCGAGTACCAGGGTTTGATCTGACTAGTCATTATTTAAAAAAATAATAAGTCCAAATATTTTTTTATATCTTTACTCTTCAACGCTTTTTCTACGAAAATATTTTGTATATTATTAGGTAGGTATATCTTTATCGCTTGTTATTCCTATATGGATCTCTAATTTTAAATGTATTGGCGGCGCTCGGCTCGCTTTATGTACAACACTAAGTAGGTACATGACACTTTTTTTAATAGTTCACCCATCGCTTTGTCCATATTTTGTCTGATTGAATCTAGTTGCACACAATAAAACCTGTTTAATTAGTATTGGGACCATTCGATACGCACAAACCCGAGGAAAACATGAATTAAAGTGATCAATGGATTCCCACGGGAGATGAGGAGACTGTCAGGGAGGATGAGGGGGAAGGAGCTAAGTGATGGGATGCGGTCAATTGCTCTCGGATCAGAAGTTATTAACATTTTAATTTGCCATTAAAATTAATTTATTTTCAATACTTTTGATAAATTTCAATACCTAATTGAAAGCGATATTGAAATTTGTTCACATTTTATTAAATTCAATTTATTTATTTTTACTCTCCACACTATGGAATAGGGGAGAGTCATGATTTCGCAAAATTTAAGCGTATTTTTTTTACATCAATTTCTCAATGGGTATCATGTAGAGAATGCACACTATGAGTTTCGTCGTGATGTGTTTGTGTGTATGGCGTATACGCTGTACGCCGTACGCCGTACGCCGTACGCCGTAGCATTTATCTTTTTTGTGTCCTCTCTACAGCCCAAACTATAAGTCTGATCGACTTCATATTAACATCATATGTGTAAAGTGCAAAGACCTAGAGCTGATTAGTTTTCCATAGACAACTTTTGATTTCTTCTCTATGAATTCATCATTTACGTTGTTTTTTTTTTGTGTCCTCTCTGCAGCCCAAACTATAAGTCCGATTGACTTCATATTGATATCACATGTGTTAAGTCCATAAACTTAGAGCTGATTAGTTTTCCATAGACAACGGTTCATTTTTTCCCAATGTTTCTTTATGATTTCATCTATTAAAACTGAAAAAATGCTCTCACGACCTGGAAATTAGAGATATTTTAATTTGGTTTCAACTATTTATACAACACCAAGAATCTTCATAAAATTGTATTCAAAGTTGGTCAATGTTAAAAGAAAAATATTCAACGGTTTCAAAAATTATATTTTATTTAATGGATATTTGTATGAAACTTATATGTAACAAGAGAATTTTTTTATATTTGGCAATGTTCAGTTCATTGATTTCATATTGATATAAGAATATTAATAGCTTGAACTTAGAACTGATTAGCTTTTCATAGATATCATAAAATTTCTTCATATGATATCACGTGTCAACATTGTCAAAATGCTCTAACGCTCTTAGAAACAAAATTTATCTGCTTTTTTTAAAAAAATTCATACAACATAAGCAGTCTTCACTATACTGCATTAATAGTTTGTCTATCTTAACATAAAAATATACTATCGGAAGAAAATTTATATTCCTGATAGTAACATTTAGTATGAATAAAAATGTAATAAGATAAATTTCTATGTATGGAAAAGTTCAGTAATTTGATTTCATGTTATAATGTAAAGAGCTTGAACATAGAACTGATTAGCTTTCCATAAATAACAAAAAAAATCTTCATATGATATCACGTGTCAAAATTTTGAAAATGCTCTCGCGTTCTTTAAAACAAAATTTATCTGCTTTTTTAAAAATATTTCATACAACATAAGCATTATTCACTATACTGCATTAATAGATTGTTTATCTTAATATAAAAATATACTATCGGAAGAAAATTTATATTCCTGGTAGTAATATTTAGTATGAATAAAAATGTAATTAGATAAATTTCTATGTATGGAAAAGTTCAGTAATTTGATTTCATGTTATAATGTAAAGAGCTTGAACATAGAACTGATTAGCTTTCCATAAATAACAAAAAAATTCTTCATATGATATCACCTGTCAAAATTTGGAAAATGCTCTCGCGTTCTTTAAAACAAAATTTATCTGCTTTTTTTAAAATATTTCATACAACATAAGCATTCTTCACTATACTGCATTAATAGTTTGTCTATCTTAACATAAAAATATACTATCGGAAGAAAATTTATATTCCTGATAGTAACATTTAGTATGAATAAAAATGTAATTAGATAAATTTCTATGTATGGAAAAGTTCAGTAATTTGATTTCATGTTATAATGTAAAGAGCTTGAACATAGAACTGATTAGCTTTCCATAAATAACAATAAATTTCTTCATATGATATCACGTGTCAAAATTTTGAAAATGCTCTCGCGTTCTTTAAAACAAAATTTATCTGCTTTTTTTATAATATTTCATACAACATAAGCATTCTTCACTATACGGCATTAATAGTTTGTCTATCTTAACATGAAAATATACTATCGTTAGAAAATTTATATTCCTGGTAGTAAAATTTAGAATGAATAAAATATTTCATTGTCAATATTTGTGGTGTGGAGAGTTTAGTGTTGGCCACAACCCACTCGTTTTATTAATCAATAAGTTTAAGTTTTTTTTTTCTAAATGAATATGCCGGCCAGTGTACTTACTAATTATATTATGTACAGAAAGATTTAAATAAATAAATATGTCCATATAAAACATTTATGCTTATTTCCCTAAAATAAGCATAAATGCTTGTGCTATAGGTGAACGAATTCGTCGAGGGAGGATTCGAACTCGCGACCACTGGATTACAAACCCAATGCTCTAACTGCTCTGCCATCGATCCAACAAATTATTTATTCATTTAATAATTAATTAATTTAACAATTAGTTTATTTATTTATTTGCGTATTTATTTATTGATTGATTTTTTAAAATTATTTATTTATTTGTTTATTTATTTACTTATTTATTCATTTTTTGTTTTGTTTTTTTATTTATATATTTGTTTATTTATATATTTATTTATTTATTTATTTATTTATTTATTTATTTATTTATTTATTTATTTATTTATTTATTTATTTATTTATTTATTTATTTATTTATTTATTTATTTATTTATTTATTTATTTATTTATTTATTTATTTATTTATTTATTTATTTATTTATTTATTTATTTATTTATTTATTTATTTATTTATCATTATTTATTTTTTTAGTACTTTATTTATTTTATATACTTATTTATGTTTTTATTATTTATTAATGTACTTATTTATTTATTTATAAATTAATTGATTCATTTATTTCTTTATTTATTTATATTTTTTTATTCATTTATTTAAAAAAAAGTAATGTTAAAGAAAAAATTAATAACACTACCTTGCATCCTGTGCAAGCGGCGAGTTTATTGCTCCAACTAACCAGTGTTTTCAGCTTAGAGAAGTAATATTAATGTAAGAAATTAATTTAATGAATTTCTCCTCTGCTGATGATCGAGCCCAGAACGCCCAAATGAAAGAATGGGTACATTGAATAATAATTACACTGATTTGTACTATTGGATAATGTAGGTACATATATATCTTAATTTATAACTTCAATAAATAATTAATTTGCAAACGACGCTGAGTTTTGTTTGAGTAGGTAGTTGTTTCCTGAAGAAATACAATAAAAAGTCCAGTTCTATTTGCATTGTACCTACTTAGTACATGCTTCACCACGGTTTCCGCTTTGGTAGCCATGAAATTAATAAAAACCGCTCCACTCTCCATTCTAACACTCTTACAATAAGTACCTACCCACATCAGTTACCCTTTAATTGCTCATTTTTACGGATTATTTTATTATTATAGATATGTAACAAGTTTTTGAAAGGCGATTGGCTAAGAGAGGATCTAACTCATCTCTTGTTCATTGCAACAATGGCATTGTATTGAAATAAGTAATGTTTTTCTTTTTCTTGATTTAGATAAACAATTTTAAGTTGAATAATTACTTATAATTGAACTGTATGGCTCAACCAACTGTGCCACGAAGACCGACTAATAATATTATAAGTGGAATGTTAGCCATCTTTTGTGCGGTATTCCTGGGTCCATTCTATCCACATGGGTCGTTCCAGTTTCGCAGTCTCTTCCTATCTCTATAAAGTTATGTCTTTTGTCTAACGTTATAAAAATAATAAAACAAATCGAATATTTTTCTATTTGTATATACGCAAGCATTGGATTTTTTTTCCTGTTGGGAGTCAATGATATTTTCTTGACAAATTTTTAATATCTCAATAGAGACGAAGTTGCAATATTATTGAATAACCGGGAAATCAAGGCACCCACAGTGCTTACGACTTGTCATAGAACTTTCAAAAATTGGATTGATAGGGAACTCAATAAAATTTCATAATTGGTGAACGTTGCGCAAGTGCATAAAGTGATCACGTATACCAGCCGATGATAAGTCGTAGTAAGTAGGTGCCTGGTTCTCCTATAATATTCACACTTCCTATTGAGATATTATTTTTTTTTCTTAGAAATACTTACCTAAATAAAATAATTGATCAATAATAATAAGTGAAAATTAATTCAGCTGGGAAAAATCCAACGTATTCGTATAAATATCCAATCATAAAATATTCGAAAATAAGTTTATTTATAATCATCATCAGCCCGTGTTTGTCTACTGCAAGATAGGCCTCTTACTCCATTCCTCCCGTTCCTGTGTGACTCCCATCCACTGGGGTCCAACGAATCTTTTGATGTCGTCCATCCGTTAGGTGGCCGCCTTTGTGGTCTCTTATCGCTTTTCGGTCTCCACGTCAGCAGTCTTTTCGTCCATCTATCATTCTTGCAATTTATCCTGCCCATCTCCATTTTTGGATCGCTATATTCTCTCAACCATATCGGATAATATTATTATTATCCAATATTATTAGGCCTGATTACGTATCCAGTCATGATTAATAAGTTTAATAGGCGTGATGACAGTAAGAGAGAATCACTGAAATTATGATTTTAAAAATAGAATATGTTAAAAAGATTTAAGAAAAATTATTTATTTAGATTTTAATTGAGCGGTAATAGCCCAGCGGTAAGGTCGTCGCCTCACATGTGTGAGGTCGACGGTTCGAATCCGGGCGGGGCACGCTCCTCTGGATTTTTAAAAAATCTATGTGCGGATTTATATCACTAGCTATGTGTAGCCATGATCCAATTTGTCTGGTTCCCCTTTCTAAGGGTTACGAAGGTCAGATGGCAGTCGCTTCAATATAATAACCAAACTCGCCAATTCCAGGATCATGGTCAAAGCGTACCCCGATAGAAATGGGACAAAAAGTGCTAAGGGGAAAGGGGAAAGAATTTATTTATATTTTAAAAGAGTGTATAATATTATATTAATAAAAACAGTTATACGAAATTCGTCAATCAGCCATTTTATATAAAACAACAATCTTAACGAGTTTTGTATAAGTGACGTCATACCCGTTACCAACTTGTTGCACCGCGGAGGATTACCTAATTTGACGTAGTTGATAATTATGGAGTTTTTGGAGATGTGACGTCAAAACCTTTATTTTATGTGAAAATAAATATGTATTTGAAAACAGTGGATGCGTAAAAACGTCGTGAGATATTTTTTTTCAAAACAAGTCATCATGCCTATAATACTTAGTAAAATATTGGCAAACCATGTACTCAAACAAAGATAAACTTGCGCTCTAAAAACGAATCGATAATTTGATTATGATAATAAATAAACATATCTAGGCATAGTTAAAGTGTAGTGTAGTGTGTTTATATAAATCAAGCGATTTAATGCAAAGCACGTAATAGAAATGGTATCTATGGTAATATTCCCGATCAAGTATCTGGTCTCAGTGGCTCAACTCAACACACAGAGGTAGTCATTTGCCTGAGATGGTTTATTGCTCTGCTATGCACATTGTGCACAGCACTACACTGCTTGTCATCTCTTCTTGTGTGCATACACCAATGTCTATAATTTTATTTCAAACCATCGCCATTCTGCACTGAATTATGATATTTTATTACGAGCTGGGCTAAATTTAACTGTTATTCTCACAGACTACGTTTAAGTTCCTCTTAAATTGATACCCAGTCTATCCGATGATCTTCGGTTACGCCTTTTGATCTTGATAGGCCACGATTGCGATGTCACAAAGCAAATCGTAGAAGTGACGTACCTACCTACCTATATTCTTCAATAACGGATAACTAATACGATGCATTTTACCTTTTTATTGAAACTATGCGGTCAATTACTGATAAACTTTATTGGCTAATTAAAAAGTAATCAATGAACTACCCACTGATTTTTATAGATTTATACTTATCTTTAGCAGAAACTTTACTGTTCTTGTAGGTTTTTTAGATCGTGTGATATATTTCCTTGTGTCATAAAAAAGGTTTAATATACCACGGAGATTATTGTGGACTAAGCCGAAGACTCACCAATATTGTCCTGTATTTTTCCAATCTGGCCCCAATTCAATGCGTATATAATCACCAACACAACACTGATTTCACTGCAATGTTGGACATTTAATGACGGACCGTCAAATCACTGCAATGTCTACGTAATTACACATGCCGAAACCACAGAAGAGAGGATCAATAGAAGCAGTCTATCGTTACACATTCACTGATCGTTGTGTGATAACCGATCGCAGGTGAGTCCAGGTGAGGAATTAGTCAAATAAAAAATTGGTAGTGCAAATTCTAAACCATAGAAACAAAACAAAAGAAAAATATCAAATTAGATATAAAAATTATCAAATTTGATAAAATTAGATATTCTTATTATTAAGAAATTCAAGACTGATGGGTATCCAGTAAACAATAACATCAGATGTTGGGTCGATGGCAGAGCGTTAGCAGTCATCACGAGTTGAATCCTGCCTCGATCGATTTTCTTCACCTACAGCACAAACATTTCCGCTTAATTTAGAGAATGTAGGAATATATATTTTATGTTGTCTTTGACATAATTATTTAAAAATATCAATCATAAAATACAACAATATTTAACAGATTCATATTGAACGTGTAAAATAAATAGTTTTTAACACCAATGTAAATTTTACTACAAAAAAACTAAATAAATTGTGGAATTCTACATATAATAACATATATAAACATAATTATATTATAGTTACTTTTTGAATATAATTCAACTGTCGATTTGTTCCAGAGAAGTTATTTCTCTTAATATATCGACAAAGTATCAAGCCAACATACGCGAGATTTGTATGACAGGTCTATATTTTTCATGATTTTTTCAACTTCGAAGAAAAAAACACCAACCTAGAGGCTTCGCAGCATATATCTGTGGATATATATACTCTGAATTCGGAGTAGGACATTTAGTGTGTCTGTATGTGTGTGTGTCCCTTATAACTTTTGATGAGCTCAATACATAGAGCCATAAATTTCAGAATATATAAAAAAATTATAAGCCTACAAAACTTTTACAATCATAATTTTGAATTATTGTTTCAGTCAGGGGTTATCAACTTTTGAATTTTTTCCATATACATATCTCAAAAGCCATAAAAGCTAGAACCCTGAAAATTCTTATAAATATAGAAAAATACAAAATTTCCAATTGATTTTTAAGGTTCCAGAGTATATCAAACTTTTTTATTAAGAAAATAATTTTATATGATAAATTTATGTGTTTAACTGCCTATATTTCTTCAAAGTTTTTAAAAATATCGAAATAACGGCAGTTAAATTATTTAAGCCGAAACACCCCAACGAGATAATTTAATTTTCTATAAAAAATAAAAACATTGTAGTAGTGTATCTTAAACTTTTTTCAACAATTTTTATAAAAATTGAATTTAGTGACTACATTGTTTCATACAATTTGTAAGGCAGTATACACTACACAATATCTACGGGGACCCAATAGTTTGATACTTAATCTCCAAACATACATACATACCATCATGCTGTAGGAAAAAAAAAGGCTGACCCCCATACTATCCTATCCAGACATACATACCTACATGTTTTATATGGAAAACAATATATCTTCATATATTTATTAATTTGAGTTTGTGTTTAAATTTTGGTACGTATTTTTCAATTATACACACTCACCATCGACAGTTGGATCTCATGTGTTGCATGCAAAAAGTAGGTACTATAACAAAAATATAAAATTAAGGTATAGATAGGTAGGTACATAATACGACGAATTTTACGGTATACATATGTAGGTACATATTACCCAAATTTAATATTTTATAGTTTTATATTTTTATTTATCATTTTTGTTTACTCGATGACCAAAAAAATATACATGGGTGTAAGAGATGGAGTGAATAGCAGGGGCCGCCCCAGAAAGGGACGGCATGACCATGTGAATGATATTTTGAAAGAAGGAAATATAAGAAGCTTGTTTAATCGACGAGCATGTATGAGACGATGCATGGATGTAAAGGAAGCTAGGAATGTATGCAAAAATAGAGGAGTATGGCGCTCGGTTCTCTCTGCTTACCCCGTAAGGGATATAGCGTGATGGTATGTATGTAGGTATGTTTACTCGATTACGTGAATATTGCATCTGAATATTTTTTCAAACTCCATATTAAGTTCTTGAAACAATATTAAATTATGATTTTTCTATGTGCAATGCAAGGTGGGTTGGTATACCATTACCTATACCAATCTATGTTATGTCGTGCCAATCATAATTTTCCTTAGTAATAATACCTACTCTTATCATTATTTAATATAATTTTAGGGTTATCAAATTGCACACACAATGTCCTAGTTATTGTTGAAATATGTGTTCGTTCCGTAGCCTTCAGACAATTTGAAAGGTAATATTATCAATTTCGTCTTATAAGAGATATCTAGAGTTAAATGCTACAACTCAGTCGATAACAACTATTATAAGAGTAGTGAACTAGAAAATAATAATTCGTATAAGTAACTATGTAATTCATTTCTGAGTAGGTAAGTACATACTGCCTTCTTTGATAAAACCAATAATACACAATGACAACGAGATGTAGTTATAAAATTATATGAATTTTCTACGAACCTATTTGGCTACCGCTTTGTTGGTATGTCGAGTCCAACGACTTGCGAATTTTGTTAATTCGACATTTATCATAGATCTCCATCATAATTTCATAGAGTAACCTAATAAAGTAGACTCTGTATCCTAATAAGGTATCAATAAATGGCAGTATTTCAGGGCATATCTGATATGAAACTAACTATTATCCTATTATTTGCTGGCTGCCTTAATGTCAGTATGGTGACGTAATAGGTTCAGTACCTACAGTAGCTGGAGGGTAAACTACTGCAGATAACCACTCACTCTTACACTTAACAATATTATCTAAAGCAACTACCATTTTTAACGTGCAAACAGTAAGCAGCAACATTATGTACATTGTATCGTTATTTGCATATTTCTTTATTTTATTTTGACATTTAAATTTCATAAGATGTCTACATACATAAATGTGAACAAAAACAATGAAACGTGTATCGTTGCTACTGAAAAATCGATACATGTACGTTTAGTACATTGAAATCGTAACTTTCTAAAATGATATCGTAAATGTAGAAATAAAATATACCTACTATTAAATAAATAAATCAAGAAATATATGAAATATACATATATCATATATTTATTTATTTAGTTATTTGATATACAGAAACACCAATAGAACACTGAATAACAAAAACAAAGAAATCATGAAACAAAAACATAAGAATCTCCAGTACTCCAATAACAGATATCTCCCGCATGGCTATTGTCCATAGTAGTTTGGTAGGTACAATCAAAGTCTCCTGAGCATTAAAATTATAGGTAACAAAAAAGACATTACATATAATCTAAGAGATACACAGCACTGATAATAATATAATAATATGGATAATCTTTTTAATTGTTTCTATAACTATTGAATAATGTAGATAAATATTAATCAAAGTATTACTAATTTTTTGAAAATAATCGAGAAACTTGTTTGAAAAAACTGTCCCCAAGTCTTAGAAATATGTAATTTTATAAAAATAACAAATGTGGGTATGCCGTTTTTTTACAAATTGTGTTTCAGTACAATGACCTGGTTGTTTACCTGTATTATTATTTCACTTTGTCTTATTAATAAATTATTATTTACACACGTTTTTGTAGGGATAATTCTCCCAATAGAATAAGTGGATATATAACTCGATATGGGGAGAAAAGCGAAATAAGTAATTTAAAAAAATTGTTTATAATACATGTCAGTTTTATAATAGTTATAGAATTTAGTATGTTATCAAATAAATAATTAAAATAAAGTAAATATTTAACAAGCTGCGTGTAGCACAAAGAAAAATGGAAAGAATAATGTTGGCAATAAAACTAGAAGACAGGAAGAGGAATGACTGGATACGCAGTCAGACCAAACTGTCCAATGTGTTGGAGAGAATAGCCATGCAGAAGTGGAGATGGGCAGGACATGTATCAAGAATGACCGACAATAGATGGACGAAAAGACTGGTGGAGTGGAGACCGAGAGGCGACAAGAGACCACAAGGGCGACCACCTAACAGATGAATGGACGATTTAAAAAGATTTGTTGGATACCAGTGGATGGGAGTCGCACAGGAACGGGAGGATTGGAAAAGGAGAGGGGAGGCCTATGTCATGCAGTGGGCAAACACAGGCTGATGATGATGATGAATATTTTACTACTAACAAACCATTTTCCGCTTTCTTTTACGTAGTTCTTCTTCTGAAGACAACATATTATTTCCTGAATACGGAGCTGTCTTCTCTCAGCTCTAACCTGCAAATACATTACATAGATACCTACTTTGACATAGATTATGAAGATCATTTTTTATTTTTGTTGTGTAATAGCAAATTTATATATTAATTGCATATCTGTTATTTTACTTGAATTTTATACCTTCAATATACGAACGATTGAATGAACCAATAACTTATCGAACCTCTATATTAACACCACAGTTCGACTGTGGAACGATCTTCGTTTCCACCTTCTAACAACCCGGTTCTTTTTAAGATTCGTATAAACATAATATATTTCAACGAACCCTCCCCCCAATATTACTACGCTAAGAAGAGTAGAATGGACCCAATTCCAAAAATACCTGGTGTCCCATACGTAGACATGTTAAAAGGTACGCAGCCACCGCATGCGATATCTAGCGGTAAAAACGCAAACAATTTGATGTCATGTGAGTGACGCGTGCAGCGTGCAGTGAATGATTGTAGTGATTTATCGCACAGATGTGAGTCAACCTTTATAGCACACAAAAAGTAAAACTTTCAAATATGAAATTGTTTTCAAAAGGATACAAAATATCTGAAAAATAAAATAAAAATACATTATCAACATTAACCTGGATTTAATTTAAATACAAGTCAATAATTTTTTTTTATCTCTTTATTTTATGTTAATAAACACATTTCATGTAGATAAAATAAATTACTAAAATAATGAACGAATTTTTTTGTATATTATTACACATTGATTGACGATTTAAAAAAAAATATAATCTTATCTCCCGACACAGGACATTCCTAGTGGGAGAGGCCAAGGTTAATATGAAATGTTTTTTGTTCTTTTTATATAATGATGTTATTATTGCTATATTTCTGTTATGATCAATAAATAAAATATATTTGTTTTGTTTTTACATATTTGAAGTCAATTGAAAATTTCTTTAGAATATTCTTGCTATCGGCGGTATGGCATTCTATAAATTAATTATTATTTTTTTTACTTTAAAATTTTGAGTTATATTATGCAACTATGTAGTTTCAAAAGAAACTGAACTCAGATCGACAGGCGAATCCCTTGTAATACTTGTGTTGGTATCGCCTATGTACTTTTGCTTATAAGTATGGTATTTTTAAAAAAAAATAGAATTTTTAACTAAGTAATACATTTTTAATAATCCCAACGATTAAAAAAATATAAAAAAAAATTCCCGTACCGGGAATCGAACCCGAGCCTCCTGGGTGAAAGCCAGGTATCCTAGCCACTAGACCATACGGGAGATACCGATTGGTTTGCAATTTAATTATTTAAGACGCATTCGAAAATTATGTGCAAGCTGTTTATACAAGAGTGTTTTATTGATGAATTAATTACAATGATTCAGAATTTTTCATACAGATAAGAAAAATATTTCATTACGCTATATCAAAAACAGTTTCTCGTCTGCTTGTCTCGTTATTTTAGTCTATACTTTAATTATTTTAAACTAGTTGCATGTAACACATGAGATCCAACTGTCGATAGCGATAGTAGGTACGTATAGTTGAAGAATAAACCCAGAAATACAAATTATTTAATATTTTAAGATATTTGGTTTTCTATACAACACATGTACCTAGGTATGTATTTCAAGATAACATAGTATGAAGGTCAGTCCTTTGATCCTACCCAGAATATGAAAACAGCATGATGTTATGTATGTATGTTTGAAGATTAGTATCAAACTATTAAGTCTTCTTAGATATTGTGTGTAGGTTACTGCCATACAAATTGTATGAAGCAATGTCGTCACTAAATTCAATTTTTATAAAAATTGTTAAAAGAAATTTGAGATGTGCTAATACCATTTTAATATTTTTTATAGAAAATTAAATTATCTAGTTGGGGTGTTTCGGTTTTTTTCGATATTTTTAAAAAAATTGGAAATATAGGCAGTTAAACTCATAATTTAACATAAAAAAATATTTTTCTTAATAAAAAAAGTTTGAGAAACCCTGGAATTTTTTTGAAAAAATAAATTTGAGATTTTGTATTTGTCTATGTTTATACCAATTTTCAGCGTTCTAACTTTTATGGTTTTTGAGATATATGGAAAAATAAACCAAAATTTCAAAAGTTGATAACCCCTGACTGAAACAAAAATTCACAATACTGAGTATAAAAGTTTTGTAGGTCTATAACTGTTTAAATATTCGCAAAATTTGGGCTCTGTAAATTGAGCGGATCAAAAGTTATAAGGGACACACACACACACACACACCCTCACACACACACACACACACACACACACACACCACACACACCCACACACAGACACACACAGACACACACACACAAAACTCACATAAAAGGTTCTACTCCAAATTCTGAGTAAATCCATGTATGGGAACATATATGCTGCGAGGCCTCTAGTTGGTGTTATTAGCATGCAAAAAGTCCACTACGCCATACAAAATCTTCCTTCGTACACGCATCTTGGCTTGATAATGTCGATTCATTCGGAGAATCGACAGTTGGATTAAAGACAAATACATTATACAGTTTTTTTACAAAATAATACCTACTATTTAATTTATAAAAATGGAAAACATTATATGTAGGTATAAAAAACACAAATTAAAAAGAAAAATATCTATCACTTTTTTCAATGCTAACGACATTCTTACTGTAGGAATTCCTCTTCGGGTTTATTTTTTTTTTATTTATTTCCATTTTATAGGACGATCGTTTCCACTGATTAGGCCGCTTATCAAATGAGTTTGTTTAAGTATGTTCATGTACATACCTTTGAACGTAATTTATCTTTGTATTTTGTGACTTGTAACACAAAAATACAATATATTTATATTATACCATGTTCACAAACAAATCTTGAGGAAGTCTCAGGCTTTCGAGGTACCTTGAGGCGACTTCGGTCACATATCTTCAAGATATTTTGTTTTGGACGAGTGCATTCTGCTACTTTAAATGCGCTAAAAATTTCTTTAAGTTTCTAAATAAAACAAAGAGAATGCGGAAACAGAAGATTTTTAATATCAACGAGAGAAAGAACGAGATTTATTATGATTCTTTATGTAGAATCAAAGATTTCCATATAATATACTAGATGGAGTACTCCGTGCAATAAGTGAGTCATGGTATATCGCGCGTTTGATTTCTTGGTTTGCAACATATTGCAGTTTTCCATACATTTCCACACTTCCCAGATAAATGTTAACTCTTAATCTTAATGAACAAAGTGTTTTTTCGACAAATAAATCCGACAACAATTCACATTAGTCGTTATTCTCTATACAAAAACGATGTTTTCTGCCCACCTTGTTGTCAAGTCCCGCGGAAAAATCCTCACTTCGATTCATACAAAATTTGCTAACTGCGACATCTAGTAGGTATGTGTAGAATATACTTATTTTAATAATGAATTGCATTGTTTTCCGATTTGGTACCTAACCAATGAAATATTGAAAAATTAAAATATTAACTAGTTGCATGTAACACATGAGATCCAACTGTCGATAGCGATAGTATGTATAGTTGAAGAATATGTACCAAACTATAAACCCATAGATACAAATTATTGAATATTTTCAGATATTTTGTTTTCTATACAACATATGTAGGTATGTATGTCAAGATAGGATAGTATGGAGGAAGATCCTTTTTCCTACCCAGAATATGCAAATAGCATGATGGTATGTATGTATGTTTGGAGATGAAGTATCAAACTATTAAGTCTTCTTACATATTGTGTATAGGCGACTGCCATACAAAATGTATGAAGCGATGTCGTCACTAAATTCAATTTTTAAAAAAATTGTTAAAAAAAAATTGAGATCTTCTACTACAATGTTAATATTTTTTATAGAAAATTAAATTATCTAGTTGGGGTGTTTCGGCTTTTTTCGATAATTGTAAAAGTTTTGGAAATATAGGCAGTTAAACTCATAAATTTATCATAAAAAAAATATTTTTCTTAATAAAAAATGTTTGAGAAACCCTGGAATTTTTTTGAAAAAACTAATTTGAGATTTTGTATTTGTCTATGTTTGTACCAATTTTCAGCGTTCTACCGTTTATGGTTTCTGAGATATATGGAAAAATAAAATAAAAATTCAAAAGTTGATAACCCCTGACTGAAACAAAAATTCTAAATTCCGAGTATAAAAGTTTTGTAGGCCTGTAACTGTTTATATATTCTGAAATTTTAGGCTCTGTAAATTGAGCGGATCAAAAGTTATAAGGGGGGGACGGACACACAGACACACACACACACACAGACACACACACACACACACACACAGACACACGAAATGTTCTACTCCGAATTCTGAGTAAATCCGTGTATGGAACATATATGCTGCGAAGCCTCTAAGTTGGTGTTTTTTGACTTCAAAGTTGGAAAAGCCATGAAAAAAGTAGACCTCTCCATACAATTCTCGCGTATTCTGGCTTGATACATTGTCGATATGTTAAGAGAACAAAGTTCTCCTGAACAAATCGACAGTTGGATAATGAACACTTCCTTGCACCCTGCGCAAGTGGCGAGTTTATTGCCGTATGGCAATTTCTTCCAACTAACCAGTGTTTCCAGCCCAGAGAAGCAATAATTGCGTGAGAAATGAATGTAAATAAATTTATTCTCTGCTGGGAATCGAACCCAGGACGCCCGCACAGAAACCCAACGGCTTATCAACTGTGCCACGGCGGTCGGCTAAATAAACCTTTGTATTTTATAAGCTCATTATGAAAGCATAAAATTATGAAAGCATAAAATTTTTTATATATTCTGATTTAGGGTTATGTACATCAAGTTTCTCCAAAGTTATAAGGGGAGGGGACAGATACACACAGACAAACTTAATGTTCTACTCTGAATTCTGAGTTAATCCATATAATATAATACATACATATGCTGCAAAGCCTTTTAGTTGGTATTTTTAACTACAAAATGGATAAAATATGCAAAAAGTCAGCTGCTGCAAATAATTCACTTACGCGGGATTAAGTTCGATTCATTAATAGATATAAATTATCTTGAACAAATCGAATAGTTTCGCGTAAGCAATACACAATTGAGTTATCAGGGATATTAGCATTGAATCATTAAAAATATATTTTATTTGTAAATAATTTTAATGTGAATATTAACACTGTGTATGTTATACTAGTTGCATGTAACACATGAGATCCAACTGTCGATAGCGATAGTATGTATAGTTGAAGAATATGTACCAAACTATAAACCCATAAATACAAATTATTGAATATTTTCAGATATTTTGTTTTCTATACAACATATATTATGTAGGTATGTATGTCAAGATAGGATAGTATGGAGGAAGTTCCTTTTTTCCTACCCAGAATATGAAAATAGCATGATGGTATGTATGTTTGGAGATGAAGTATCAAACTATTAAGTCTTCTTACATATTGTGTATAGGCGACTGCCATACAAAATGTATGAAGCGATGTCGTCACTAAATTCAATTTTTAAAAAAATTGTTAAAAAAAATTGAGATCTTCTACTACAATGTTAATATTTTTTATAGAAAATTAAATTATCTAGTTGGGGTGTTTCGGCTTTTTTCGATAATTGTATAAGTTTTGGAAATATAGGCAGTTAAACTCATAAATTTATCATAAAAAAAAATATTTTTCTTAATAAAAAATGTTTGAGAAACCCTGGAATTTTTTTGAAAAAACTAATTTGAGATTTTTTATTTTTCTATGTTTGTACCAATTTTCAGCGTTCTAGCTTTTATGGTTTCTGAGATATATGGAAAAATAAAATAAAAATTCAAAAGTTAATAACCCCTGACTGAAACAAAAATTCAAAATTCTGAGTATAAAAGTTTTGTAGGCCTATAACTGTTTATATATTCTGAAATTTTGGGCTCTGTAAATTGAGCGGATCAAAAGTTATAAGGGGGGGACGGACACACACACACACAGACACACAGACACACACACAGACACACAGACACACGAAATGTTCTACTCCGAATTCTGAGTAAATCCGTGTATGGAACATATATGCTGCGAAGCCTCTAAGTTGGTGTTTTTTGACTTCAAAGTTGGAAAAGCCATGAAAAAAGTAGACCTCTCCATACAATTCTCGCGTATTCTGGCTTGATACATTGTCGATATGTTAAGAGAACAAAGTTCTCCTGAACAAATCGACAGTTGGAATACTTGATTGAGTACCTACCTAAACAATACCTAACATATTTCATTCTTTTTAAAACAACAGATTATCATTGTACGACGAAAAATGTCATCAAAAGGGCTACTTAAGGGCGACACATACTCAATACTAATATTTGACTCTGGATTCGGTTACAAGTTTTATAATATATCTAAAGTTGGTTATAAATTTATGTATATAACCCAGTGTTAAACTATTTATAACTCGTAGAATATTGTATAACACGTTCCCTGGCCTGTAGGTAAAGGTAGTAATTAGTCAGAATAAACGTGATTGCAATCTTTGCATTCAATAAACGTTATTATTGCTTTCGATATAATGTTACCAGCCGTTATGTGTTTGCAAGATAATAGGGTATTGACTTAGGTACCTATAGGCAATAAAAAATATATCAGTGTTATGAGATATGTGAATCAACTATGTTACTACTAGTTGCATGTAACACATGAGATCCAACTGTCGATAGCGATAGTATGTATAGTTGAAGAATATGTACCAAACTATAAACCCATAGATACAAATTATTGAATATTTTCAGATATTTTGTTTTCTATACAACATTGTAGGTATGTATGTCAAGATAGGATAGTATGGAGGAAGATCCTTTTTCCTACCCAGAATATGCAAATAGCATGATGGTATGTATGTATGTTTGGAGATGAAGTATCAAACTATTAAGTCTTCTTACATATTGTGTATAGGCGACTGCCATACAAAATGTATGAAGCGATGTCGTCACTAAATTCAATTTTTAAAAAAATTGTTAAAAAAAAATTGGGATCTTCTACTACAATGTTAATATTTTTTATAGAAAATTAAATTATCTAGTTGGGGTGTTTCGGCTTTTTTCGATATTTTAAAAAAAAATTACAGTATAAGCAGTTAAACTCATAAATTTATAAAAAAAAAAATACTTTTCTTAATAAAAAATGTTTGAGAAACCCTGGAATTTTTTTGAAAAAACTGATTTGAGATTTTGTATTTGTCTATGTTTTTACCAATTTTCAGCGTTCTAGCGTTTATGGTTTCTGAGATATATGGAAAAATAAAATAAAAATTCAAAAGTTGATAACCCCTGACTGAAACAAAAATTCAAAATTCCGAGTATAAAAGTTTTGTAGGCCTGTAACTGTTTATATATTCTGAAATTTTAGGCTCTGTAAGTTGAGCGGATCAAAAGTTATAAGGGGGGGACGGACACACACACACACAGACACACAGACACACACACAGACACACAGACACACGAAATGTTCTACTCCGAATTCTGAGTAAATCCGTGTATGGAACATATATGCTGCGAAGCCTCTAAGTTGGTGTTTTTTGACTTCAAAGTTGGAAAAGCCGTGAAAAAAGTAGACCTCTCCATACAATTCTCGCGTATTCTGGCTTGATACATTGTCGATATGTTAAGAGAACAAAGTTCTCCTGAACAAATCGACAGTTGGATTATACAAAACGTAATCTTTTACAACATCGTCTCCCACTTAAAGCTGACAAAGCTTGTATAGGAGGAGGCCGTGTGTAGCTATCACTAGTTGCATGTAACACATGAGATCCAACTGTCGATAGCGATAGTATGTATAGTTGAAGAATATGTACCAAACTATAAACCCATAGATACAAATTATTGAATATTTTCAGATATTTTGTTTTCTATACAACATATGTAGGTATGTATGTCAAGATAGGATAGTATGGAAGAAGATCCTTTTTCCTACCCAGAATATGCAAATTGCATGATGGTATGTATGTATGTTTGGAGATGAAGTAACAAACTATTAAGTCTTCTTACATATTGTGTATAGGCGACTGCCATACAAAATGTATGAAGCGATGTCGTCACTAATTTCAATTTTTAAAAAAATTGTTAAAAAAAAATTGAGATCTTCTTCTACAATGTTAATATTTTTTATAGAAAATTAAATTATCTAGTTGGGGTGTTTCGGCTTTTTTCGATAATTGTAAAAGTTTTGGAAATATAGGCAGTTAAACTCATAAATTTATCATAAAAAAAATATTTTTCTTAATAAAAAATGTTTGAGAAACCCTGGAATTTTTTTGAAAAAACTAATTTGAGATTTTGTATTTGTCTATGTTTGTACCAATTTTCAGCGTTCTAGCGTTTATGGTTTCTGAGATATATGGAAAAATAAAATAAAAATTCAAAAGTTGATAACCCCTGACTGAAACAAAAATTCAAAATTCCGAGTATAAAAGTTTTGTAGGCCTGTAACTGTTTATATATTCTGAAATTTTAGGCTCTGTAAATTGAGCGGATCAAAAGTTATAAGGGGGGGACGGACACACAGACACACACACACAGACACACAGACACACACACAGACACACAGACACACACACAGACACACACACACACAGACACACGAAATGTTCTACTCCGAATTCTGAGTAAATCCGTGTATGGAACATATATGCTGCGAAGCCTCTAAGTTGGTGTTTTTTGACTTCAAAGTTGGAAAATCCATGAAAAAAGTAGACCTCTCCATACAATTCTCGCGTATTCTGGCTTGATACATTGTCGATATGTTAAGAGAACAAAGTTCTCCTGAACAAATCGACAGTTGGATTAGTATTTATATGCCCACTTTGAACCATTAGAGAATAGTTATATAATCTGAAATACTTTTTTAGTTTTATATATTTATTATGATTTTATACACAGCATAAAATAGCCTTTAATAACAAGAAACATAAAATACTACACGCACCCGGTGCAAATCATCAAAATAAAATTATCACTATTAGGTATTATTTGTACTTTTATGCGATTTTGCCATCACTTTGTGACACATTTTTATAAATTTTAACGAAATTAAAATATATACAATAAATATTAACCATGTGTTTAAGTATGGTCAAATATTTTCGAAGCTTATTCCTCGTATAAGTTTATCCGGATGAAGAAGTGATTGGCTTCGAAAACGTTTGACTAAAAAACTCAACCTCATGGTTAGTACAAAGTTATTATATATTTTTATTTATTAAAAAGTATTATTATTATTAAAAGAGGGTAAAACTCAAAAACACTGTCAAATGAAATATAAAACACTGAAACTCATAAAATATAAAGATAGATCTATTAGTTGGTGTCATGTTACTAAACACAGCCTATAATAGAACACTTTTCACAAGTTGATACACATTCAGAGGCTCAATATCAAACAGATAAAAATATAAACCAGCAGACTTGACTTTCTTTTCCAAATATTTTTTTGGCAAATTTCCATACAATTTATAACTTCATTTACAACCAAAATAGATCGACATATTTAATTTAAAGGATTCAAAAATACCACGTCTTACTACTACTGCTTCCAGAGAATAACAGGTTATCACAAGAAAAAGAAAAAAAAAAACAACGATTACCTACATAATGCGATGCAAATCTCAAATTCTCTAAAACTGCTGGTGTTTCTTTCATCTAAGGCAATTGAAAAATATCCGCCGGGGCTTTTCCAAAAACGAAGCTAAAACGCTTAAAAATGCATTTTTAGTGTGAATACTGGAATACCTACTGTAATGCTATTTATGCGGGTTTGCCCAAGTATCAGCTAGATTGATTACAAATAGTTTTCAACGCAGCTGCGAGGTTGATATTTGGAGCTGACAAAAGATGTCACATAACACCTCTTCTTAACGAACTGTAATGGTTGAGATGTCCAGAACGAGTGGACTATAAGGTATGCCTGATGGTGTTTAAGGCTCTGAACGACTTGGCTTCACACTACATTTAAGAACTGTGCCAAAAGAATGTTTCATCAGGAAGACAGCTTTCATTGAGATCATCTGGATCACAGAGTACCAACTCTTTAAAAGAATTGGACACAGTCAAAAAAGGTGGCTTACTATGATCGCGGTTTCACTGTGAACGGCCCTATAAAATGGTACAAATTGTACCTTGGCATACGTGGAGCTCAGAGCATTGACACCTTCGGTAGACTTCTTAAGACTGCCTTGTTTCGTAGAGCTAACAAATAAGCTACAGCGCGCTTGGAGTGATCTTGTATCACTAAACGGCGCTTTGTAAATTGTATTTATTATAATTATTCTTTTTACATAGGAAAACAATTACTAGAAGAATCATATCATTTCGAACGATAGCTTGAAGATGAACTTCATGCATTGAAAACTATTACATAGAGATTCAATATGAAAACTAGCACTAAAATATTAACAAGATCAGGAAAGATGACTTCACGATTTTTGATGATAACCTCAACAAGTAGATGAACATTTGAAATTAATAAGATGGGATATTATTATAGTGGTCGCGAGTTCGTAATCCTGCGACGATCGATTTCGTTCTCATATTACGGAACAATCATAATTTACTGAATTTAGGGAATGTCTGATGATGGATGTATATGTACTTGTTACAAGGATATATTCATTATTTAAAAAAATATTGAAATATACTAAACTAAATCAATTCTTGGGAAATGATCTTCATACATTGGAATCGAACTATGTAGTTAATAGAGATTTCCGTATTGAAACCATTACTATCGAAAGATATTAACACATTGAAACCATTTTCTTAGTAGAGGAAATTTATGAGTTGACAATAATTAACTTGAATATTCTAGATGACCATAATTGTTACTAAAAGACGAACGACATAGATTAAAAAAACTATTCTGGAATATTCGAGAATAAAACGATTAAGTTCTTAAAAAAACATTCCTATAAATATTTTTTTTTTACTACCATTTCTGAAAAAAAACTATTATAGTGAAAATCATTGTTCGATTTGACTCTTTCTTGTACGGATCATATGGAAACATTATGTTGTACGAGTACCAGTTTTTTTTACATTTTCCCATGAATATATCTTCTTTTATTGTTGACACGGCATTGATATGTTTTTTTTCTTATCAAACCTTAACCTCAATCATATATTTACACTTACACATTCATTAATGTCATGTACCTAGTAACAATAAATTTTATTTATTTTTTAATATTACATAATGAAATGAAATTTTTCACACGATTTATCATTTCCCTTTTACAAGAGTCAAAGAACAATGAATGTTTTGTATATTCTATTTGTTCAACCTTTATGGCAACTTTTATATAACACACAATAAAGTAATTTTGAAAATTTGAGAACAGATATTATTTAAATAAACTGGTAATTTCAGTAAAAAAATATCATTTCATCGAGAGGTTTAAGCGATTGAGTCACCATCTTTAGTGATAACAATAAGGACCTGTATTTAACTTTCACAAAGCTTGATGATGATTTACTGCCGAGATAGTCATACAATTACAAATCTCCAATTTAACGGTGTTTAGTATCGAAAGAGTAAAACAATTCAATTAATTTGGCAGTATAATTAATGAGATGTAATTAAATGCAGAATAGAAGCAGCCTGTTCGGTATTTTATGAAATGAAAAATCTTCTCCTCGACGAAAATATAAACTTAAAGCTGAGACAAAGAATGGTCAAGTGTTATGTGTTGTCAATGCTGATTTATGGGGTGGAGGCGTGGACTCTCAAAGTTAATATGATAAACCACCTTAAAGCAATTGAAATGTGGATCCACCGCAGAATGCTGAGAATATCATGGGCTGACATGGTCAGTAACACTGAGGTACTACGTAGAGCCAACACCAACAGAGAATTATTCACCAATGTTAAGCGATTTATAATATTAATTCGGCCATATTCTGAGAGGTGAAAAATATACCATCCTTCAGCTTGTCATGAGGAGGAAGATTGAGCGTCGTAGAGGGGTCGGAAGAATTCAGCTTTCCTGGCTTCGAAATATCCGGGAATGGACCGGTATGAGAACTGTGGAGGAGCTGTTTCTTACTGACAGCGAAGCTTTCTCTATGGTAGTCGTTAACGTCGGGGGGATCTGACATGACACGAAAAAAGAAGAAAGCTAAGTTTTTCAACTGATATTTTTTGTGAATATTCTAATTATGTATAATATGTAATTAATTAAATACTTAATACTTGGTTCATTTTTATTCATTATCATATTCATTATTCTGATTGCGCCATGTGCTTTGTACGAAATGCTTCAGTAGTCAATTTGAACAAATATATTAAAAACCAAGTATTGTTCGTTTGTATTAAAATCCAAATGTTTGCGTGTGTTTTTTTTTTGTTTTTAAAAATAAAAATATGTATTATGTAACATCACATATGTAGGTTTCTTTTGTATCCTTTCGTCGGCATCTTTCGTAGGTGTTCCCACCCCCTGCGCAAAGCCGTATGTGTCCCACACGTAGCTCGTATGTGTTCCCCTCTACAGCTATTCGTAGGCCACAGTCTACGTGTGCGGGCGTAGCAATATATGGGGCGGTTATATACTCTTACGACGAACGTAGAACGCAGGGCGGCTACGTTTATGTCTATGTAAATATTATATAGGGCGGTTACCTACGTGTGCACATATATAGACATACGTGGGGCGGAAACGCAAACAACGTAAATATATTATTATCACACACGTCATGTATATCGTTTATATACTACACTTGTATATAAATGCTTTGTCGGTGATTCGTTGAAGAAAACATGCGTGTTCCTAATTTTCTTTGTAGACTTTTTCTATTCTTATCATTTTATATTTGTTATCAGGATGTTTCAAATCCTATTTCAGGAGAAATTCAAATTACAAATATTTGTATATTTGTAGTCAATGCCAGTTTTTGGGCATTTTTACCAGTATGTGTTTTGAGTACGTATAGAGCTTGTTCGAATATGCGTTAGTGCTTTCGAGCCAATATTATAAAATAAAAATCTGTAGTGAGCTCTTGAGTCCTGAAATAATAATTCAATCAATTTTATTTTATTCCATATGAAATAAACTATCTAGCCCAATTCATTCATAAAACAGTTTCAGAAAAAGATTACTATTATCTTAGTAATGAAAACTTGTAATAAAAACTGTGAATAATATTTACAAAATAGCGAAATATTAATATAGAAAATTGTATTTTCTATATTTTCCTAATGTGATTCTAGTTCATGTCAAAATAGCGAGATGTTCTTATTTGTATATTCTATATTTTCATAATGTTTTTATAGTTCAAATCAAAATTGTGATATGTTCTTAATTGTATTTTCTATATTTTCCTAATGTGATTCTAGTTCAAGTCAAAATAGCGATTATTCTTAATTGTATTTTGATATTGGCTTTTCTCTATGAAGCATTGTGTTTTCGTTGTTTTCTAACATCATCGTTTTCGTGTGTCCAGCAACTGCCGGGTAATCGAAAATACAAGAGACAAAATAACAACTCACATAGTTCAGCAATCAGGTTCACCACCCATTCTATAGTTCTCTTTTAAGGTGAGTTGAGTCTGGCGTATGGAATACACGCATGCGTCGTGCTTCCTTTTACATCTCCGTGCACACCCGCACACCTGTCGCTGGTTACCATAAATTCTAAAATATTCTGTAATGGTTTGAATATGGATGAATTGTATTGACTAACACTGAAAATAATGTTTACATGATTTATAATTATAATTTTATAAATAAAACTTACCAAGTAATTATTTAACGAAAGTTTTTTTTTATATTCACCTAATTAAATAACAATGTACCACTTATCCTATATTTATATCAATCATTATGAAAGAGACGGGTAGAGAAAAGAGACACAGTTATAGTTGTTATGTAATGGAGAATCATTCGTTTATAGAAGAAATTGTTTGTTTTGAAAGACACGTAGATATTAAATTATTGATTATTTATGAAAACGGTTGACGTACTATCTTACCTTGAGATTGCATGAATCAGTAGTTTTTCAACTTTGTTTCAAAGGCATCGTCAAAAAGCATTGCACGAAAGATTCCCATTTAATTAACATAATAAATGACATGAAAATTATATCAAATACTAAGAACATACACACATGCAGCATAATGAATGCAGTTATTGGCGTTGTAAAAATTGAAATGTTCTTTTACGATTGTAAAATAAGCTACGCATGTTGTTGTATTCAATAAATTTAGTAAAAGTAAAACATTAGTTTAATGTCCATACACCTGTGTACTAAAATGACGCGATACTGTTTTGAAATGTTAACTTATGCTATGAATCATATCATCCCAAACTCGCTTACATAAAATCAAGTCGTGGACAATTTCATTTTAACTATGGTAGGTACATGGTGGTTGGTAGAAAGGGGAGGCTTATGTCCAACACTGGACGAATAATGGGTGATGATGATGATGTTATTTAATATTTGCAAATTTAAATAAATATATACCGAACAATTTATATGCGCTTGATCCAAGATTATAATTTTTCTCTTAACAAAATATTTTGCAATAAAACTTACTTTGATGAAAGATTTTAGATTTTTGGCATTATTTTTAAGATTATCTTATTCATTTATTTATTCATTACGGAATACAAGCAGTTACATAATATAAATTTGCGCATAACTTCTTCTTCTTCTTCTGCTTTAGTTAGGACTGTGTCCTGTTATTCTCGGAGTCTGCTCTTGTGAAGTGGACGTCCAGCTATCCTTCCATCGTTTGGGTGGTCTTCCAGGGGGTCTGCCATTTGTAATCTTCCCATCCGCTGCCATCCTCACCACTCGATCCGAATATATTAGTTATAGAGGGTGAAGGCGTCAATAGAGAGAACACGTCGAGAGAATGGGAGACACGCGACTACCCAAAATTGTCTCCAAGGAAGTTCCGGAGGGTCGTAGAGCAAGGGGGAGACCAGCAAAATGATGGAGTGACAGCTGGACATCCAGATCACAAGAGGCAGTCTCCGACTGAAAAAATAGGCCCTCGGCCTAAAACCAGAGGAAGAAGAAGTATTACTAATAGCAATATTGTCTAATAATAGCAATATTGTATATTGTGTAACTATTAGCAATATAGCAATATTGTTAGCAGTCATTGTTTTTCTGCAACCTTACAGTATTCACAATGTATATAAGTGAGAGTTTGCAAAGTAATACAAAAAAATATGCCATAAATGATGAAATAAAAAAAAGTAATAAAATAATAACATTACGGAAATGAAATACTTAACATATTGATTATACAAAAACATAAAGTGGCAAAAAAATAATAATTATACATAAACATAAAAATAGTTAAAAATTAAAATTTAGAAGCGATAATTCAATAGTATAAGTGGTTTATGTGTATTATGTCATCGCGTGTTGTGGTGATGATTTTTGAATGTGTCTTATTTTATGTTTGAATGCTGCGTATGATTTGGAAAAAGTGTGTGTGACTGGGAAGGTTTTGTTGTATTCATTGGACATTCTATTTGTTGGTTTCCTAAATCCTGCATCTTCCTGTATACGACAAATTTTAATCAAACACATGTCAAATATTTATAACATAGATTTAATTATAGAAGCATATTCTGCGAAACATTCGTTGGAAACCATTGATTAAATGTCAATAAACTCTCATGTCTATCAACTAACTGCAATCTCACAGCTCACTGACTTATATTATTATAGAACCAAGTCTATTACATCACTTTTCAGAAGTCTAAAAAGACGAAGAGCGGTAGAGATAGCTGCACTCTTATCGCATCATATCACATTAACAGCTATTGCCCCCAAGTCAAATTGAAAACGCTGTTCGTTATCGCCAAGCGCTAATTTTTTTTTGTATGGGATTTGACGTTTGTTGTTTGTTATTGTAGAAAAAATTTCTACAACAAACGTCAAATCACATACAAAAAAAAATAGCGCTTGGCGATAACGAACAGCGTTTTCAATTTGACTCAGGGCCATTGTCTTTATCTTCCCTATTTTTTTACAATATTTCATCTTAATTACACCCAAAGATTACTATATATTTGTTTAAAATAATGATTTGATCTAAAAATGTTGGTATTGAATAGTTTAAGATGTATAAGAAACAAGCGGACCCGACAGACGTTGTCCTGCCCGAACTATTTGTGAAAAAAAAATATAACATGTAACATTATATTTGAATCATATGGATGTTATTATTCGCTGAGCAAACTTACATTTTGTTGGTCGATGAGCCGCTAAACACTTTCAGGTTAGATTGAATATCATTTCGTATATATTTGCAATAAGAATATATGGTCTGCATGGATACGGAAAACAGTAAAAAGAAATTAAATTTCTATGCACATGTATATACATAATTGAAATATGAATAATACCGAAACAGAGCGAAAAGAACTTTAAATGTCAAAAAAATCCAAACTACGACGCAAACGACAGATTTCTTAGTGTTGTTACATAGATGGAAAAAAACTAAACATTGCCAATTCTACATTAGCGCCACCTATTGTAATTTATAGTTATAAAAAATCATTTTTTTTATTATCTTTTCATAATATGTATGTTTAAAATTTCATTTTTTGAATTTAAACCATTCAGGGACTTACACAAATACACACAAAAAATATCATCAAAATCGATTCAGCCGTTTAGGAAGAGTTCAGTGACATACACACGTACAGAATAATTATATACATATATATATATATATATATATATATATATATATATATATATATATATATATATATATATATATATATATATATATATATATATATATATATATATATATATATATATATATATATATATATATATATATATATATATATATATATATATATATATATATATATATATATATATATATATATATATATATATATATATATATATATATATATATATATATATATATATATATATATATATATATATATATATATATATATATATATATATATATATATATATATATATATATATATATAAAGATAACTCACTGTAGACATAATCCATGTTGAGAATTTTATCATGAAGTTTTCGTAATATGACATGTTATTGATTGCGTGTTAAATTAATATTATTTGACCACAGAACAGTGTAAAGTGTAACACATATAGTAGCAACGTTTTCTAACTACTAAAGAAAGGGGATGCGTACTGGTAAAAGCGTCCACTTCCAGATGCTAGACTTACATTTTTCATACCTATATTCAATAAGGTGGAAAATTTCAAAAAACAACCATTAAAAATTAATTGTTTTTTGACTTTGCTGCTTTCTCTTATATGTTCGCTTTTTTACGAATAATTTAAGAAAAAGTTGAAGTCCCGTAAGTAGTATTCTCGCAGTATGGGACCTTACCTTTTTCTTACATTTTTCTCAAATAACTCTTGTAATACGACCCTACTTTGTAAGTTATGTAAGATGCCCGAGAAGCCATACAAAATAAAATAACACGAAAAATTAAAATAACCCTATTCCTTTTTCAAACATTGTTAGATATGGTTTAAAAAATACGTGACAATCCTCCAGATCGATTTATCTGGTTTATTAAATTAGGTATGTTTCGTACAATTTTTTGATCATTGTATTTCTCTGTGAAGCATGTTGTAATAAATGTTAGGTAATAAACGGTGCTTCAATCATAGGGCAATGTACGAGACAAAACAGTCATAATGGTTGTGAGCAGATTACGACATTAGGTATATTGTAATGGTCAGTTGTTTATTTTAGTATAATAAAATCATTTTTACGACATGTCAAGAAAATTTACGGATGAATGAAATTTCAATACTTACACATGAAGCGAAATTGGTTTACTTTAGTGTAGTACGGTATTAATCTTGATTTTACAGTCTATTTCAAAATATCGTGTGTTTCTGAATGAAGTGTCAATATTAAATTGATTTTCGTGATAACAGCTGATATTTATAACATAAATCATAAAAATTAGAAGGTTGTTTTTTTTTCAATTTTATCTAGTTTTATATATTTGTAAATAAATTCTTCTTTTGGATCATATAAAGAAGGAACTCGAAATATTGTGATGTTAAAATTTAAATAGGAAAATTAGTTTTTAATCCTCATTACCCCTAGAGGATATTGTGGAGAATTATGAATTCGCAATTTTAATCAACTAGTATCATGCTGAGATTGTGTTCAGAAAATCTCATCACAATGTACATATCTGTGTGTGTTGTGTACTATCTGTGTGCTATGTACGGCGTGTTTATTCTACTTTAGCGGTTACAGACGTACGAATTCGATATTTTTCCAAATTGCAAATTTGTATACCTAATGTAATACTCACTTAGAACACATTACATTTTAATGACATATTATGATTAGCGCATCTTATTTTTTTTAACTATCAAATATTTCAAAGTGACCCCAAGCTAAGGAAACAAAAATTTGATATTTTTATTTTCAAATTGCTGAAAAGGTACATCACTTTTCTAAAATGATATTGAATAATTATCAAGATTTCATAATAAAATATTTCAATAAAAAATAATTTAACAAACTCATTTCATGTAAATGCTGAAAATTTTCCATACAAATATTTCCATGAAAATTTTCCGAATACTTTGTGGGGTGACTTGGTAGCGAGGTGTATAGCGTTGGCCACGACCCACTCGTTTTAGTGTTAGTATACGCAAATATGTAGGAAATGTTGTTTTCGTTCATTTGGTAAAATTCCATTATAATTCAAAACTAAGTTTTTTTTATATAATTGTACACATTTAATTTACTGTGATAATGTCATCACAGAACAAAATACTTATATATGTACATTGAAAATAAATATTGAGAATCATAAACAAATTGATTTTTATTCTCTTTAATTTCGAGGAAATAAATAAAACCCAAATTAGTTTCAAATTTGCATATAATTATAACACTCAAAACAAATTGCTACATCTTATCTTACTTTTATGTATATTTGTTCGTATTAAAATTTATTTGCCTACAAAACAACTAAGTATTATGTAACTAGGTATGTGCCTACAAAACAGCTTATAATGCATACTCAAACTTCTTCAATTGAATAAAAATACTAATAAAAGACTACATCTATGTATCATAGACCAAAATAAAGACTGAGTACGCAATAATATCTAAGCGTTACTCATCACTAATTTAGTCGGCTTCGCAGGGAGTTTATTTTTGTCTCTTTTTACGATATCATAGTAAAGACATAAAGTTATCTATTGCGAAAATAGTATAAAATCGTCATAGTATAATATGGGCAACTGAGGAAATAAAAAAAAAGTTAATTTTACGTGATACCAAAATGAAACAACTGGTTGTGAAAAAAAATGTAAATCACGTATAGAGTAACTTTGTAATGCTATGCAGGTACCTATTTATTTATTTATTTATTTTACTTCATGCACAATGAAAATGGAGTATTTATTTATGGGTTGCGGTTATTGTGTTTCATAATATGAAAATAATATTTTTTTATTATAAATGATAAACTTTATGCATCGACATTTTTTTTTGTTAATAAGAAGAATCAACAAATTATACAGAAAATCTTATCAAACAATAATAATAAACAAATTGAAGCTGTAATTTAGAAATTTTAGTTTTATCGAAAAATTTTATAATAAAAATGCAAAAAACGGTAATTATGAATACATGTAAAATCGTTAAAGATTTTTTAAACGTTAATATTCGGGAATCAGTAGGGTTGTTAGGTAGTATAGAGACCTCCTCAGAGCCTAATCCTTTGATATGTTAAGTATCTGGATGGGTGAACTATTCCCAATTGAAAGCTTGATGATGCGTTTGTTGCATTTTATTTTGCTCTTTTGAATAAATTACAATTTACGCATTGATCTGTTAATTCTTTTGAGGAAGTGTATAATGGTAATAATAATAATTGAGTGTTATTATTTGTAGTGCTTAATTGTTATTAATATCATTAGTAAATCGGCCAGCGCCGCATAAAAAAAATTAAAACCTGTCAATCGCAAAAAAAAATCTAACTATCCACAAGAATCTTTCGGTATAGCGCACAGTTCTCTCTGCTCACCCTAGTAACAGGTACATGGCGAGACTGTATTTATCTATCTATAATCTCTCAACTCTAATAATAAAAATAATAAAAAAATGATGATCATTTGTTTTTGAATATTTAATTTGTTAATCGATTTCTTCAACATTTTCAATGAAATAAGTCACGACTTTTTATGGTATCCATTTGTTTCCTGTTCTAGAAACAATATTGTTAAAGGGACAGGGGCTATCTGATCTCCTATAACCATTATGGCAATATTTAGTGAATTAAGATAAAATGTGGTATACATGTGAACGGTTAAGTTCATTATCAAATTTGTATCACAAACGAAAGTTAATTAAGAGTCGTGTGAATTTAAGCCAAATTAAATTGAATGGAAAATAAGAGTGAAATATTATTCCGTATTAATTGTATAGAAAGAGAGTTGGAAACTAGAACATATAATACCTGTGTTTATACAGTACGGTTATAATCACAGGTGAGATGTATGTATAATATGAATCAAAGAATATGTAATTCAAAATCTTAAATTTTAAATATCTATGTATCTACATAAGGACAGGAAATTAAACTATTATATAAAAATATTATTTATTTATTATATATATATATATATATATATATATATATATATATATATATATATATATATATATATATATATATATATATATATATATATATATATATATATATATATATATATATATATATATATATATATATATATATATATATATATATATATATATATATATATATATACGCCCTTAATAGGGCATTTACAAAAAAATACAGGATAAATAGAACAATGTAGGCATAACAATAAGTGTAAATACATCGATTATATAAGTGTAAATACATCGATTATATAGGTACACAATAAAAAATTACAAAAAAGTGTTAAATATTAAAATTCACATTAACAAATTCAATGTCATTTGAGATTATTTTATGGTTCTTTTATAGGAGAATAATAAGTTACAATTTATTAATTCCAGGGATCTTAATCCATGAGAGTGCATTTTCTATTCAATTATTTCTATTATTTTGCTGTTTCAAAAGAAAAATATTTTGTCAAGAATCTATGTATATCTCTATAATGCCATATAATGTCATTCATAAAACATATGTAATAGAGGAAGGTACAGATCACAATCCACACATGCGAAGGAGATGGTGGTATATGTAAGTAACAAATATAAATCAATATTTTCACATCTCAATATGGGAATATGGTAACACAATTTCTTAAATTAGAGTGTCAAATTTTCATATGAATATTTTCTATTAGTTTTTACCTTATTTTCAAGCGCTTTCTCATCCCTGTTCTCTAGGTAATAACTCTTTAATCCACTCCATAAATACTATTAATATGAGATATGACAAATTTACTGATTTTATTTGTATAAATACTATGGTATAATTGATATGCAGAATGATCTGTCCCCCTAGACAACGTGTCATTTAGCTCATGAAAAGAAACAAGAAAAGATAACTCAAGGAAGTGACAGTTGCCAGTCACGTGACAACTATCACATCCATACATTAGGTAATCTTTTTGTATTTCTTTTCTTGAGATAAATGATACGTTGTCTAGGGGGGCTGATCTGCATATGAAGTATAATATTTTATTTTGAACATTAAAATGTCTAAGGCGGTAAAAAACAAATAGCGAATGTCATTTTTTACATTACTAAAGCGCTCATTATGATAATACCACCTCATTAGTCACAAATAAGGCATCGTCGAGACAATAAACAATTTTTGCTACCTGTTTTGACTTTGGATAAAAAAATGTATGTAAAAACCTGTTGGGTATGTTGTTCGGGCGGAAACAGTAGCAGAACCGCAACCGAAATGGTTATTGCTTCTCCACCGCAATGCAATAAATATCAACCGAAACACATTATTTGCCAGATATTTAATATGAAACCTATGAAGACATGAAGCCGGTGACACGGATCCGTGGATGTTTACTGCCAATTTGTCAGTGACTTATTAAATTGACTCATTTCCGTTCATATATATTTCATTTTTAGAGGCTTCATACACCACCGTGTCAAACATATGTACAAAATTTAATCTTTATAATAAACATCAACCAAAACACATTATTTGCAAGATAATATTTAATATGACACCTATGTATCAAGACAGTGGCACAGATCTGTGGAAGCTTACCTACTACCAATTTGTTAGTTACTCAATAAATTGACTCATTTCATTTTTAGAGGCCGTGCATATATCCTACGTTATCTTCTTTTGATTTCAAATATCTACGATATTTGCTTCATTAACTATGAAAAAAATATACATGGATGATTAAAATATCGCTGTCAGTGAGACTTTTCAAGTTCCCATTTTGACTTATGGTTTTTGTGATTTCGAAGATTTTGTGAACAATTATTAAAGTTTAAAAAAATCTTACGTTTGAATAATATTACATGGTTATCTCCAAAGATTTTTTGGATGTGAAGTCTCTTTTCACGTTCCTTCATTGTTCTCTCCCAAAGAAGTTTCAAAAGCACATGTACAGTCACATTGCATAGTTTATGATACAATTAAATATTATGTTTTAGATGAAAAAAAGAATAGCAACAAATACTTGATAAGAAATATTAACTATCGATCTTTTTTGTATTTTATGCAAATTCATATTCAAACGAGTTTTGTACATCGATTGACTGCAAACTTACATAACCAGGCTAGATCATGAATGAATTATATTTTCATGATTAATTCATTAGAAATACACAATAGATTAATAATCAATTAATAAAAAAAAACATCTATACAAATCTGTAACTGCAATCTGAAAATACTAGTTGTTGAAAAAATTATACTCATTTATATACTTATTCTATCATACTATCACGTTATTTCTCTATTTGGGATGAGCAGATAGAACCGAAGGCCAGACTAATCTTTCTTGACAAACATTTTTCGTTTTATTCACTCCCATCCTTTATTATAAAGCTATTCCGACACAAGCACTGCTTAGTGGAATAGTTCTTATCCACTGGATGTTGGTACTGATAGATTGTATTCTTTTTGTCAGTGCCAACATATACTAAATTGTCTATTATTCATATTTTTTGTTGTACTATGTTTCACTATTGTATTGTAAATAAATTAGTTATGTATACGGTTGTGCTTACTATATTTTGGTTGACTTCTACTTCTCATTCCTCACTTCTCAGCCCTGTTACCTTTTATTGTCATAGATTTTTACTGATTCATTTGTTAATATTAAAAAAAATGAATAATTTAAAAACCAAAAAGTTTTAACTTGTTAATAATCTGATGAGCGTAGAAAAAATATATAAATAAAAGTGCAATATCTTTCGTAATTTAATAAGGGAAGGTAATTTAATTAATTAACTCCTAATTCGTAAAATTTTCTTCATATTTATAAGCAAAATAATTATGTATAATTTATATTTGATTATCTTGATTATTAGACATGTAGAGATCACATCACAAAATACTATTAGGTACTTAACACATAAAGACACTATGTTTGAAACACCCAATGAAAACGTGTTGGTAGGTATATTAATTTTATCATGATAATATGGTATGCCTGCGCTATTCCGACAATATTTTAAATTATATGTCACTTGTAGAAATGCTTGCAAATTTATGATATCTTAATTGCTCCCATAATTCTAGGTGTATACTTACATACATACCTGCATAATATCAGGTGGACGTGATATCATGCGTTCATATTTTCTATGTTAAGATTTATACATTAACACAGATATATGTACCTACCTGCCATATACCTACATTATATTGAAATACATTTATTTTTGCTCAACTAATACTCTACATATTTGAGATCATTTTCATTTAATTATGTAATTAATGTTTATTGAAACGAGTGAGTATACAACGCTATACTACTCACTACAAAGTCACTAATCAAATAAAATGAGTTTGTTAAATTATTTTTGATTTGAATATTTTATTATGAAAACTTGATAAATCTTGAATAATCGACGAGCATGTATGAGACGATGTATGGATGTAAAGGAAGCTAGGAATGTATGCAAAAATAGAGGAGTATGACGCTCGGTTCTCTCTGCTTACCCCGTAAGAGATATGGCGTGATGGTATGTATGTATGTATGTATGTATGATAAATCTTTAAAGCCATTTTATGTCAGTGATAATAATAATAATTAACACTTCTTTGCACCCGGTGCAAGTGGCGAGTTTATTGCTGTATTGCAATTTCTTCCAACTAACCTGTGTTTTCAGCCCAGAGAGTAAATTTTCGTGAGAAAATAAATTTGAATAAATTTCTCTTCTGCTGGGAATCGAACCCAGGACGCCCGCACAGAAACCGAACGGCTTACCAACTGTGCCACGGCGGTCGGATGTGGTTTTTTACCGATTTGTCAGTCACTTTGAAATACTTGATAGTTGAGAAGCGTGTTGAGAAAAAAATTGAGAAGCATATTCAGATACCCTTCAAAATCTGATGTTAAATATTTTAATAGTTATTGTGAAAATTAAAACGTAAAATGTCGTTTCTCGACAAATGGAGCAACACACACGTAATTTTATTCTCAATAATAAGAATTGATTAGAAAATTTGAAAAGTTTCGAATTAGTACGTTAGTCTATAATCGATTCAGAAGAATAAACACGCGCGCCGCCGTACATAGCACATAGTACACAGCACACAGCACACACATACAGATAGATTGTGAGGAAACTTACAGAATAAAATCACAGCATGTTCCTTGTTGATAATCTGTCATAAAAAAAGACCTTTAAAAATTGCGAATTCATAACTCCCCACTATATCCCCTTTGTGTGGAGAAAAAAAAAGATGTGCAATGTACATATTAAGTACATAACGTTTGTTTTTTACTTTTAAACTGTCTTCAATTTGTTTGTAGGTATGTTCATATAAATAATGTAGGTATAGGTATATGTTATATTTAGATGGAAAGAAGTCATGAGGCAGGATATGATAAGCAACGGAATTTATTTATTAATTAGTTAATTGATTTATTTACTTAATTATTTATTTATTTATTCATATTTATTTTATCTTTTAATTTATTTATTAATAAATATTTATTATTCCTTTTTTTATTTTTTTATTTATTAATTGTTTATCTATTTACTTATATGTATTCATTTACTTATTTATATGTATATTAATGAATTAATTAATTGAAAAGAAAAAAATACAATTCCTTATGCCTTTGTTTTTTATCCATTTTTCTATTGTTTTCTTGAGTTTCAAATGCTTCATCAATTGTATGTCCTTTATTTCTTGTTTTATCATAAGTATTATATTTTTATTTTTTTTTATTTTGATCAGTAGGCATAGGTCAAATTAAAAATGATTGCAAAAAAGGATGTACAAAAAATAATTATTGCATAATTATCACAAGTACGAATAAAAATATAATAGTTACGAAAAAAAGTATTGCATTGAAATACATATTTACTTTAGAAGTTACCCCAGAGACACAGAAAGCAGACCCCACCATCTTGTGGGGCAATAAATCGCTGAGGAATAGATATTTTTTAAAGAATGATTATGTCCTTGTATATATCTACCTAATGGGAGATCGTCGTAATGGGAGGCGTGGAGGGTAGAAAATCCAGAAGTCGCACTTCGACCAGATGGAGTGAACTTGTCAAGTACGCTACAGGATCTTTTTTCGCTTAATCCCTTCGTCTGCCCAACAACGTCCTACACGGAAGCTTACCATTCAGCGGGTGATTTGAGTGAGCCGCCATCCTCAAACATCAGGCCAAGAAAGAAGATCAACCTTGTAACAGGTGTATATGCATAACATATATCATATTTCCTAAATGAAACAGAAATACTTGTGCTTTAGGTAAACAAATCGGTCGTGGCAGGACCCGAACTTGCGACCACTGAATTATAACCCAGTGCGCTTACAACGCTGCACCATCCATCTGATTTTTTTCTTTTTTTTAATTTTAATCACCACCCATGAAAAAAAATTAACAGGGTACAAAAAAATCTCACAAGTTAACTTTATGACACGAGATTGACTTTACTCGCAAGGATTATTAAATTTCATTTTGAATACCTACTATTTAATCAAAAAGATATTTTAAAAAAATATACTAAAATTTTTAAATATACTTGATCACAATTCAGCGGCTCTTGAAAAATTGAAGTACTTATGTACCTAATCAAAAAATGACATTATATTTCTTATCATGATGTCATCACTGCCTTATTTTACACAATTACTTCAATATCTTCGTTCTTTATTTTGTGTATCAAAACACGCAGCATGGATTATTATTTATTTTAGAAACGACATCATTTGAGTTTCTTTTTCGCTTTGCGGGCACCTTTCAGAATTTGTCGATCTCTGTTAAATGTATCTAGTAATATAAATTAAGGTCTCTTGTAAGTTAAAATATCATTGAATTATAAATGACGTCGCTGGTAAATTAAAAAAAATAGGTCGTTGACTATTTACAATGGACTAATATCGATAAAAAATGAGATACAATTATTGATAATGGTCATAATAATTATTAGTGATTAGTACATGATGTATTATATTGTCTTGACAAGAAGCAACGGGTATACCTATTGCTATTTGCGACATGATAATATGTTTAATTAACACTTACATCAAAAACATCAAAGAATATAGTAATTGCATCCCCGGTGTCGATGTCAGTATTTATATTATCAATCAATAGAAATTTTTAATCACTACAACATTCGTTGTAGCAATTTCATAGATTTGTTTGCGTTATGTGTCCGTACATTAGTGATTAATAAGATGCATGGCGTTAATTATTATTATGAATAATGATGCCGGCTATAAGCATTGTAAAAACTTAATATATTATAATGCATTCAAATTATGTCTATAATCCTTGACATGGTAAGCCACCAATTGCTGTCGATGGGTATTTATCCAGTATATGTATATTTATGCCGAGAAAAGGTATCCCTGAATGCAGAACCATAGTAGAGAATTTTCTCAAGTGATATTTTTATATTGTGCAAAATATGTTTTACATTATTATAGCATAGTAAATATATTATACGTACTTAGAAAAATATTGAGCAATTATTGACTGAATGGTAAACGATATGGTTGTGATCAACGGGCATTTAAATCCAGTTTATTTATTTTTGTTTCTCTTCAACAAAATAAGTTGATGTAGGAACTTACAATGTACCTATGTATAAAGTTTTGTCAATTTCAGTATAAAATTGGAAATTATTTAGATACAGTTTGCCAGCAAAGTTGAAAGTAAAAGTGTACCAGACAATTGTCAGTCCGGCACAACTTATAACTCTAGGCAAATGGAAACTGCTGAAATGCGTATGCTAAGATGGGTAGCTGGAGTGTCCTTACGGAATAAAATGAAAAGTTCACGCATTCGTGGAAGCCTGGGCGTTATTGATATACATAGTAAGATAGAGTAAATACAGTTGAGATGGTAAGGGCACGTTGAACGCTGGCCGCCAGATCACATAGTAAACCAAGCAATCTTCATCGACCTCATCCAGAGAAAGACCAAAGACTTGCTGGATCGTGTAAAGACGAAACCAATTGTAGAGACATGGTCTAGGTGACACAATACAAGACAGAAGTACCTATAATTTAAGGATGAGTAGAGCTGACCCCAGCAGTCGACACAGACAAAGAGTTGAAAAATAGCAAGGGAGTTTACCCAATATTTTTCACTTAATGGTTTTAGAACACGTATAAAACTTTGACAAATATACTTTGATTATTTAAACAATTAAGCAATACTCAATAATTACAACTCTCCTATGAAATTTACATTTGGTTAGTAAATATGTAATAGTTTATAGAAATTGTTTTAAATTGTACCAAATCACATTTAATTGTATTTTCTCTAAAACATTTAAACCTATTTTGAATTCAAACACCAACCAAGGTACTTGAGATTTTTTAATGTACAAATATTGGAAAGTAAAAAAAATGTCAAAGTATAATTGTGAATTTCTCTTCTAGTCATGAAACAGCGCCAACGTGATTGCCTATTAAACATTATAATTTTGATATTTAATCTAACGTGGATATAGGATTGGATGGTTCGTTCACCACTTTTGCCTACCCCTAAACCGCAATAGTGTTTATATAATAATTGACATGCTCTCTCTCTCTCTGCATGATTCATGTAGGTACATATGCTTCGTGCAGATATCATAATTGTTTTCATGCGCAGCCATCAACTTTTATCGTCACTGCATGTGATGATGCTGTGACTGAATCCATGAGATTTACACCATACTAATCATTTGTTTAATTAAATTCGTTGTAAATGTTTGCTTATTCAAATTATACATTTGAATTCACCGGATTCAATTTTCTTTAATATTGTAGGTACCTACTTAGGTACATACCTACTATGAAAAATATAAATGTATTCATTGATAAACCTAGGAATGATGTATCTTGGCATTAAAGTAATTTAAAATGGTTGAGAAGTAAGATGAGATTGTAAGGAATACCGGTTTTTGTCTACGAGTAAATTTTTTTTATACCGCAGTCATTTAATATTTGAGTAGGTACCTACTCATATAAACTTATAAAGGTATATATTTTTTTAAATATATATGTATCCCACTAAGTCAAAGCCTGTATGTGGGAAAAATAGTTTTTTTTATGTGCATAATATTATTTGTAGGTATATTAATAACAGTGCTTATTAACAAATTTATTTATTTAATTAATTAATTAATTTCTTTATTTAAACTACTTATATGAAATCAAAATAAGAATTTGTCCTGTTTTGAAGTGAGTCACATTCCACAAAACACACAAACCAACTAAAACTAATTATATTTGAAAATCTCAATCTTGGCATAATATAAAAAATACAAATGCTTAATAATCCTAACGATTAAAATAGAAATAAAATTAAATAAAAGTCACAAGTTACTTAAGATATGCTTTACGTGTAACCAAGAATATATTAACATTGATTTCAGCAATTTTTGCACTTTAGTCTATAATCCCGAATAATGATTTTGGTCCAAAGATGTATTTTTTGGGGATTTTTATCATTCCACTTGTGCGAGGTTTTGTTTTAATGTTATCTATGGGGTAAATTGTATTTTATGGTGTAAATATATTCGTAGTATTAGTAATTATAATGCAGGTAAGTAAAGTGATTTAAGAAATCCATATTTTATGAAAAGTCATCTCGCATTTCCAAATGTAGATTTATTTAGATTTTAATATTTCAAGATTCATTCTTCAGACGTATGCTGCTAAAAATAAATCAAAGATGGTCGCTTTAAAAAAAATCAATTAACAACGATAAATTATCCTAGTTTCCTACAATTTCAGATGAATAAATAATATACAAATCGAATTAAGGAAAGATATTTAGTAAAAAAGGATTAGATTGAGAAAAAAATATAATAATATAATAGCTTTAGGGGCATTTACGTAGTATTACTGTCCCTTTAGTTACGCATATATATCATATTTAGGAAAAATATTTAGTAAAAAAGGATTAGATTGACAAAAAAATATAATAATATAATAGCTTTAGGGGCATTTACGTAGTATTACTGTCCCTTTAGTTACGCATATATATCATATTTATTTGGTCGGTATACACAAAGTATGCAATAGACTGATTTGATATTTACCTATGCATGTAAAGTGCGTTAGATACCGCTTCCTTGTATGTATGTATGTTTCATGAGTCTACACTAACTGTCATGTATGTAATACGATATAATATGCAAATCTAGAGTGGTTTTATAGGCGGTGTTATAGAAAGCTAAGTAATTATATATTACTAAGAAATATTTGCAAAGTATGCCTAACACAGTACCTACCTACCTTCTATGACATGCGCCACATGTTATATAATGTCATTACGAGTCATGTTTTAATTAATTTATTACTAAGTATTTATAAATATGATTTTCTTTGATTATTAACTTAATTATATTTATCCTGTCTGAAATGAGATTTCCGATTATGTACATGTTGTAAGATATAATTTATTATTAATAAAAATATTTTTGATAAACCTACATAATTGAATGGTAACAACGACTATGCACAACATATACCGAATTAAGAATGTTGTTGACTTTACCTAAACAAATATATATTTTTCTTCCTTCAGCCATCTCTCCGCTGCTGCAATGTAGGCCTCTAGTACTTCCATACGTCGTTTTTTGGACTTTTTGGACCCATCTCCTCCCAGCGACGGAGACAATATCATCAATCCATCTTTTGATCCATCTGAGGCCGGCCTATACCCCTTTTCATATCCCATGGTCTCTATTTTAGAATTCTTGGTGCCCATCTGTCCATTACCTGTCTAAAAACATGCAACTCGACCCATGATATCGACAACTTTTGTCTGGCGTCTGACTTCCTAATTTTTTTATTCTGATCTTAGACACGCCAAACATTTGCTTTTCCGTGAGTTTTTGAGTTTATTTTAGCTTATATAATATGGTACACGCATTTAGCGTGATAGTTTCCAGATCATAGGATACATGTTTCAAACATTTTTATCCTTAGACATATTACAGTTAATATTTCCTTTTATTTATTCCTTCTTGGGCAACTAACAGGTACTATGTCAAATATTAATTTAACATACACCCAATAACAAGTTGCCACATTCTGGAGACTAACGATATTAATCGTCTCACAGATCCACACAGAAAACACAATTAAAAACTTTGTCTCCACCGGAAATCCAACTTGAGACCTTTGGATCAGCAGTCAGATACCAAACCGACTGATCACGAAGGCCAGCATAGGAATATCGTTTTCCCAAAGGCTGCCGCCCAACCTTGTCCGATCTTTCTGGGTATTTCTGCTGTCTGGTTATGTTTTCCTTGTTTTATCTTATGTACCAGATATATGTAGTCCTCAACAGCTTCAATTTTCTTATTATTAATTGTGATAGTGCTGTTATATGGTAGAACGATGGGGATATACAGACTAAACGACGGGGAAATTGATTCCAGATATTCAAGGCTTATCAAATTTATATAGGTATGAACATTGAACATGTAATGATGGACGTAAGAATCGATGATAACAAAAAAAACAGAAAAAAAAACAATATAAAAAGAGCTGTCAGGCAAAGTTTATACTGTATCACCTGAAATGTTTCCAGACTTGAACCTCCTCAGCTTTGCAGATGACGTGAGTGATGATCTGGAAGAACTTCATACCACGATAAAAATATCTCCAGACTAGAAATCAACATTAGCAAAACGAAAATCACGAGTCCATCCAACAAACAAATACATAAATATACGAATTTTAAGTAATCTTTGGATTCACGAATGAAATGTAACAATTTTATATGAGAAATTATGTATATTTCAGGAAACGTAATTTCAGATACAAAATTAACTAGAATTATTATGTAAAATTTAATCTTTTTACGGCGCTGGCCGATTTACTAATGATATTAATAACAATTGAGTACTAAAAATAATAACGCTCGATTATTATTATTTCCATTATACACTTCCTCAAAAGAATTAGCAGATCAAGGCGTAAATTGTTAATTATTTAAAAGAGCAAAATAAAATGCAACAAACGCATCATCAAGCTTTCAATTGGGAATAGTTCACCCATCCAGATACTTAACATATCAAAGGATTAGGCTCTGAGGAGGTCTATATACTACCTATCAACCCTACTGATTCCCGAATATTAACGTTTAAAAAATCTTTAACGATTCTACATGTATTCATTATTACCGTTTTTTTCCATTTTTATTATTAAGTTTTTCGATATATATAAAATTTCTAAATTACGAATTAACGATTTTGTAATAATGCCAGTGGCTGACAAACGGGAATATAATTATTTTAAGATTCAACTTATAATAAATAGTGAAATTGGTTCATTTTTCTGTAAATTAAGTTATCAACAGTAGTTTAGACTTTCTAAACCAAATATTAACATATTTTTACTGTTGTTTCCTTTTATGCACTTTTCAGTATCTATTATTATTTTTATTAGCCTTATTTAATGTAGGTATAGTGTTTAATAATAGGAAGAATTAAATTTATAACCTTAACATCCGTAGTCGTGTACATACAGTATAATAACTAAAGGATTTTCTCACATTAGTAACAAAAACCATCCGATCGAATAATGAAGCAAATCACAATTATAATCGCTTTTATATACATATCATGTACTAATTAACACAAACCAATCATTCGCGTCTTAATCGTTAATGCCTTAAACTATATACGTATTCTACCTACATAATATCTATAATAATAATACAAAGAAAATATCACATTTTTTAAAACCCACTTTAATATTATAAAAGATATTTTCTTCATTTAACCACATTGATCCAACTGTCGATTTGTTCAAGATAATTTTATTCTATTAACATGTCGACAAAGTATCAAGCCAATATACACGAAATTTGAATGCAGGGTCTGTATTTTTCACGGTTTTTCCAATTGTGAAATCAAAAGTAGAATATTTATGGTGTCTGTCCCCCCCCCCCTTTATAACTTTTGATCCGCTTAATTTATAGAGCCTAAAATTTTAGAATAAATATACAGTTAGTTAAAGGTTTACAAAACTTTTATACTCAGAATTCAGAATTTTAATTTAAGAGGAATTTTAATTTCAGTCAGGGGTTATCAACTTTGGAATTATTTTATTTTTCTATATATCTCAAAAACCATATCAGTTACAACCCTGAAAAGTGGTACAAATATATAATATAATATCTCAAATTTATTTTTTTTAAAAATTTCCAGAGATTCTCAAACATTTTTAATTAGGAATAACATTATTTTTATAAAAATAAATTTATGTGTTTAACTGCCTATATTTCCAAAGTTTTTAAGAATATCGAAAAAAGCCGAACCACTCCAACTAGATAATTTAATTTTCTATAAAAAATGTGTGCTTTGTAGCAGTACATCTCAAATTTTTTTAACATTTTAATAAAAATTGATTTTAGTGACGACATCGTTTCATACAATATGTAAGGCAGTATACAGTACACAATATCTTACGGTGATTCAATAGTATGATACTAGTATCTTAAATAAGATGATACTGGTGATTGGATAGGCACGCATGTGTCGTGTTTCTTTTGATTTGTGGTAATACACTTTCGCATACCTGTCGCTGGTTACCCCAAATTGTAAGATACGCCGTGATGGTATGAATGTGTTCGTCTCTTGTGTTTTTCCAATTTCTATTAACATTCGTTGCCCTTTCATACAGGTAATAATCGATTCATATAATTTTGATGCCAAGGTGCTGGTGCACATTTTTCCATCAACATGATTCAATATTTAAATAATTTTAATATCAGTTAGACTTTCTTGTTTAATATTTTTTATCTACAAATATATACAATGTGGTGATTAATGTAATATTTAGTGAACCACACGTCATATTGAATTAATGAATATTGAACATGACCAGGTTTCAGCGTTAATTACATTGTTTAACGTTGAGTATACAGTACACAATATCTTACGGTGATTCAATAGTATGATACTAGTATCTTAAATAAGATGATACTGGTGATTCGATAGGCACGCATGTGTCGTGTTTCTTTTGATTTGTGGTAATACACTTTCGCATACCTGTCACTGGTTACCCCAAATTGTAAGATACGCCGTGATGGTATGAATGTGTTCGTCTCTTGTGTTTTTCCAATTTCTATTAACATTCATTGCCCTTTCATACAGGTAATAATCGATTCATATAATTTTGATGCCAAGGTGCTGGTGCACATTTTTTCCATCAACATGATTCAATATTTAAATAATTTTAATATCAGTTAGACTTTCTTGTTTAATAGTTTTTATCTACAAATATATACAATGTGGTGATTAATGTAATATTTAGTGAACCACACGTCATATTGAATTAATGAAAATTGAACATGACCAGGTTTCAGCGTTAATTACATTGTTTAACGTTGATAATTGATTCTCTCACGTCGTCATGTATAGGTAATGTGGGAAATATTCATACATTAAAATATTAATAAGGCAAATGGTCCGCATGAGTGACTGTGGGTGAATATATTATATAAGAGAAGAGATTATTGCGTGATAGAAGGTTCTTCAAAATGGGCACAGATGTCATCGAATTGAAAAAGAATGCTGCATTTATATGTCATGGTGCGTGCATTAATCATAATTATTTATTTGCTGTGATTTACAAAAAAAAATTGTTGTTAAACTTGTAAAATTCTTTATTTAATGTAGTTATTCTTCAAACAAATCGCTGAATATATTTATAAATAACCGATTATTTTTCACGTAAAATAAATTAATTTCGTTCAATTACCTCGAAAATTCATTAATACTATATTCCGCATATTATTACGGTTAAAATTTATTCTGAATGAATATTAAAATTCCCTTTTAAACAATAATATTGTCAATTTATGCAGAAAATACATATTAAATTATTCATTTGTACTTTTTCGCATCAATTAATTTTTTATTTTAAATAAAAATTTCGAACGCGAAAATTGTTAAAGGAAAAATTATTTCACTGACGATCCGTAGAAAGGACGAAAAAAGATGGCATACAGTAATTTTATTATAGATTTCTGTAATAATAGATGTGTGGATTCCAATTACTTGATAGCATTCGACACGATCATTGAAACGTCTTATTTTACATAATTTTGAACGAATTATTATATTTTCATTTTACCTATATCAGATTTTTCAGTTTTTGAAAATCTTCAAAAACCGAAATATACGATAAAATATTATAGAAATTGCCGCGCAGCGATAATTTTTCAATCTTACTGTATATTTATCAATAAACTAAAACCAAAATTACCACGCAGCGAGAAATTTTTAATCATCTTGTTTATTTTCAATAAATCAAATTACCGGGCAGCGAGGATTTTCGAGTTTTTTTTTCTATAGGTACACTATTGCGTCATTTAAGTCTAAGTTTGTTCAGCATCTCATAAAATTATCATAGTTCATAAAATTATTAGATATTAAAGTAAATGAGATTAGGTATATGAAATTGGAGTTATTGTCTAACGAGCCGCATATGGCCCGCGAGTCTTTTATTCCGACCACTGACGTTGTTAAGTATCCCATAATACATATAAGCTCAGTAATTGAAAGAACATTACCGATTATAGGAATTCTCTCATTACCAATGCGGTTACATACTTGACATGTGTTGTTATAAATAAGTACATATTTGTAATTATTGTATAATAACACAGTGTGACATACCGCTTGCAGATATTGCTCCAGGCAATGGCTCGTGTCTTAATTTATTTATAACTTAATATCACACACTACATAATATTAATTATCTTTAAGTTGATAACGGTCAGTTCCTAAGTGGAATACATCAGTCAATTAGTCGACTAATTTGTCACTGTGGTGTGTGTGTAAAATGGTACTATTGGCCGCGGGGTATGAACACATATTCAATGTATAAATTATTATAAATCATATCTCATTACACTGTTGAAGTTGTCGACTCTGATTGATATGTCGGAAGTCATGCGGTTATATGTGGATTTATTATATCATACATCTTTATATTTGTGTATCAAATTGATATTAACACCAATTCAAATATCAATTAATCAACTCGGATCATAAACATGTGGATATAAAGTAAACAAGTTTTGTATTGATCGTTTATATAGAGAATGGAGATCTGTATTTTTTTTATTCATGAGTATGAAAAAGTTGTGTTATGGATTCAAACGATTCCCGTATTTTAGGATTATTGTTATAATGCAACACTAATTGTTTTCATGTAAATTAAAGTACATATGTCCACATTCAATGAACTCGTTAAATGTATTCTGGTTTTTAAACCAATATTAGTTTTTCATTTTTCTCCGAGAGTAGGTTCTTAATATGAAAAACTTTATTCCATAGCTTATTTCTGACTTACCTATATATAAACAAAAAAAATCAATGATCGAAATACGTAATATGTAACTAAAGTGACGATCTCGTATCAATTTATTGGAAATAATACAATACTTCACATATCAAAGGATTTGATAAGGAGAGTTCCTATACATCCTGTCTACTCTATAGATTCCTGAATATAGTATATGCTTAAAAAACTTTAGTTATTCTAGAAATAGTTAGGTATTCAATTTAATGCCGAACATTATAATATTGGTTAGTATTATTATTAATAATCACTTATTTCCATGCAGATATGTGGTAACTCAGATAACACAGTATAGGTATTACATTAAGTATCAAAATATTTGATTTTCAATCACTTAATTTATATTTTATTTATTATAATATGATTGTTTCATATGAGTAGATATGTATCTAAATGTACCCAATATGTTATCATTGAATTGCTCTCTTTAGGAAGCAAAGGTACGTGTGTACATTTAATAAGATGAGTGAGTTGTTTCTCCAGTAGATAGGAAGTGTTTGAAAGTGAAACCTGGGTGTGGTAAAATAATGAAAGTGAAATAATTGCATTGAAATTGCGGCAATAGTCGGGAATTATGCAAATACAAATGTCTACATTCTAAGAATTTTAAACTAACGGTAAGCTATCATATATATTATCTGTTGTATCAAAATATGTTCATTGTCCATTAGAATTTTTTATTTGTATTGAAATTAATTGTTGATGTTGATATTATGTAGTATGGTGACCAAGCTGCCTCGACGGATTTAACTCACCAACCATTTGATGATATTACGACAGGTGTAAGGATGTACATAAACTTATTTCAAACACGTAAAATTCTGATTTATTTTGTAAAAAAGTTGTTACGATATCATAACAAACAACATCTTGTTATCATAACAAACAACATCTTGATATTAGAATATGTACGTGATCGAAACAGCTCCTGTATTGGTCCCAAGACAAATATAAGAAACTCTGAGCTCCATTGAAGAGGATGTCAGTAAAACAGGGATACTGAAAGCTTATAACCGGTTGACATGGAAAGGATACGTCCAAGAGTGGATGGGCGTTAACAGGCTGAAGAATAATTATATTTGTTTTAAATTAATATCCCTAAAATAAAAACACCTCAAGACACCGCGCACCGCGTGATAATAATTAGAAGTAAGGATACCTTATATACACAAATAGACTCTTTTGATTCTGAAAATTCTGCTTCTTTATTGATAGATTAGATAATGATACACAAGATGGATTTATCGTTTATATTAACACAAGTGAAATCCTCTTATCGTTATGTTGAAATCCTGGTCGATAATATTATGTGTGTAATATATTATATTGTGACTTGGTACAAAATCTATATAGTGGTTGTCCATTCATTAATCTCTCGTCTGGACATCTCAAGGTTCTGCTATTAGTACCTATACTGTGTATCATGTATATAAACCGAACATGCAGTGGAGTGCAAGTGCTTCTCTGTTTACTGTTATTGAGTGAGGTAGTAGGCACGCGAATAACGTGTTTTACGCCAATGTTGATCTTATCATCTCTTACTGCAGTCACACTATGACAGATTTATTTATTATATTTTGTTGATACATTTCTTAATTGCTACATCCCGTATAGTGTATCATGTCACCCTCTTCATCATAATCAAATTTTAACCAATAATTTATTTAATAATATGTACAATATTTATGGATAGTCGAAGTTTCCATAAATTTAGTCTCCATGGAGACTAAATTGCGTGTTTTTGGACTTCATCTTCGTGTTTAAGTACATACATACATACCATCACGCCATATCCCTTACGGGGTAAGCAAAGAGATCCGAGAGCCATACTCTTCTATTTTTGCACACATTCCTAGCAATCTTTACATCCATGCATTGTCTCATACATGCTCGTCGATTTTTCAACCATCTTATATTTCCTTCTTTCAGAATATCATTCACATGGTCCTGCCATGGTCCTTTTTGGGGCGGCCACAGCTAATCACTCCATCTCTTACACCCATGTATATTTTTTTGGTCAGTCGTTCATAATTCATTCTTTCAATATGTCCAAACCACCTCAAGGAATTCACTTTCATTTTACTTATAATAATCTTCTTTATCTTGCATTCTCTCCTTACGTCCTCATTTTTCATTCTATCATATATCGTTCTATTACATACTTAGTGATCTCATTTCCTCAGCATTTATTCTGCGTCTTTTGCCACGTCCATGTTTCATTGGCATACATCATAGTAGGCACTACAATTGCATTTTGTACGGCAATTAATTTAAGTAAGATGTAATATTATCATAATTTGAAGTTTTGTTTTTACTCTTTACGAATATGTAACAATGGAGAGCCACAGTGGAGATCTAATTTCACAAAAGCCTATTTTTCATAATTAATTTATGCAGTGCTATGCCGGTTTTAGTATCAGTTGACTTCTATTTTATCTGTGGAATGATGACTTCTATTTGTATCTGTGGTATCTATTATGTCAGTTGACCTCAGTTGATATTATTTATGGATAACAATATGCATGCACAAATAGGTTCATTTATAAAAATATCATTCAACAATTTACAATAAAAAGTCAGAGATCATAATTTACGTCTTTCGATGAAAATATAACCTAAAAAGAGGCATGTATGATAAATGACATTTGACATTTAAAATGTCCGATGCAGCGTTCAGATTGAAACGCCGTTCGAAAGCGTTCAGTGAGATTGGTGTGAAAAACGCCATAATCTGCAACTTTAGGTTCAGGTGAATCTGAATACAGGCCATAACGAAAACAATATGTTGACGGAAACAAAATAAAATTAGATATCTAAATAGATAATTAAATGTACTTTGAAATGCATGCAATAGATCCTTTTACATTGAAAATGACGAGCAGTCTCCTTATTTTAGAATGTATGTAATCAGCATTAATTGCATTCGCCCCCACATGTACCTATGTATATACATAAGTGATTGGTATTAACGATCTCACCAGCATACACTGACCTCTCTCACAGCACAAGTAGTAGTACCTAGTACCTATGTAACTTATCTAACTAATGTATGGAATACCTGCCTGATCTAGTGTGTGCCACCATCAAGTATGCTAATTTAGTTGAGAGCGGTCTATTTTATATGCAAAATTTATTTATTTCATCGCAACTAATAAACACTTCATATTATTTATTTTCCTCTTTGCCCGCGCTTTTAATAAGAAAATATGTGAAACATTGTCACGATATCAAAGTACCTACCTACACACTAAGATTCAATAAAGGGTATATTTTTATAATCGACTAAGAAACAGAATTGCCGGCAAACATTTTGAAACTATACGTGAGCTGCGAAGAACACAAATTTGGGTTTTATCTTGGTGAAGTAGTAGCTTAAAACACGCCCACGCCCCTTTTTTGTCATATTTGCTGAGACTTATACATTTTTTTTGTTAGGTAGGTACTAGTTGCATGTGCTACATGTGATCCAACTGCCAATGGTGATAGTATGTATGTAGGTATAGTTGAAGAATACATACCAAACTATAAACCCTTAAATTTTATTCATTGGATATTATAGAAATTTTGTTTTCTTTACAAACAATACCAATAATAGTGTAGAGGTCAGTATTTTTCTTACTCCGAATATGTAAACTTGATGATATGTATGTATGTTTGGGGATTAAGTATCAAACTATTGAGAGTTCCCTTAGATTTTGCGCACCTAATATAGAAATGACGTCGTCACTAAATCAACTTTTACAAAATTTAAAAAAAAAGTTTTAGAAGTACTGCTTTAATGTATGTACTTTTATAAACAATTAAATTATCTAGTTTGGGTATTTAGGCGTTAATCGATATTTTAAAAAAAATATTAAAATTAATCAGTAAAACATACAAATTTATCACAAAAAATGTTATTCATAGTAAAAAATATTCAGGAACTTTGAATCTTTTTTATTTAAAAAAAATTGTTTTTTTTTTTTAATTAGGCACAGCCACCAATAGAGGCGGAATTGTGTATTTTAGATTTCAAATTTGTCTATATTTATACCAATTTCTATCTACCTGTTATTGCTTATGTAATTAAAGTAAAAATTATTCTAGACTTTTAACTTTCTAAATTTTCCGATATTTTGGGCTCTGTGATAATATTTATTACTTAGTATTAAGAATAATATCGACGTATCAAAGAAACGTATCTAACGTACCTAGATAAAAATATGATACTTTGTATTCAAAAAAATCTTATTTATCTTGGGTTCCCTAATACTATTTCTAATTTATAATTAATGGTTTTACGTGTGGTCACTTAAAGTAATGTTAAACGACATAATGCATATAAATTAGAACTAAGCATAATATTTACTATCGTAGAAAGCAACACACGTCAGCTCTAACGCAGATCACTTAAGTAAAACAACGTGTGATAAAGCCCTACAATTTAACGAAGAGATTGTTTCTCTGTGTAATGTTTTGTTCATTTAACTTTCACCGTGTAATATTATTATATTATTCATTACTGTAAACAATAAATTATTGATATCAATAATTAAGGAAACATATAAACTAAATGGAGAAGTCGTGAAAGTTTACAAGTATCCATATATAATTTCAATGTGTGTGGACAACTGCCTCCTCCATATTATACATACACTGGGCGATTCCTTATGTCAGATTTTATAGAAAAGCTAACGAAAAATAATTGAATTAAATTAAATGACGAAATAAAGTGTCCAGCAGCAGTAACCTCTTTGACGAAGTAAGAGAGCAAGCGAATAAGGCCGCCGTCGTGGCTGGATGCTTGAAAAATGCTGTATGGAGAAACAGAGACATGCTGAAGGAGAGTAAGGTAAGGATCTATAAGACCTGTGTAAGGCCGATCATGACATACGGCATAGAAACGAGAGCTGACACCGCCAGAACAAAAAACCTCCTAAGAACCACTGAGATGAAGACTCTACGACCCATCGCAGGCGTAACACTTCTTGACAGAGTAAGGAACTCGGAGATAAGAAGAATCTGTGATGTCGAAGATGTTGTGCGATGGGGAAGAACACGAAGACGATTCTGGAGAGATCATGTGGGGAGAGCGGGTTCGGATCGAGTGGTGAGGATGGTAGCGGATGGGGAGATAACAAATGGCAGACCCCCTGGAAGACCACCCAAACGATGGAAGGTTAGCTGGACGTCCACTTCACAAGAGCAGGCTCCGAGAATAACAGGACACAGTCCTAACTAAAGCAGAAGAAGAAGAAGAAGACTAAATAAACTGCATTTTAAGGTGTATTATTCTTAAAATAATATTCGTTTAGCTTAAGTTTATAATACATCAAAACGGTGTGATTAAATATTTTTTTTCTCGGTAAGAAGGGTTTTCAAAACAATGAATTAATATATTTAAACGCAATTCACATTTGATTCATTTAAATAATTGTATATAAATAAGATTATTAATTTTTGATTTTATTGGCTTTGTTGAAAGTACTGGCTGCATATAATAATTGTTGACAATGTGAATAAATGGATTCATTTTTTTTATGATTATTATCTATGGTTTCCGGTGAATGAAAGTCATTCTTCGAGTAAAATAAACTTTTCTTAATATAGTTTCCAAATATAGTTTCCGAATTCCATAAAATTACTGTAATTCATAAATAGAAATAAATAAAGTTACCATTTTTGTGGGAATGCCAGTTTCAGTGGAATAATTGTGTTTTTTTTTATTTAATCAATTTTCTGGTAAATTGTACTTGCTTAAAACATATTATTCTTAACCCGTTAAATATGGGAATTTTGTATCAAATATCAGATGGGTGGTGACAGAGTGATTAGCGCACTGGGTTAGTAATCCAGTGGTGGCGTGTTCAAATCCTTCCACAACCGATTTTGTTCAACAAGAATTTATGCTCAGCTATGGGAATGTATGAGCATGTATAATGTATATGTACTTGTTACAAGCACATATTCACTATTTCTGAAAAAAAAATCACACCTACAAAAATATCACTTTAACAAACAATTTACTGTAGATTACATTTCATAAATTGATAATTCTCGTAATTTTTGGTTAATTTTAAAATCTCACCAAATCATTCTACCAAAATAAATATATCCTATCGAAGTGCAGTTGTTTAAAATAACATTGACATTTTTCCCAATGAGCTGATTCAGTCTATAAATAGTTCGCTTGTATGTTTATTAATATTATTACAAAAACACCGTTCTTGATTTGATAACTAATAATAATTTAAGGAGGTAAGATGCCTTCCATATATTATATAGCAACACCAGTTATATACCGGTATAAGTACAACGGCTGCCAACGCATGGCAACATTAAATGTATTGTAATAGGTATCGCAAGTTTTACGTTCATTATGCACTATACACGTCGTTTAGTAATTCACTTTGTAAGCGTGTTTGATTAAATTCACCTAATAATCCAATAACAGTGGTGAACATACTTACCAACCAACATATTAGATAGGTATATTTATAAAACCACGTTTAATATTCTTTGTTGTAAATACTTTCAGCACAAAATATTATCGACTCATTTTGAAATTATGTTTTCTCACTGAGATGATTCCTATGATTATTTTTCTAAATGATGACATTGCGTACATAAATAAATTTAAACGGATGCCGCAAAGTTATTTTTTCCAAAAAGAACATAATAATTGGTACCTAAAACTATAAACAAAGCTAACATAGAGAAAAATTACTCATGAATAAAAAAAATGCTATCGACTGATATGATTAGATGATATTATAATAAAATAGACGCAAGATCGGTATTCTAAGTTTATTCTATAGATACTACCACGGAAGATACTCACAAGAACTTGCATCCCTGGTTCCTCTTCCACCCATCCACAATATTCACTCGTTTTACTCAATCTCAACACCCGTTCACAGTAAACCTTCAATACATACGAACCAGTCGCTTCTCGATCTCTTTTATCAATACAGCAGCGCGTATGTGGAACGATCTTCCGAATTGTGTTTCCATCTTCTTACCACCCGGGTCTTTTTAAAATCCGAATTGATATTTTCCTGAGAAAATTGCAAACCCTCCCCCAACACTATGTATTGCGCTTTTTAGGGAAGAGGATAATGGATCCAAATCCCAATAGCTGGTGTAGTTGGCCTATGTAGCCATGCTAAAAAAATATTATAACACCGAGATAACAATCTAAAAATAGCCAAAAAAAAATTTAATATACCTACCTAATATTATGTTCTAAACAAATATGTTTTCTTTTTTTAATGAATATGTCCTTGAGCAAGTATCTAGGTACATAAACATTATCATTTATTCCCTTAAACTAGCAATTATAGTTGCACAAGACAGATAGTTCTAAAAATCACGAAAGGATGTCTTCAAAATTCCCTCATCATAGTTTGATAAGGATGATACTTTGAAAAATTTTAATTATTGTTTTACATCTCAATTCTCCATACCGTATATTTTCAACTCCGATAAAATAGAACCGATGAAGTGCTTTAAACTTTGTAGGAAATCACGTGAAGTCTTAGGTTATGTTGTGTTTAATAGTAATACATTAGTTCATCAATCTATGGACAGATCTTGGGAGATTTAAAGTCACAGTAGCTGTAGATATAAAAGCTTGCGGGGTTTTAGATGAAGATAAGAAAATTATATATTCACAGTGGAACACAAGTGCAAAAAACGAAGAGGCTTGTATATAGCCAGTGCATTGAATACTTGACACTGGATGAATGTTATAAAGAAGACTAACAACTTTGAAAAATGCTATCCTTGAAAAAGTTGATAAAATCAATTTATTCATACCATTTATTATGGTCACTTCCTTACAACCTCTGCTAGTAGTTTTTTTCATACGTTTAGAAATCTATTGCTGTTTATTTTTCAAAGATACCGGTGTAGACACAGTTTGTGATTGTATTTTCAGTCTCGATTTGTGGGACGATTGATAGCTTTAGTCTCCAGAATGTGGCAATTTGTTATTGGGTGCGAGATAATTTAACATTTAACAAAATACATGTTCGTTAGCTGAGAATCTATACTAAAAATTCTAAATTAACTAATGTATTTTATTTATTTTTATTCCAGTACCCACATTGTGGGATATGCCGTAATAGTATGAATGAATGAATAAATAAATGGCCTAATTATCATAACTACAGCAAAACTATTATTAGTATGTAAAATACAAAATAAAAAAAAAACCAGCAGGAGATAATAAAAAAATATGCGTAAGTAAGTTCATGTTATAATATCATAATATAAAACATTATTGGCAAAGACCCTGCGGCAACCAAATTAACGTCATAGTATAAAGACTGATTTTTTATCTGTAAAAGGATACCACAGCAGGTAACAACGATTGGATAATAATATGAACATATAATAATTATAATTATAATTAATAAAGCGCCGTTTTTAGTGAAACAAGATCAAAAAACAACCTTAAGTAAAAAAAAAAACAGAAATACACTATCACCTAATAAAATTTACGTTAATGTTTGAAATACGTATGGAAATTTATATCGATGAATCACGTGATGTCATAGAATCAATAAGTGAAGGGAATATTTTTATTATGTCAAAAAAAAAATACCGTTTCCATCTTAAAAATCAATTAATTGATGGACAATATTGATTTGTCAACATATTTGATGTAAACAATAATTTCTTCTGTATTGATTTGGACGATTTTTACTGTTTTTGTTTTTTTAAATTGATCTCATTAAATTAAAACGAGTGGGTTGTGGCCAACACTAAACTCTCCACACCACAAATATTGACAATGAAATATTTTATTCATTCTAAATTTTACTACCAGGAATATAAATTTTCTAACGATAGTATATTTTCATGTTAAGATAGACAAACTATTAATGCCGTATAGTGAAGAATGCTTATGTTGTATGAAATATTTTAAAAAAAGCAGATAAATTTTGATTTAAAGAACGCGAGAGCATTTTCAAAATTTTGACACGTGATATCATATGAAGATTTTTTTGTTATTTATGGAAAGCTAATCAGTTCTATGTTCAAGCTCTTTACATTATAACATGAAATCAAATTACTGAACGTTTCCATACATAGAAATTTATCTAATTTCATTTTTATTCATACTAAATGTTACTATCAGGAATATAAATTTTCTTCCGATAGTATATTTTTATGTTAAGATAGACAAACTATTAATGCAGTATAGTGAAGAATGCTTATGTTGTATGAAATATTTTTAAAAAAGCACATAAATTTTGTTTTAAAGAACGCAAGAGTATTTTCCAAATTTTGACAGGTGATATCATATGAAGAATTTTTTTGTTATTTATGGAAAGCTAATCAGTTCTATGTTCAAGCTCTTTACATTATAACATGAAATCAAATTACTGAACTTTTCCATACATAGAAATTTATCTAATTACATTTTTATTCATACTAAATGTTACTACCAGGAATATAAATTTTCTTCCGATAGTATATTTTTATGTTAAGATAAACAAACTATTAATGCAGTATAGTGAAGAATGCTTATGTTGTATGAAATATTTTAAAAAAAGCAGATAAATTTTGATTTAAAGAACGCGAGAGCATTTTCAAAATTTTGACACGTGATATCATATGAAGATTTTTTTGTTATTTATGGAAAGCTAATCAGTTCTATGTTCAAGCTCTTTACATTATAACATAAAATCAAATTACTGAACGTTTCCATACATAGAAATTTATCTAATTACATTTTTATTCATACTAAATGTTACTATCAGGAATATAAATTTTCTTCCGATAGTATATTTTTATGTTAAGATAGACAAACTATTAATGCAGTATAGGGAAGAATGCTTATGTTGTATGAAATATTTTAAAAAAAGCAGATAAATTTTGTTCTAAATAACGCGAGAGCATTTTCCAAATTTTGACAGGTGATATCATATGAAGATTTTTTTTGTTATTTATGGAAAGCTATTCAGTTCTATGTTCAAGCTCTTTACATTATAACATGAAATCAAATTACTGAACTTTTCCATACATAGAAATTTATCTAATTACATTTTTATTCATACTAAATGTTACTATCAGGAATGTAAATTTTCTTCCGATAGTATATTTTTATGTTAAGATAAACAAACTATTAATGCAGTATAGTGAAGAATGCTTATGTTGTATGAAATATTTTAAAAAAAGCAGATAAATTTTGTTCTAAAGAACGCGAGAGCATTTTCCAAATTTTGACAGGTGATATCATATGAAGATTTTTTTTGTTATTTATGGAAAGTTAATCAGTTCTATGTTCAAGCTATTTACATTATAACATGAAATCAAATTACTGAACTTTTCCATACATAGAAATTTATCTAATTACATTTTTATTCATACTAAATGTTACTATCAGGAATATAAATTTTCTTCCGATAGTATATTTTTATGTTAAGATAGACAAACTATTAATGCAGTATAGGGAAGAATGCTTATGTTGTATGAAATATTTTAAAAAAAGCAGATAAATTTTGTTCTAAAGAATGCGAGAGCATTTTCCAAATTTTGACAGGTGATATCATATGAAGATTTTTTTTGTTATTTATGGAAAGCTAATCAGTTCTATGTTCAAGCTCTTTACATTATAACATGAAATCAAATTACTGAACTTTTCCATACATAGAAATTTATCTAATTACATTTTTATTCATACTAAATGTTACTATCAGGAATGTAAATTTTCTTCCGATAGTATATTTTTATGTTAAGATAAACAAACTATTAATGCAGTATAGTGAAGAATGCTTATGTTGTATGAAATATTTTAAAAAAAGCAGATAAATTTTGTTCTAAAGAACGCGAGAGCATTTTCCAAATTTTGACAGGTGATATCATATGAAGATTTTTTTTGTTATTTATGGAAAGCTAATCAGTTCTATGTTCAAGCTCTTTACATTATAACATGAAATCAAATTACTGAACTTTTCCATACATAGAAATTTATCTAATTACATTTTTATTCATACTAAATGTTACTAACAGGAATATAAATTTTCTTCCGATAGTATATTTTTATGTTAAGATAGACAAACTATTAATGCAGTATAGTGAAGACTGCTTATGTTGTATGAAATATTTTAAAAAAAGCAGATAAATTTTGTTTCAAAGAGCGTTAGAGCATTTTGACAATGTTGACACGTGATATCATATGAAGAAATTTTATGATATCTATGAAAAGCTAATCAGTTCTAAGTTCAAGCTATTAATATTCTTATATCAATATGAAATCAATGAACTGAACATTGCCAAATATAAAAAAATTCTCTTGTTACATATAAGTTTCATACAAATATCCATTAAATAAAATATAATTTTTGAAACCGTTGAATATTTTTCTTTTAACATTGACCAACTTTGAATACAATTTTATGAAGATTCTTGGTGTTGTATAAATAGTTGAAACCAAATTAAAATATCTCCAATTTCCAGGTCGTGAGAGCATTTTTTCAGTTTTAATAGATGAAATCATAAAGAAACATTGGGAAAAAATGAACCGTTGTCTATGGAAAACTAATCAGCTCTAAGTTTATGGACTTAACACATGTGATATCAATATGAAGTCAATCGGACTTATAGTTTGGGCTGCAGAGAGGACACAAAAAAAAAACAACGTAAATGATGAATTCATAGAGAAGAAATCAAAAGTTGTCTATGGAAAACTAATCAGCTCTAGGTCTTTGCACTTTACACATATGATGATAATATGAAGTCGATCAGACTTATAGTTTGGGCTGTAGAGAGGACACAAAAAAGATAAATGCTACGGCGTACGGCGTACGGCGTACGGCGTATACGCCATACACACAAACACATCACGACGAAACTCATAGTGTGCATTCTCTACATGATACCCATTGAGAAATTGATGTAAAAAAAATACGCTTAAATTTTGCGAAATCATGACTCTCCCCTATTCCATAGTGTGGAGAGTAATAATAATAAACTGTTTTTTCTAGTATATAATTTTTCTTCCGATAGTATATTTTTATGATAAGATAGACAAACTTTTAATGCAGTATGGTGTAGAATGCTTATGTTGTATGAAATATTTTAAAAAAAGTAGATAAATTTTGTTTTAAAGAACGCAAGAGCATTTTCCAAATTTTGACAGGTGATATCATATGAAGATTTTTTTTGTTATTTATGGAAAGCTAATCAGTTCTATGTTCAAGCTCTTTACATTATAACATGATATCAAATTACTGAACTTTTCCATACATAGAAATTTATCTAATTACATTTTTATTCATACTAAATGTTACTATCAGGAATGTAAATTTTCTTCCGATAGTATATTTTTATGTAAAGATAAACAAACTATTAATGCAGTATAGTGAAGAATGCTTATGTTGTATGAAATATTCTAAAAAAAGCAGATAAATTTTGTTCTAAAGAACGCGAGAGCATTTTCCAAATTTTGACAGGTGATATCATATGAAGATTTTTTTTGTTATTTATGGAAAGCTAATCAGTTCTATGTTCAAGCTCTTTACATTATAACATGAAATCAAATTACTGAACTTTTCCATACATAGAAATTTATCTAATTACATTTTTATTCATACTAAATGTTACTATCAGGAATGTAAATTTTCTTCCGATAGTATATTTTTATGTTAAGATAAACAAACTATTAATGCAGTATAGTGAAGAATGCTTATGTTGTATGAAATATTTAAAAAAAAGCAGATAAATTTTGTTCGAAAGAACGCGAGAGCATTTTCCAAATTTTGACAGGTGATATCATATGAAGATTTTTTTTGTTATTTATGGAAAGCTAATCAGTTCTATGTTCAAGCTCTTTACATTATAACATGAAATCAAATTACTGAACTTTTCCATACATAGAAATTTATCTAATTACATTTTTATTCATACTAAATGTTACTAACAGGAATATAAATTTTCTTCCGATAGTATATTTTTATGTTAAGATAGACAAACTATTAATGCAGTATAGTGAAGACTGCTTATGTTGTATGAAATATTTTAAAAAAAGCAGATAAATTTTGTTTCAAAGAGCGTTAGAGCATTTTGACAATGTTGACACGTGATATCATATGAAGAAATTTTATGATATCTATGAAAAGCTAATCAGTTCTAAGTTCAAGCTATTAATATTCTTATATCAATATGAAATCAATGAACTGAACATTGCCAAATATAAAAAAATTCTCTTGTTACATATAAGTTTCATACAAATATCCATTAAATAAAATATAATTTTTGAAACCGTTGAATATTTTTCTTTTAACATTGACCAACTTTGAATACAATTTTATGAAGATTCTTGGTGTTGTATAAATAGTTGAAACCAAATTAAAATATCTCTAATTTCCAGGTCGTGAGAGCATTTTTTCAGTTTTAATAGATGAAATCATAAAGAAACATTGGGAAAAAATGAACCGTTGTCTATGGAAAACTAATCAGCTCTAAGTTTATGGACTTAACACATGTGATATCAATATGAAGTCAATCGGACTTATAGATTGGGCTGCAGAGAGGACACAAAAAAAAAAACAACGTAAATGATGAATTCATAGAGAAGAAATCAAAAGTTGTCTATGGAAAACTAATCAGCTCTAGGTCTTTGCACTTTACACATATGATGATAATATGAAGTCGATCAGACTTATAGTTTGGGCTGTAGAGAGGACACAAAAAAGATAAATGCTACGGCGTACGGCGTACGGCGTACGGCGTACGGCGTACGGCGTACGGCGTATACGCCATACACACAAACACATCACGACGAAACTCATAGTGTGCATTCTCTACATGATACCCATTGAGAAATTGATGTAAAAAAAATACGCTTAAATTTTGCGAAATCATGACTCTCCCCTATTCCATAGTGTGGAGAGTAATAATAATAAACTGTTTTTTCTAGTATATAATTTTTCTTCCGATAGTATATTTTTATGATAAGATAGACAATCTTTTAATGCAGTATGGTGTAGAATGCTTATGTTGTATGAAATATTTTAAAAAAAGCAGATAAATTTTGTTTTAAAGAACGCAAGAGCATTTTCCAAATTTTGACAGGTGATATCATATGAAGATTTTTTTTTGTTATTTATGGAAAGCTAATCAGTTCTATGTTCAAGCTCTTTACATTATAACATGATATCAAATTACTGAACTTTTCCATACATAGAAATTTATCTAATTACATTTTTATTCATACTAAATGTTACTATCAGGAATATAAATTTTCTTCCGATAGTATATTTTTATGTTAAGATAGACAAACTATTAATGCAGTATAGGGAAGAATGCTTATGTTGTATGAAATATTTTAAAAAAAGCAGATAAATTTTGTTCTAAAGAACGCGAGAGCATTTTCCAAATTTTGACAGGTGATATCATATGAAGATTTTTTTTGTTATTTATGGAAAGCTAATCAGTTCTATGTTCAAGCTCTTTACGTTATAACATGATATCAAATTACTGAACTTTTCCATACATAGAAATTTATCTAATTACATTTTTATTCATACTAAATGTTACTATCAGGAATGTAAATTTTCTTCCGATAGTATATTTTTATGTAAAGATAAACAAACTATTAATGCAGTATAGTGAAGAATGCTTATGTTGTATGAAATATTCTAAAAAAAGCAGATAAATTTTGTTCTAAAGAACGCGAGAGCATTTTCCAAATTTTGACAGGTGATATCATATGAAGATTTTTTTTGTTATTTATGGAAAGCTAATCAGTTCTATGTTCAAGCTCTTTACATTATAACATGAAATCAAATTACTGAACTTTTCCATACATAGAAATTTATCTAATTACATTTTTATTCATACTAAATGTTACTATCAGGAATGTAAATTTTCTTCCGATAGTATATTTTTATGTTAAGATAAACAAACTATTAATGCAGTATAGTGAAGAATGCTTATGTTGTATGAAATATTTAAAAAAAAGCAGATAAATTTTGTTCGAAAGAACGCGAGAGCATTTTCCAAATTTTGACAGGTGATATCATATGAAGATTTTTTTTGTTATTTATGGAAAGTTAATCAGTTCTATGTTCAAGCTCTTTACATTATAACATGAAATCAAATTACTGAACTTTTCCATACATAGAAATTTATCTAATTACATTTTTATTCATACTAAATGTTACTATCAGGAATATAAATTTTCTTCCGAGAGTATATTTTTATGTTAAGATAAACAAACTATTAATGCAGTATAGTGAAGAATGCTTATGTTGTATGAAATATTTTAAAAAAAGCAGATAAATTTTGTTTTAAATAACGCGAAGGCATTTTCAAAATTTTGACACGTGATATTGTATGAAGATTTTTTTTTGATTTATGGAAAGCTAATCAGTTCTATGTTCAAGTTCTTTACATTATAACATGAAATCAAATTACTGAACGTTTCCATACATAGAAATTTATCTAATTACATTTTTATTCATACTAAATGTTACTATCAGGAATATAAATTTTCTTCCGATAGTATATTTTTATGTTAAGATAAACAAACTATTAATGCAGTATAGTGAAGAATGCTTATGTTGTATGAAATATTTTAAAAAAAGCAGATAAATTTTGTTCTAAAGAACGCGAGAGCATTTTCCAAATTTTGACAGGTGATATCATATGAAGATTTTTTTTGTTATTTATGGAAAGCTAATCAGTTCTATGTTCAAGCTCTTTACATTATAACATGAAATCAAATTACTGAACTTTTCCATACATAGAAATTTATCTAATTACATTTTTATTCATACTAAATGTTACTAACAGGAATATAAATTTTCTTCCGATAGTATATTTTTATGTTAAGATAGACAAACTATTAATGCAGTATAGTGAAGACTGCTTATGTTGTATGAAATATTTTAAAAAAAGCAGATAAATTTTGTTTCAAAGAGCGTTAGAGCATTTTGACAATGTTGACACGTGATATCATATGAAGAAATTTTATGATATCTATGAAAAGCTAATCAGTTCTAAGTTCAAGCTATTAATATTCTTATATCAATATGAAATCAATGAACTGAACATTGCCAAATATAAAAAAATTCTCTTGTTACATATAAGTTTCATACAAATATCCATTAAATAAAATATAATTTTTGAAACCGTTGAATATTTTTCTTTTAACATTGACCAACTTTGAATACAATTTTATGAAGATTCTTGGTGTTGTATAAATAGTTGAAACCAAATTAAAATATCTCCAATTTCCAGGTCGTGAGAGCATTTTTTCAGTTTTAATAGATGAAATCATAAAGAAACATTGGGAAAAAATGAACCGTTGTCTATGGAAAACTAATCAGCTCTAAGTTTATGGACTTAACACATGTGATATCAATATGAAGTCAATCGGACTTATAGTTTGGGCTGCAGAGAGGACACAAAAAAAAAACAACGTAAATGATGAATTCATAGAGAAGAAATCAAAAGTTGTCTATGGAAAACTAATCAGCTCTAGGTCTTTGCACTTTACACATATGATGATAATATGAAGTCGATCAGACTTATAGTTTGGGCTGTAGAGAGGACACAAAAAAGATAAATGCTACGGCGTACGGCGTACGGCGTACGGCGTATACGCCATACACACAAACACATCACGACGAAACTCATAGTGTGCATTCTCTACATGATACCCATTGAGAAATTGATGTAAAAAAAATACGCTTAAATTTTGCGAAATCATGACTCTCCCCTATTCCATAGTGTGGAGAGTAATAATAATAAACTGTTTTTTCTAGTATATAATTTTTCTTCCGATAGTATATTTTTATGATAAGATAGACAAACTTTTAATGCAGTATGGTGTAGAATGCTTATGTTGTATGAAATATTTTAAAAAAAGCAGATAAATTTTGTTTTAAAGAACGCAAGAGCATTTTCCAAATTTTGACAGGTGATATCATATGAAGATTTTTTTTGTTATTTATGGAAAGCTAATCAGTTCTATGTTCAAGCTCTTTACATTATAACATGATATCAAATTACTGAACTTTTCCATACATAGAAATTTATCTAATTACATTTTTATTCATACTAAATGTTACTATCAGGAATATAAATTTTCTTCCGATAGTATATTTTTATGTTAAGATAGACAAACTATTAATGCAGTATAGGGAAGAATGCTTATGTTGTATGAAATATTTTAAAAAAAGCAGATAAATTTTGTTCTAAAGAACGCGAGAGCATTTTCCAAATTTTGACAGGTGATATCATATGAAGATTTTTTTTGTTATTTATGGAAAGCTAATCAGTTCTATGTTCAAGCTCTTTACATTATAACATGAAATCAAATTACTGAACTTTTCCATACATAGAAATTTATCTAATTACATTTTTATTCATACTAAATGTTACTATCAGGAACGTAAATTTTCTTCCGATAGTATATTTTTATGTTAAGATAAACAAACTATTAATGCAGTATAGTGAAGAATGCTTATGTTGTATGAAATATTTTAAAAAAAGCAGATAAATTTTGTTCTAAAGAACGCGAGAGCATTTTCCAAATTTTGACAGGTGATATCATATGAAGATTTTTTTTGTTATTTATGGAAAGCTAATCAGTTCTATGTTCAAGCTCTTTACATTATAACATGAAATCAAATTACTGAACTTTTCCATACATAGAAATTTATCTAATTACATTTTTATTCATACTAAATGTTACTATCAGGAATGTAAATTTTCTTCCGATAGTATATTTTTATGTTAAGATAAACAAACTATTAATGCAGTATAGTGAAGAATGCTTATGTTGTATGAAATATTTTAAAAAAAGCAGATAAATTTTGTTCTAAAGAACGCGAGAGCATTTTCCAAATTTTGACAGGTGATATCATATGAAGATTTTTTTTGTTATTTATGGAAAGCTAATCAGTTCTATGTTCAAGCTCTTTACATAATAACATGAAATCAAATTACTGAACTTTTCCATACATAGAAATTTATCTAATTACATTTTTATTCATACTAAATGTTACTATCAGGAACGTAAATTTTCTTCCGATAGTATATTTTTATGTTAAGATAAACAAACTATTAATGCAGTATAGTGAAGAATGCTTATGTTGTATGAAATATTTTAAAAAAAGCAGATAAATTTTGTTCTAAAGAACGCGAGAGCATTTTCCAAATTTTGACAGGTGATATCATATGAAGATTTTTTTTGTTATTTATGGAAAGCTAATCAGTTCTATGTTCAAGCTCTTTACATTATAACATGAAATCAAATTACTGAACTTTTCCATACATAGAAATTTATCTAATTACATTTTTATTCATACTAAATGTTACTATCAGGAATGTAAATTTTCTTCCGATAGTATATTTTTATGTTAAGATAAACAAACTATTAATGCAGTATAGTGAAGAATGCTTATGTTGTATGAAATATTTTAAAAAAAGCAGATAAATTTTGTTTTAAAGAACGCGAAGGCATTTTCAAAATTTTGACACGTGATATTATATGAAGATTTTTTTTTGATTTATGGAAAGCTAATCAGTTCTATGTTCAAGTTCTTTACATTATAACATGAAATCAAATTACTGAACGTTTCCATACATAGAAATTTATCTAATTACATTTTTATTCATACTAAATGTTACTATCAGGAATATAAATTTTCTTCCGATAGTATATTTTTATGTTAAGATAAACAAACTATTAATGCAGTATAGTGAAGAATGCTTATGTTGTATGAAATATTTTAAAAAAAGCAGATAAATTTTGTTCTAAAGAACGCGAGAGCATTTTCCAAATTTTGACAGGTGATATCATATGAAGAAATTTTATGATATCTATGAAAAGCTAATCAGTTCTAAGTTCAAGCTATTAATATTCTTATATCAATATGAAATCAATGAACTGAACATTGCCAAATATAAAAAAATTCTCTTGTTACATATAAGTTTCATACAAATATCCATTAAATAAAATATAATTTTTGAAACCGTTGAATATTTTTCTTTTAACATTGACCAACTTTGAATACAATTTTATGAAGATTCTTGGTGTTGTATAAATAGTTGAAACCAAATTAAAATATCTCTAATTTCCAGGTCGTGAGAGCATTTTTTCAGTTTTAATAGATGAAATCATAAAGAAACATTGGGAAAAAATGAACCGTTGTCTATGGAAAACTAATCAGCTCTAAGTTTATGGACTTAACACATGTGATATCAATATGAAGTCAATCGGACTTATAGTTTGGGCTGCAGAGAGGACACAAAAAAAAAACAACGTAAATGATGAATTCATAGAGAAGAAATCAAAAGTTGTCTATGGAAAACTAATCAGCTCTAGGTCTTTGCACTTTACACATATGATGATAATATGAAGTCGATCAGACTTATAGTTTGGGCTGTAGAGAGGACACAAAAAAGATAAATGCTACGGCGTACGGCGTACGGCGTACGGCGTACGGCGTATACGCCATACACACAAACACATCACGACGAAACTCATAGTGTGCATTCTCTACATGATACCCATTGAGAAATTGATGTAAAAAAAATACGCTTAAATTTTGCGAAATCATGACTCTCCCCTATTCCATAGTGTGGAGAGTAAAAATACAATGTAGTTATGTAATACAGAGTGAGTAATTAGCTTATATACACAATTCAGTCATAGGAATTTAGCATTTAAATAATACACATTAGTATAACATAATAAACCACATAGTATATTATTATTAGGTACGTATTTGCAACGGTTGTAACTTATAAAGTTGGTTATATACGTATTATAAAATATTCTTAATATACCAACATAATATGTTGTGTTAGTGAAATTGTTGAGGAATTTCATATTTATCTCGATAGTTATTACATATATATTTACCTGTCTGAATTCATAAGGTGACTATAATAACTACAATGGAGTAGTTATTATAATATATTACAGTAGGCACACGATTTATCAAATATGTTTCAAACCTCCCGTATTGAAACGGAAGTTTGAAATTTAAGAAGTTAGGTATTACTCATATACCTAATAATAATTATTTTTTTTACTTTTAATTATAAAGTTTTATAATTATGATCTTTATAAATAGTTAATTTTTTTTTGTTAATAGATATGAATTCTATTTTAATAAATAACAAAAAGTAGGCATTTCTTGTAAAGATCTTGATAATGCCGTGTACTTTTCCGAGTCTCGGCGAAAACGTTCTGTTGTTATACATCGAATATGTGAAGAACAACCCAATTTATTATTGTTTGATATATTTGTATTATAACTATGCTTAATGCCCTTATATATACAGAATACAGATGTACACAATTATGCACATTCAATCACCTTCTAGTGTATGAAATACGAAAAAAATGTATTTCACCAAATCTGTGATATACAATATTAATTTCGCGAAGAAAAAATAAAACTTAGAGGTTCATTTTTAAATAGCAAGAATAAAATAGTAAAAATTCAGCCGGTACATCTTTCGATTAAAAAAGAAATCTAATTAAAAGCCTTGTAGTTTTTTAGTTTATTAGAATAAAAATTACAAAAGGGATTTATCAAATCTAATTTTAGAAGAATAATATAAAACAAATTCAAATTTCCCAAAAAAAGCTTCATACAGATTAACACAGAAGTTAAATAATAATATACTTTGCAAGAGTTAACAAATTTATTCAATATTTAACTGGCTGGCTTCAACGGATATCGTGTGATCTCTTCAATGTTTTTCTTTCATCGGTCAATGTACCTTCTTCTTTTAGTACTATTATGCTTGATCTATTATTAAAATGAACAAAAATAACATCATTATGTTCTATAACTGATAATTGACACATGCATTTATATTCGCTTTTCAAACATTCTTAAGGCATTGACTATTTAGTTTCTAGATATTATAACGACATCTTTCGTTTTAATGAGTACAGTTTTATAATCCGTCGTTTATAATAGGTAGTCTGTTATGTCCACAGTATGATTTGTGACCGAGTGTAATAAATATGGTTATAAAACAATCATTATTATTATAATTGTAATGGGTTCATTGTCATAATAACTGTGTAAGGTTGGATTTAATAATAATAAGTTTTCTTTCGAAATTTATACTATTATTATTATCAACTGTAAATTATACTAATCAATAAAATCAATGTAGATTATATTGCTATTGTGGGTAATAAAATATGTGAAAATATATATACCCAAGACGGTAAAGTTTTGAATACTGACAAAGATATAGTTTTCATTTTTGAGTGCAAGATCTTAAAACGATCTTGGCTGCCATAATCTGAATTAATTGTTGTTTTCATTGTTTAGAATAGGTATGATTTGTTAATGCTACTTAAATTCAGCCATCATTGCACATCCAATAAAAATGTCTTTAGTAGAATCCTTCTGTGTTCTCCTGCATACTTTTTTATGAACATTTTTTTAAAGACTAAATATATCCTTGTAAAAAGTACATATAACTTAATGCATTACCTAAATTAATCATAATTGCTTGTTCCAGGTGAACGAAATCTATCGTGATAGGATTCCAACTCGTGGCCACTAGATTAGGTACTAACCCAGCGCGCTAACCGCTCCGATACCATGTATATAAAATACTTGATACGAAAACCAGCCTGTGACTGGTCGTATGCCCTGTAGGTGCCTGATTTCTCGGTTCTCTAATAAGAATATAATATTCAACTTCGTCCCTTTATGAGATATAAAATTTGTCAAATTCTATTGGATGGATAGTCTATTCAGATAATTAAATTTATGTAATCCGTACCTATCAATTACGAATACATATATATGTGAGGTAAAGTTATGTATGTATGTAAGTACAATGTGTAGATGGTGCATGCTTCGTCTTTGTGTCAAATGGTGTAATGTATAAGAGTGGGTGCGGTCGAATAACAACGACTGCAGAACATGTACCTGTAGGTACCTAACTACTACTGGACACATTCTATCTACGTCAGGAATTCAAAGAATAATATATTGCAATTAACTGGACCCATTAAGTTATTTAGTCTATTTACATACATTCCAACATAACCATTTTGAATGTTTATATTTACCTACCCAATATTGTGCAATTTGAAATTAAGTATAATATTGTTTGGTATTGTATAAATTCCCTACCGTAACTTGTTTTACGTTATACCTACATTATTTTAGCAAACATTAGATGTGTTATCAATCTTATAATGAAATTTCGTTGCGGTATTTTTAAATTATTATTAATTTGTTGATTTGATTGTTTTCTTTATTGTGTGATATTTTTATGCCCAAAAACACAAGTATATTGTTTTCTTTGATATTTTTGCGTGGAAATCACAAAAAAATTTCTTTAATACGTTATGTATGTGTTTCTTCTTCTTCGTTTCCTCAATGCTGAGGGTCGCGATCTATGGGGCCGCCAATGGACAGAACTAGTCGCCTCCAGTCCTCTCTGCCCTCCGCAGCTCGCACCGCCAAATAAAGGTCGTTCCCAGTCATCTCCTTAATTTGGTCACACCATCGCGCAGGAGATCTGCCTCTACTTCTTTTGCCTGGTACACTTCCTGTGATAATACTTTTTTCCAGGTTACCTGGCTCTCTCCTGGCGATGTGACCAAAGAAGCTCAATACCCGGCGGCTGCATACTGTAGACAATCTTTCTTTTATCTTGAGCTCTTTAAGGACCGAGTCATTTGTTCTTCTTGCAGTCCACGGAATCCTCAACATGCGACGCCAACACCACATTTCAAATGCGTCAATCCTGTCACGATCACGTGACTTCATTGTCCAGGTTTCGGCTGCATATAGGGATATTGGGAAGATAAGGGTTCTAATGATTTTAATTTTGGTGGAGTTGGAAATATCTCGATCTTTCCAGATCTTGTTCAGACGTGTAAAAGCATTTTTAGCCATGGCTATTCGTCTTTTTATTTCCTTCTCACACCCACCCTCGGCACTGATTTGAGAACCTAGGTATACAAAGTCCTTAACAGTTTCCAGACCTTGCAGTCTTCCCGAAAGCTGTAGGAGATTTTCCCTGTCTATGTATGTGTTTATTAAGATATAAAATAACAATAAGTACATAGCGTTAGATATCTTATTATGTAGGTACATACATACTTGAAATATAAAACGGCATGATGAATATATATTTGTTTAAACACCAGTCATGTTGTTTATATTATTTGAAAATTTAACTGTGAAAATAATTTCTTCATTTCACAATTTCTTTTCACTTATTTATTTACTTAAAACAAAAAAAGATATAACTGATGTAGATATGAATATAAAGTGGGATATCCTATTTATTTTTTTTTTAATCTAAAAATGAATATGTCCTTGTTAAACAAGTATATATACATATTCTTACGTTCCCTAAAATAAGAAAATAAATGCTTGTGCTATAGGTGAACGAAATCGGTCGAGGCAGGATTCGAACTCGCGATCACTGGATTACTATCCCAGCGCGCTAACCGCTCTGCCATCAAATCTGTGTAGCACCTAAATTAAATCTGCATTATATTATATGGGCTATCCCTAGCATATATTTTAGATAGGTGGTGGCAGAGCGATTAGCGCGCTGGGTTTGTAATCCAGTGGTCGCGAGTTCCAAATCTGCCACGATCAATTTCGTTTATGCAATTTAGGGAATGTATGAGGATATTAATGTACATACTTGTTACAAGGACATATCCATTCATTAAAAAAAATGGTGGAGAACGAGAAAATTAAATGCCAGCAAAATTTAAGAGAGAATCGATGGTATGGATGTATTAAATTTATTGTATAGGTACTGCTGATGTGTACGTGTACCTTCTAATGTCTATTAATTGTGTTCTCAGTGTATTAAATATTTTATTTGAAGTCTTTTTTATTTGTGTCAAACCTTTTATCTAAAAATATCGATGTAATTATTTACATCCGCCCTGATTTATGCAGTTATATATATTTTCGTATTTAATTGTTAAACGATATACAAATATAGGTACAAAATACTTATTTCATTAAATTGGTTTTATAGAAAACATGTTGAAATTGCTTTCTAAATGCAAAGAAACGAAAACTGCCCGCGTTTAAAAAAGTTCATTAACACGTAAGAAAAATAATAGAAAATTGTATATAAAAAGATTGGTAGCGGCTCGCTGGACTTGTTAGCAATAAAACACAGAGTAACCGTGAAAATGAATGAATTCAGTGTGTATTAAATAGGTGTTATGGGCAGTGGGCAGTTGAGATCAGGTGGGAACAGTTTGTATGGAAGAAAAAGAGTCAATTAGAAAATCAACTCACTCAAGTGACTCGAGTAATCCATTGAAAACCATTGCCCACATCTTGTACCTGTACAATATAAGCAATTAACTCCGTGAAGAATTAAAATAGGTAGGTACCTACTCGAAAACCTCACGAATTCCCGTAAAAAGAAAACTTTAGTAATTAAATCCGGTTTCATAATATTGTTATTTGTTTGTATAACTTACATAACACATGCAAATTATTATGAACCTTTTCTCGAAGATTTTTCATTTTATATAATCTCAACAAACAAACTGTATTTAAAGAAGACTTTTAGTTCTTTTTTGTTGTGAAAAATTATGACGATTTTTATATAACGTAATGTTGATCAAAATTAATTAGAATGAAAAGATTGAAATTTAGCTTATTTTAAAAAAATATTTTTTTAATATTTAAGACCTTCATATTTAGAGTTTAAGCAGGTACCATAAGTTAATTAATATATTTACAAAGTCATATACATATTATTGAAGCAAATTGATTGTATAATAAACCTATTTTCTCTTTAAGTTTTGCAATAGATATGGGCCAGAAATTAAATTTCATGTAGGTACATACATTTTTGTATAATTAATTATTTATTCAATTGTTTATTGGTTTACAATCATTTATTTGAAAAAAAATAAAGATAATTGGATGATAAATAGTTTTACTTTAATGAATGATAAAACGAAACTCATTTTTCAATCAAATGAAAAGATATTTGTACATTCCCTAAAATAAATAATATATAAATAAATAAACATCTACATAGAAAACTTTAATTTTTAACATAGTAAGTCCGGTATTTTTACTATCGAAGCCATAAATATAATCGATATCTTCAATTTACCTACATGCATTTCTAAAATCATTATAATATGACTAATCTATGCATATTATATTTGGCCTTCAAACATGTATGAAGACAGTTCATGAGAACATCCATAAATATTTCCATTAGGCTATTTGACAGACGTTAAGTTCACCGTTTATTTGGTACGAATAGTCTGCATAGGTACAACAAAGCCACCTTCCATCTTATTATCAATCACACGTCTATGAATAAATGATAATAACATGAGTTGTGTTGTGATATGGAGGTAATGTGGAACATGGAGGCTATATATGTATTGTACATATAGTAAAGTATAAAGTAAATAAATATACATATATGTAGTCAGACATGTGTTGGTTTTCTTTTCATAAGGTGATGGCAAAAAGACACGGGATCCAGTTTAATTTAACGCAGCATTAAATGAATCAAGAGATCGAATCGCACCATGGAGAACCACCAGTAGATAGAGCATAACCCATGTAAAAGCATTTTTATTGATTTTTACTAATTTAATTTTTAGAAAATTGCAATACAATATATTTGTTTTCACTAAAGTTGTAGTTTGTAAAAGTGGTTTGTCAGTGCAAGCTCATTCGTACAATGTAATTACATAATTACTCTACAGTCAAATTATTTACCTATAAAATTATACAGTGAAAATAAAATAATTCAAAAACAATTTAAATTATGTAAATCTGTAAGATTTATTTTAAAATCTTATTGATTTATAAAGCAATCCAAAATAAACAAAAACAATGAGAATAAAGGATATCCAATCAAAACTATTTTAAATAAAGCATGTTAAAAACACAGCCTTTACCGCAATCTTACCATTGCGCCATATCCTGCTATATGGGGTTACCAACGACAGGTGTACGGGTGTGCATGCCAACACACCAGTCTCGTCTGAGCTAATAAGGCAAGATTCAGAATGAGCGATAACGTCATTGCTCGATTACGACTATGTAAGATGTTATTTTGCCTATTTTATCTTTACAACCCGATTTTTGTGGGACACCTGAAAATGATGTTAAAAAAAGAATTGAAGCACTATTCTAAGCCAGTGACTCACAGCAAATCATTTCTTAAATCGTAAAATTTTTAGAAAAAAATCTGTTTTTTTGTAATACGACTTGAGAAAGGTAGGTACCTACTATTTCAATGAGTGAAATATTTCATGTGATAGGTTTCGAATCGACTGCTTACGAATGACATCTAAAAATATTAAAAATACATAATGCAATATTTCTTCTCAATTATTTTAAACAAAATACACGCATAGTTCAGATTTATCAAAAATATATTTTACTACAAAAATTACAAAAGAAGAAAAAAATTCCCGTCATGTAAGTAACATCCTGTTTTTAACGCATAAGCAACACCAAATGAAGTGCATTTTAAATTATGTGTAATAATGCATATGGCATAAGAACATGGGAATATCTCCGACCAAAAATGAGAAAATGGGAATATCTCCGACCAAAAATGAGAACATGGGAATTTCTCCTACAAAAAATATTAAAATGACATGGATAGAAAAAAACGGCATAATTAGCAAGAAACGAGGAAAGAGAGAAAAAGGGAGGAGGATAGAATGTGTGTATATATGTATAATGTATATGTGTGTGCGTGAAACAGCGTGAGTAAGAGCGTGAAACAGTAGCACAAGTAAAAAAAAACAATAGGTATTGAAATATAAAAAAAAACATTACAAGCATGTAACAAAAGATTAAAAAAATTAAATAAAATAAATTAAAAAAATAATGAGAAAAACCAATTTTAAATTACAAATAATAATTGTTCTTTTAGAACTAGTGCTGGTGACATAATAATAAAGAATGAAATGTATTAACCTATATGTACCTACATTATTGCTAGCTGAAGAACATGTTAAGTATAATCTAGTAAGAAAAATCCGTGTAATTCGGCCACCGCAAAGTAAAGCAAAGCAATGCGCCGCTCGGCACATAACCTACATCCTCAATTTATTTGCTGATGCACACAAAAACGAAACGTTTGAGTTTTATGAATGAAACTCTAGAGATAACAAAGACTCCAAATAATGACCAATCGGTTCCTCCGCTGAGAGGAAGCGTAAAAAATGTCACCACAGTGGTTGTAAAATATTTTATACTAAAACACCTTTCGTATATATTGTCTAGATTTTACTTTAGGCAAATATATCTCAGTTCATATACTACCATATATTATAAAAATCTAGTTCAAAATAGGGATCCATTTTTTAAAATATTTAGCAGGCATACATTGCAGTTGTTTGATACAAATTTTAGTTTATTTTGAGTTTTTCTTAAAGAATAGAAAAATTATATAATACCTACTGACACAGATAATATTAAAATATACAGAAATCTCCAAGTAATATTACTTTGTATTATTTCTCGGGCAACTTACATGTACTATATACATATGTCATATATTAATTTAGGGTACATATAAACCTAAACACCTCAATTTCAAATCAAATCCCTCAAATACCAATGTTAAACAGTGTGTTTCTAGAAAAAATAGTATAAGTGTTTTCAACACTTCTCTAGTGAATGTTCGTCACACAATTTTAAAATTCAGCCTAAATTCCAATAAAAAAATATCCTTTTTTACATATTTTTTTAAAATTACTCCATAACTATGTGTCGTAGATAAATAAATATATTATATGCTTAACGAGTGAATAAAATCAAAGTGAATGACCGATAAAGATTTTTCATTTCAAGTAAAGTTTGTTCCTAAAATGCAAAAAGTCAACAAATTTGGGGTCTCCGATAATTTAAATCACGTATAAACCTTTTTTAACGCACTCCATAGTTACCCTTACTAACGCGTAAATTCGTAAATGCGTGAATGTTTTCAATCACCAAGTTTAGCGTTATATGTCCTCTTAACGCGTACTCAATAACTAGTTGCCCCATTCTGGAGACTTATGATATTTATCGTCTCAGGCTTATATACAGGCTTAAAACACAATTAATTTTTTTTAGTAAGCTTAACAAAAATGACGATCCGCTATATTGAGACACCACAGTTCTTTACTTCTTACTATGTACTAGACATTGTATAGTTTAGTAAGTTGTTAATTATAAGTAATTAAAAAAAATTATTGCAGCTGAAGAAAAAATGTTCTGGATAGGATATAAATAAGTAAATTGAACCGAATACGCATCAAATTATATATTTTTTGTTTCCATTTGAAAGAGTAAAACGAGCGCATAAGGCGACGAATAATGATTAAAAATTACAAACTATGTACTGACTCCGAAACTGACGTGCTAATAATTCCCTCATATTGCATTTCATATTTGGCAAACAAACATGTAAGATTGAGAACGTGTGTTGAAACGATTGGGCAGAAGTTGGTTAAAAAGATAAAAACACCAGTGAGGGGATCGTACGTGCGTTGAAATCTCCACCACACCTGAGTGGTTTAGTGCAGGGCTATCGTACGTACATACGAGTATGGTGTGGTGACCGCAGACGGATTTCCTACACCAGCCCAGGTTAGGCGACTCACTACAATTTTATATACTCCCATCATCATAATCTACCTTTATACTGACCTATTATATTATATACCTATATATACATGTCCCGTCTGACTTACATCAGGCACTTATTATTCTGCTAGTCATAAAATATTCGCTGTTGACCAAATCAAAACGTGTACAAATCATATCATTGCATGTTTTATTTCGATAAATCTGTTTTCATGTCTGTCTGATATAAAAATAGTCAAGGTAAATTTACATAAGTAGGTAACTACCTAAATTGAATACTTTTATAAATGCATAGTTAGTAGGTATACACAAACATTGGATTTTTTTCCTGCTGGGAGACAATTATATTTTTTGTCTAATTATTAGTTAAAATTAATTATTAATATTTATTCTAACTGCTTTTCTTTTTTTGTGTTGTTTTCGTCTTCTCTTATTTTCTATGTTTTTTTTTTCTTTTTTGTATTCTAATCAATATGTATTTACCTATATTCTGTGATCGTCCAAGGCATTGCTGAAAATCAGCTGGAATATGGGTGCCCACGGGTGTACAGCCAACTTGTTGTAAAGAGACGAAACTGGAATATATATTTATAGGCAAACCGAGAAATCAGACACGTACAAGACTTACAACCTGTCATCGGCTGATTTACGTGATGACCTTAAGCGCTTGTGCAACATTTAGCAACAATTATGCCTTTTTATTATTAACTTCCCATGTCAATCCAAATTTTGAATTTTATATATTTATTTATTTAAACAAACAATACTTACAAAATATACAATATTACAATATTTACAGATAATATAATGTTAATGCATATTTATGTATGAGTCAAATTCAAAAAGAGGATTTCTCGTATTTTGAAGTGAATATTACCTATGTTACAAATTTACATCATGTCATTTTTTATTGACAAACTTTTTATTTTTATTTTTTTCAACATCTCGATAGAGACGAAGTTGGGATACTGTAGAAGAACCAGGAACTCGAGGCACCTACAGGGCTTACGACCTGTCATCGGCTGGTTTACGTGATCACTTAATGCGCTTGCGCAACGTTTACCAATTATGCCTTCTTATTGGATTCCCTTAACAATGTAATTTATTGAAAGTTTTATATTTTTGAATCTATGAAGTAACGAAAAAGTATTTTTTGTATCATTTGACTCCCGAAAGAGAAAAAAATCCAATATTTGCGTATATGCCATTAAAAAAATATTCGATTTACATCATGTCGTTTGAAATGAGCTGAGAACTGCATCGCCTATTTATCGAATGACAATGAAACTCATTTCTAACACCATCTATTAAGAAAATAAATATTCATCCCCGAATCGTCTTTTTTGAAATATTAATAATTTGCCAAAATATTGTTTTAATTTTTATCAGAAAATAATATTAAAATACAGTAACGTATAAAGAACGAATGTACCTACCTACAGACGTTGATTTTTATTGGATTTCTTGTAAATATTTGTGCGAAAAGTCAATTTTTCTTTTCTTTGTGGTTATGACTATTCAATATTATACTGGGAAGAACATCCTTAGTTGATTTAAATATGTATAGTGTACATATACCTATCTATAGAAGGAACATATCTATTTAGCATCTTGATCACATGTACCTAATATCTTGTAAAACCACGCATTTGACCACAACACGGAATTACACACGTATTTTGTTTTTCTACGTTATTTGTATATCAATCTACTTACATATATGTAGGTACTTACCTATATGTTATATGGAGGTACATCTGATACATACATACACTTGTGGTTATCATTTTTATAAGGTCATGAATACAAAGCATTTCAATATAATATATGCAATGACAACAGAAAATAAATAAGATATTGAATGAAAACACCTCATCCAAAAGACCTTCAGGAAAACAACGACAAAGATGGAGGAATATTGTGGCTCGTCATCCATATCTCATCAAGAACAAGAATCACGGACAACAGGATGTTTAGTCCTAACACAATTAGAATAATTGGAATGGGTAAAAGGACTACGTTTATTTGAAAAAATAAATTAACATCTCAATAGTGACGAAGTTGGAATATTATAGAAGAACCAGGAATTCCAGACACCTACAGGGCTTACGACTTGTCATAGGGTGGTTTACGTATCACTTTTTGCTCTTGCGCAACGTTCTCCAATTATGCCTTCTTATTGAATTCCTTTATAAATGCAATTTTGAAAGATCTATAAATTTTAATAATGAGAATCAGATCGTTAGAAAATAAGACAAATGTTTTTACTATCGCCATCTATGAAGTAACGAAGAAACCTGTTTTTTTGAACGCCATCTATTGAGCAATTATTCTAGCGTATATGCAACTTTAAAAAAATAATCGAATATTATGTTTTGTGCAAAAGGATCACTTTTTTTTAAATTAAACCTCTTTATACGCTGATAAATTTAAATATTTTGAGACTTTTGGTATATTGGTTTAACTCATGGGTTAACACAAATGTATACAATTTTCCTTTCTCGAGAATTTTTTCTAATCCAACAAAGTACCTATTTGCATTTATGGCGCGATTTTACCAGTTTTGTCCATCGTTCAGCATTAAATGCTGAACAAATTTTCTTTTAAAAGTAAGTTTTCCGTAGTTTTCCAACATTTTTCTTTACAATTCAAAAGTTCCTTTTACTGAATTTTGCGTATCAATCTTGATAGAACTCCATATTCTCGTTAGAACAGAACGTATTCTCCATATTTTTTATAACTCCATTATTATTCATAATTTGTTAATAAAAATGAATTTAATTGATTATTGGCGAGGATTTTTTAATTTCAAACGACTCCAGTCATTCATCTGAATTTATTCATCCCACACTAATATTTGTTCCATATCTATATCACGACTACGATTATAATGTATGATCAACTTATTAAAACGCAGCGTAGCTGAATATGAAAATTTAACTATATAGCAATGTTCTTAACGTGGAGCATACTTGAATATTATAATTTTTCACCCCTAATTATTATGATTACATACATATCCTATTAAGTATAATGATCTCCATACTTGGCTAAATAGCTGGTCATATTAATATGATCGGTGATCAATATAATCATCTATGTGTATGCACATGTACCTAATTAACTGGTTTTTAATGATCACCGATCATTACAATTTAGTTATAACTGTATACACTGATCGAGTAGGTAGTTACTATCTCATACGTACTTTATCACCATGTCACATAATTTATTGTTATTTGCATAAGGTATTTAGATATCGGTAATTGTAACATATATGAGAGACCAGCATACTATTATTTTACCATGATAGATAAATAGAGATAAATAACATGAGAGTACAGGTTTCCATTATTTCGTTTTCCTGTGCAGCAACATATTATGAATATTAAATTTATAATCATGTGGTATGTACAGAAAAAGGAGAGAAAATAATTGAGATAGTTAATCGTGGTCTGAAAATGATCAGTTTACTTTTCTGTGATATTTTAATTTGCATAACATTATCGAGAAAATTAACGGGAAAATTAAATGCTTCACTTGTAATAAAATAAATAGACACGTGACAAAGTATTTAATTGCTATAATCTGATAACTATAATAACATCTTAATCATATGAAAAAAATAATATTAGAAATAAAGATTATTTACGTATATACGATTTAATTTATTCTTGCACTACAACGTTCACCATTTTTTATAATAATTTATTCCCTAATAAAATCTATATTTATATGCATAGAATGAAATTGTATATATGTATGTATATTTTATTAAGGTGTAAAAAGTAAGTAAAATATAAATTCATACATTTACATTACATGCATAAATTACTTGCTTCCTTTGTATCAAAGTGGGGAGCCAAAAATGCCAAATTGCGTGTATTTTCTTCCAAATAACCTGTATTCAATGGAATTGTAATAATGATAACAATAATAATAAATCTTTATTAGCTAAAATAAAATTCAAACAAAATATGATGTACAAAAGAAAACATTATAATGGCCAAAAAGCGGACTTGTTGATAAATTAACGTCTTCCAGTCAACCTAAAATAATAGTATAAATATAAATGAACACTTTCTTGCTTCCTGTGTAAGTGGCGAGTCTGATGCCAAATTACATGCAGTTTCTTCCAAATATCCTGTATTTAATGGAATTGTAATAGTATAAATATAAATGAACACTTTCTTGCTTCCTGTGTAAGTGGCGAGTCTGATACCAAATTACATGCAGTTTCTTCCAAATATCCTGTATTTAATGGAATTGTAATAGTATAAATATAAATGAACACTTTCTTGCTTCCTGTGTAAGTGGCGAGTCTGATACCAAATTACATGCAGTTTCTTCCAAATATCCTGTATTTAATGGAATTGTAATAGTATAAATATAAATGAACACTTTCTTGCTTCCTGTGTAAGTGGCGAGTCTGATACCAAATTACATGCAGTTTCTTCCAAATATCCTGTATTTAATGGAATTGTAATAGTATAAATATAAATGAACACTTTCTTGCTTCCTGTGTAAGTGGCGAGTCTGATACCAAATTACATGCAGTTTCTTCCAAATATCCTGTATTTAATGGAATTGTAATAGTATAAATATAAATGAACACTTTCTTGCTTCCTGTGTAAGTGGCGAGTCTGATACCAAATTACATGCAGTTTCTTCCAAATATCCTGTATTTAATGGAATTGTAATAGTATAAATATAAATGAACACTTTCTTGCTTCCTGTGTAAGTGGCGAGTCTGATACCAAATTACATGCAGTTTCTTCCAAATATCCTGTATTTAATGGAATTGTAATAGTATAAATATAAATGAACACTTTCTTGCTTCCTGTGTAAGTGGCGAGTCTGATACCAAATTACATGCAGTTTCTTCCAAATATCCTGTATTTAATGGAATTGTAATAGTATAAATATAAATGAACACTTTCTTGCTTCCTGTGTAAGTGGCGAGTCTGATGCCAAATTATATGCAGTTTCTTCCAAATAACCTGTATTTAACGGATTTGTAATAATATAAATGAACACTTTCTTGCGAACTGTGTGTTTTTTTTTGTAACATGTCCACGTAGGGGACACCAGCTATTAGGATTTGGGTCCATTTTACTCTTCCGAAGAAGCGCACTACATAGCGTTGGGAGGGGTTTGCAATCTAGAAAAGAGTCTATTAATTCGTATTTTAAAAAGACCCGGGTTGTACGAAGGTGGAAACACAGAATTCGGAAGATGCAAGTTGCAAGTCTATTGCCAAATGACAAACAGATGTATAAATTGAGTCTCAGTTGACAACATTGGCTAGGTCCAAGGGTTCTAAATGCGTAGGTACTGAGTCCCAAAACACTTACACTCGTGTTAGTTCAAAAATAAAATTCAATATATTATTGTATAAAGATCGTTACTGAGCATATATCTATGTTTGATTTAGATGCAAATGATATAACTTCTCACAAAAAACGTAATAATAAACCTTATTTACTGTGAATTTATGAAACTAATTATAAGAATTCTGCTTTCTACATCATCATATAAAATATGTATTCAAAATGTATTAAATAATAAGTAGGTAAGTACATTTGGAGATATTAATCTTTCAAGAAAGATTATTATCTCCAAAGGAAAGTTCAGTATTGCTATAACTCACTCGTTTTGTATTTAAATAAAATAAATATAAATACTTATAAACATTAATATATTAGAATAGTTATGGGTGAAATGGCTCACGGATTTCATGACGTTTTTGACTGAAGAGTAAAGAACGTCATTTTATATTTGGAAAAGTATGACTATTGGTTTAATCTGCCATGTAATGTTTGCTCTGTATACATACATTCATTTCGTGTCTGTATCCATAGAGATCTAAGATAGATAATTATTAAATTAAAATTATATATTTCGGCATACCATCTAATTGTATGTAGGTTTACCGAATGGATTATATGTGAACATCGACTCATGTAAGTATATATTTATAATGTACGATGTAATGTAAGTACATAGATAGTTAAGCAGATAGATGTTACAATTACAATAGCCTATCCTAAAGCAATGCACAAGTCCGATATATGGTCATTATCTTGAATTTAATTTGTTGTATCAATGTCGTGTGCAGTCCTAATAGACTGGCAGGCTTGTGGCTATTGCTGTATCTGTATCTGGTCTATATACCTACCCAACATCATACAGATCTACCAGCAGTCGTGTTTCAAGTAATATACCACAGTACCTTCCAATTCTTGTCTCTCTTCTACTTACCACGAACCTATATTGCCCACTTCGATATATTTACGTCGATTTCTTTGTTACATTTCTAAACTACAAATGTTCTCAAATTGTTATACGGTTTGCCACCATATATGGTGAAAAACATGTAAGTACCAACCTTTCTGAATGGTGTATTTGAAAGAGTATTTGAGTATTTATTGGTTTACTGGTAGTTACCCAGTCATATGAGATCATTAAGAAAAGCATGAAGGATATAATCATGACTATAGATGGACAATATATATAGCGCCATTTTTGTGTTTTACCTCAAGAGCCCTTAACAATAATTATCGCTTAATCACTATATGAGTTTTTTCTCACTCTTCACTTACCCAAGGGGGAGTTATGATTGCGCAATTAATGGAGTTATGATTGCGCAATTAATGATACTCAACCAGGACATCTGTCTCCTTCCGGTCTTTATTTTTGACTAGTATTCTTAATTGATCATCCAGTGGCTCCACAGCCCGTTGCTAGCCTTGACCTCATCCAGCTTTCCTCGCCATCTTCCTATATCCTGGTACGTATTCCTCAAATCCTTTACACCAAAAGCCTCAACATACCGCTGCACGCCACCCAGCCATCGGAGTTTGGGTGTACCAACGTTGCGTCAACCTTGGGGCTTTGTGTGGATGATCCTCTTTAGCACTCATTCTTTTTTCGTGTCGTGCCCATCGCAGCCTCCTTATTTTTATTATTTATATAATGTTGGGCTCATTTTAAGTACCTACTAGAATTGTCTCGTATTCTATTAAATTTATAGAGTAAAATAGTTTGATGTGTTTTGTAGATGTTCATTTTATGTAGGTACAATTAATTATATTTATTGAATCTTAAAAATTGATATAAATTTAGTAATTATTTACGATATACCTAGGTACTCGTAATTCCTGATAGTTGTTCTACCCGCAACATACAAATATTGAATAATATTTTATTACTTTTTTGACTATTTTTTTCGGGCGTATTTATTAATATTTTTTCATTGATATATATTTGTTTTTACACTAAATTAATTAGGCAGCTATTTGTTTAAGCATAGGTATATATAATGAATGTCTGAGAATCGCTGGTCCATATAATTGCATTTATAGAGTCATTTGATTAATACTATCTGGTATAAAGTGATCGAACATTATTCTTATATCTACAATATTATTGTTACAATAAAAGTAAAAGGATAAAAATTGACCTGTAGTTTTATTCCCTTTTTTGAATCGTATTAGAGTTCTATCACAAAGAATAACGCTCACGTTGACGGACAATCTCGTAGTTTTTTAATCTCGTCTTAATTGTTTGCACACTCAATTTTATAAAAAAAATTGTGTTTATAGAAAATGAACAAGGTCATCTATTCTTCCCTCATCACCACCCGTTCTGCTTATGGGAACTTGAAATGGCCCCTTGCAAACTCTGAAAGAACACATAAGAACATAGAAGAGTCCGGAGAACAAGGCCGTCTGTTAATAAATCCAAATACCCTGTGGGTCTTACTTACTATTTATAATATGAGTTAATCCAACGCAATTTCTAAGTAAGTTTTGGCCATATAAAAAACTGGTCTCAGCTTAAACACAAATTTCAAATAGTAAGACCATGTTAGTTTATTTTGTGTATAATTCTTCTTCCGAGTTCTATTAAAAATTGTCGATCGACAAACTAAACTTAATGTCTGGGTTCCTACTTTTTTTTTTAAATTTTATTAGCACACCGCAATGAATGGATATTTTTCGTGTTAAGCTTTAAGAAATTTCTTAGTACCTACGTTTTTATAAATTCGGGCACAAGATGCGATCAAATTAAAGAAATTCTTATGAAAATGATAAATTTCGATCGTTTTATTTTGTATACTTATAGGTATTTATTCCGACAACCAGTTATATATACCTAACGTGCGTTTTTTGAATAAATAAAATATTAATTTTATTTATTTAACTTTTTATACGTAAGAGTCTATTTTCATCCATTCTGTTTACATGTGAGTATAATAAAATATAGTAAATAGACTCCTACGTATCGCTGTCCAAGAGAATCCAGCTGGAAGAAGATCACCAGGAAGACCTCCAAAGAGATGGCGAGACAGTTGGCAGTCCACATCGCAGGAGACAGAATAGCGGTAAAAACAGATCTTCGGATCAATGAAAAGGAAGAAGAAGAACTTTTTATACATAATATAAATAAATTGAATGCACACTGGCGGGCTTATTACCATAAATAGGCAAATTATTCCAACCAACCAGAAAACAAAATAAAGTAGGTATTTAAATAAAATAAAAGTTGAAGTATATGCATTGATTATTCTGCGTAAAAAAACAATTTAAATAAATAATCAATTAAAGTTATGTCACAAAATCAAAGATCAACAAACTTTATCATCTTGATTTCAATACAAATATGTACTTACGTACCCATTCATGTCATTGTGTACCGATTACTAAATAGAAATATTATCACAATGACATTTAAGAAAGTCATGTTGATGTGAAGAACAGACGAGTAGGTATAATTGGAAGGTTCAATGCAGATCTTTATATAGATTTAGATAACAACAAAACAAAATCATTCATTACGATCGATAACTATATGATATTTATTGCGTTTGTTCATTTAAACAAACTCCATACAATGTTTGATGTTATTATATTATACCAATCATTACCATCAGAGATAACAACTCCATACTATTCTGAGAAGTCAGAAATTACAAACATTTCCAAGTCGTAGTTATACATTTTACAAACTTATACCCGTTTAGAAGACATAATAAGATATGTACCTTATATTAAAAGTTTTGTCTAAACGGATCCCTATTCAGCTTTCGACATTAACAAGTATTAGTGTAGTGCAATAATTTTGTACTACACTTATACTAATTCCTATACAAAAAAGAAAAAAAATATTATGATAATCGGGAATAAAAATGAAAAAATGCGCACCCGTCAACCAGTCGCTGGTTGCCCTTCATGATATGGTATGACATGATTGTATCAATGAATGATATTAAAATATTTTATAACGATAACTTAACCGTGCATTAATGTATAAATAAGCAAATAAATAATCAAAATAGTAAATAAATAAATGTATAAGTAAATAAATATATATATACAATTAAATAAGTAAATAAATAAAGAAGTAAATAAATAAATAAGTAAATAAATAAATAAGTAAATATTTAAATAAATAAATAAAAAAATAAATAAATAAATAAATAAATAAATAAATAAATAAATAAATAAATAAATAAATAAATAAATAAATAAATAAATAAATAAATAAATAAATAAATAAATAAATAAATAAATAAATAAATAAATAAATAAATAAATAAATAAATAAATAAATAAATAAATAAATAAATAAATAAATAAATAAATAAATAAATAAATAAATAAATAAATAAATAAATAAATAAATAAATAAATAAATAAATAAATAAATAAATAAATAAATAAATAAATAAATAAATAAATAAATAAATAAATAAATTGTGGGGCCTCAAAGGACCACAGCCAGCGACTGCGCAGCCGTTATGCGCATCGCATTTGCGCAGGCGCAGATCACCCGTTCGAGCTGCCGACCTGCGCCAGCCTTCTATTTCATTCGTGTTGGAGCCCCCTCTTCGCCGAGCCGTTTTGAACGGACCGCGCTGCAGTACTTCGTACCATCGATCATCGATCTATATATTTGATTTTAAAGTATTATTTAAATTTGTTACTTATTGGGAATTAAAAACTGTAAGTTTATCCATTTCTATTATTTTATATTTAATATCCTTACATCATATCTATTTTAGAATTTGTGCATTTAAGTAGAACAAACGTGGATTGGGTTTATACGGGTTCGATGCCGTACGTATAAACCCATAGAAGAAACCCACGAAATAAATAAATAAATAAACAAACAAATAAATATATCAATAAATAAATAAATAAATAAACTTATAAATAAATATAAAAATATTTTTTCCCTTGGGTTATCTCTATTGTATCTCGCCAGTAATCAATTAGTTCATTCCGTTAGAACGTTTAAAACTTCAGCCACATGAAAATATGTATTCCTAAAAATTTTGAGATTGTAGAATAAATATTTTTTAGTTTCAGAAACTTACTGTAATTTTCTCTTCCGGGTAATTATTTGTTCAAACTCATGGTCTCTCTTCACAATTCCAACTTGATTCAGGTGGGTTGCCGAACTTAAAAAAAAACTCATGGTCTCCTGGGAAAGCCCGAATATGTGTTTTTTTACTACACAATGACAGTTGAATCATATATTAGTTCTTCTTACTCTTCGCGATTTATTATTTACCAGTATTTGGTATGAATAAAACCATTGGTTATGTTTTGTAAACGATCCAGAAAGCTTTTTGTGAAATCGATTGATTTCCCAAACAATTTTACTTTAAATCACCGATAAAACAAATGCATTTAAGGCATCTATTTGTGTTGTAGCACTAACTAATTTAACGATTTTCTGTTTATGGTGAAATTTTAACTGTATCTCGAAGAGATAATGCAATTTATTACATTAAGGTGTGTGACTTCTGTCCTTAAGAGCAAAATGATATAGCAAAGTCCGGCCGCTGTCAGAATGCTCCACTTTAAGGCAAGACGTATGGGGGGCCATAAAGCAAATTGGTAACAATACTGAACATATTATATTAATACCGCTGACTTCAACCGGTTCGTATTTATTTTATCTATTTTGTTCACAACATTTCCCATCTTTGCGATCCCCCGACTAAATACACAAAAAAGACAATTACAAAAACTCGGAACTGTGTTAAATCAGGGGTTAATTTAGTCACTTGTTTTTACTCTACACTGCTATGCAATAGTGAAGAGTCGCATTTCTATACAGTATTCTTGTACACCAAAATCTCAATGGGTGCCATGTAGAAAGTGCATACTTTGAGTTACTTCATGACGTTTTTGTGTATTCCGTAATCCGTACGCCCTACACTGATATGAAGATTTGTGTCCTCTGTACAGACCAAACTACATAAAAGGCCGATGAACTTCGTATTGATACCATATAATATGTGAAGTATATTAACTTAGAAATGATTCGTTTTTCATAGACAACGGTTCATTTTTCTTTATGATTTCATCTGTTAGACCTGAAAAAATGCCCTTCCTCTGATAATTCGATATTTTTATTTTGTTTGAATTATGTTATATGTAATCTTTACAAAATTGCATTCAGAATTTGTCAACCTTAAAAAAAATATATAAAAAGACATTGATTTTTTTGTATGAAAAATATATTTATAAGAAGAAAAATTTTTATGTTGAGTAATTTGATCTTCTTCTTCTTCTTTAGTGTCTTTAAATAATTTAATTTTTTAATTCTTAAATTCTTGTTTAAATAATTTTCTGCCAGTGCCTAGCAACGTCAATAGCACAATCATTGCCCACCATAAGATCGTGCATGGTGCAGTTTACTGATTAATTTACAGTATTATTTGATTTCATTATTTCTTTATATGATTTCATATATTTATGATTTTTTACTCTCCACTATTATGAATGTAGTATTCATCTACATCTACATACTATCACGCCATCATCCTCACGGAGTAGGCAGACAGAACCAAACCCCATATTCGTCTATCTTGAAAATGCATCACCTCTTCAACATTCTTGTATCGGTCTCATACATTCTTGTCTATTGTTAGAGCATTTTTTTAACAAACAGTAAGTACGTTGATAGTGTACCTATTCTATGCATTTCGTGTCAATTTTTTTGTGTGTATGTTGTATTTGAAAACTTTTCTCCTTTGGAAAACTAATATTTATTAAGGAAATGTACTTCACATAAAGTGCATTTAGGGATCGTAAACCTTTCTAGAAGTAAAAATCTACACTTACTAGATATATAGTGGAGAGGATAGTGATGGCCACAACTCACTCGTTTTTTTTTCAGTGATAAAGATTATTCACTGTTTTTTATAGTATCTTATAGACAAAATCGAGTGGAAGCAGGTGAAAAAACATATATCCATCAACTGGAAAAAGAAGAAGAATAAGTTCATGCTTCAAACACAAACACCTATACTGTGGAATAACTGAAAGATGATAAAATGTATAAATCTGTAAAAGTAAAAATAAGCATTTACCATCATATAAATATTTGATGAGGAACCTCAATAAGATGACTGAAACTCAATCATTGGTGAACGTTGCGCAAGCGCATAAAGTGATCATGTTAACCAGCCGATGACAGCTCGTAATCCCTGTAGGTGCCTTGAGTTCTTGGTTCTTCTATAATATTCTGACTTAGTCTCTATTAAGATGATAAAAATTTGTCTTAAAAATGTTTATGATCGTATTTTTCTTGAACGATATTTATTCTTTTTCCTATTATTCCATATAATAGGAAATAAATAGATCATTCATATTGATGCAAAATGCATGTAATATGAATGATCTACTATTACACGGTATTACACGGTGAATGATGAATGGCAAACATAGGGTAGGTAAGTAACTATTTTTATTATGCAACTTCGTCTTCGTCTTGGATTTTATATCTTCAAGAGAGCATGAAATGAGTATTTACTTTGTGAATCTGGTAACTGGAATAATCGGCTAATCCTCCCACAACCAGTCTCAGTAAAAGATTATTTGAGTCGTAGCTAAAGGAAAAAATTCAATTACCGACGAAGTATTTTTTTCTATTATTGAAGACGACATTCTAAATTATTGAAAAAAATAATGCAATTAGTAGGTACCTATCTGTCTAATTGACAGTTATCATTTTTGACATAATGTAATTATTGTAATTCTAGACTTAGGAATATCATTTTGTATAGTGGACCCATACAAAATTTAAACTTTTACTTGTCATAGAAAAAAAGCTGATTTTTTTCTGTAAAATATACCACAGCGGAAACATCAATTGGATAATATTAGTTGCATGTAACACATGAGATCCAACTGTCAATAGCGATAGTAGGTATAGTTGAAGAATAAGAATCAAACTATAAACCCATAAATACAAATTATTTAATATTTTAAGATATTTGATTTTCTATACAACACATGTACCAAGGTATGTATGTCAAGATAGGATAGTATGGAGGTCAGTCCTTTTTTCTACCCAGAATATGAAAACAGCATGACGGTATGTATGTATGTTTGGAGATTTAAGTATCAAACTATTAAGTCTTCTTACATATTGTGTATAGGCGACTACCATACAAATTGTATGAAGCGATGTCGTCACTAAATTCAATTTTTATAAAAATTGTTAAAAAAAATTTTAGATTAACTTGTTCAATATTAATATTTTTATAGAAAATTAAATTATCTAGTTGGGGTGTTTCGGCTTTTTTCGATATTTTTAAAAAAATTGGAAATATAGGCAGTTAAACTCATAAATTTATCATAATTTTTTTTTTCTTAATAAAAAATGTTTGAAAAACCCTGGAATTTTTTTGAAAAAAACTGATTTGAGATTTTGTATATGTCTACATTTGTACCAATTTTCAGCGTTCTAGCTTTTATGGTTTCTGAGATATATGGAAAAATAAAGTAAAAATTTTGGGCTCTGTAAATTGAGCGGATCAAAAGTTATAAGGGGGGAACGGACACACACACACACACACACACACACACACACAGACACACGAAATGTTCTACTCCGAATTCTGAGTAAATCCGTGTATGGAACATATATGCTGCGAAGCCTCTAAGTTGGTGTTTTTTGACTTCAAAGTTGAAAAAGCCGTGAAAAAAGTAGACCTCTGCATACAATTCTCGCGTATCCTGGCTTGAAACATTGTCGATATGTTAAGAGAACAAAGTTCTCCTGAACAAATGGACAGTTGGACAACTGGCGTTTTAAGTAGCAATTATTAACACTTTGAAGTCTGTTATATCCAAAAGCCACCACTACTCATACTATCCAATCGTTGTGATCTGCTGTAGTATCCTTTTACAGAAAAATAATCAGCCTTTATACTATGACGTAAATTTGGCTATCATTTATTTTATTAACTTTCATTTTTAAATAAATAATTTGGATGCACAGTTTGACCAATAAATTGGAACTCAGCTATATTTTTGATAGGCTAACATCTAATCCTATCGTTACTTATATTGTCATCCATACATTATTCCAAAGAGCCGCGTCCCTTGTGTAATATGTATAGACATCCAAACGCCAAATATTTCCTACCTCCATAAAAATGATCCTCCGTTATTTTGGCAACCAACATTTCTAATAAGCGAATTTATTGCCATATAACAATTTCTTCCAACTAACCAGTGTTTCCAGCCCAGAGAAGTAACAATAGCGTGAGAAATGAATTTAAATAAATTTTTCCTCTGCTGGGGATCGAATCCAGGACGCCCGCACAGCAACCTAACGGCTTACCAACTGTGCCACGGCGGTCGACTTCGTGATATCTCATTCACACGTATTGTGATTGTAACATAATTTTTTTTCTCAGTCCATCTCTATTGTCTATCGTTCATTTTTTATTATTTTACTATGGTATTACCACCTCAAAGGTCAATTTGTATTGAAAAAACTTTTTTTTGGCCCTACACCGACGTCTGAATTCTTCATAATAAAAATTTAAACTAATCAATCTCTCTTATGGAGTTTATTATAGTTTTGAAATTAAATAAAAATTAAAAAAAACTAAGCAACAATTCGAGTCACCGTGGTCAGTTTACATTATAAGGTACTGAGTATATTAGATTGTCACGAGCTAAATACACATTCCATTACAATATGAGTTCATACTGGCCATAGGTATATAATATTATAAGTTTATAGGTATTAAATAATTACTATTATTGTGGAAATTACATACGAACATACATTCATATATCCAATTATTTTCATTACAGTTTATTAGTTATACCTAGGTACATTGGGGTATGTTAAATTACACCATAGACAATGAGATTTGACCTAATAAACAAAGGTAATCAACTCGAAATATGACTGTAGCGTTATTGAATTTGAAAAATGCTAAATAATGCTCAAATCTGCAACCATCTGTCATAATCTGCAACCTTAGCCAAGTCACGTACAATTCTTCATTTTGCAAAGTCTTTATTTATGTAGGTAATCATAATTTTCATTGGATAGGTGTTTTCTTAACTATCTCTAATTTTAATTACCTTTTAACCCCATATTTACTGCACATAAAATTACGGATTTAAAAACTTACCGATATTCCCTCACCAGGTTATAAATAATTCATTTTTACTCCTCACTACCAAAAGAGGAGTTATGAATAGGTACATAAGTATTTTTTAAGGTTATTTTTTTATTGCAGATTATCAACTAGTATCATGCTGAGATTTTATTCTGAAAGTTTCATCACAATTTATCTTTGTGTGTGTGTGTGTGAGTGTGTGTGTGTGTGTGTGTGTGTGTGTGTGTGTGAGTGTGTGTGTGTGTGTGTATATATGTGTGTTTGTGTGTGTGTGTGTGTGTGTGTGCATATGTGTGTTTGTGTGTGTGTGTGTGTGTCTGTGTGTGTGTGCAGTGTGAGGGTGTGTGTGTGTGTTTATATACCTAATATCTAATACTCGTTTAGACCCCAATAGATTTTTAAGGATATCTGAATCAAATATTTTAAAGTGACCCAAAGCTCAGGAAACTTAATATATTTTTAAAAAGGCATATCACTTTCATAAAATGGCATTGAAAAATGATCAAGTTTTCGTAATAAAATATTTAAATCAAAAATAATTAAGCAAACTCATATCATAAGAACGCTGAAAAATTTCCAAACAAAATATGAATACTTTGTGGAGTGACTTGGTTGTGAGGTGTATAGCGTTGGCCACAACCCGCTCGTTTGTGGCTGGCATAGCAGGTCGTTTTCAAGCGTAATAATGAAATAACACAAACATAAAATGCAGTTTTCCAATTGTATATTTAAGATATAATACAACACTAGCAGACCCGCACAACATTGCCCGTGTAGGTACTCTCTTTTATAAGTAAATCTATTAATTGTACCTAAATATATTATTTTTTAAAAAAATTCTATAGTTATTTATTTAAAAAAAAAGTTAATTTTGTCAAACTCAAATATGCATGTTTAAATAATACATTAAAATAAAATTCTTAACGGGTGAACGTAATCAACATCCCAGAAACACTATCAAAAATCAAAGTCCATAGTTTCGTCGCTAGAGCGTGCACAGACATATAGATGCACAAGCTGTCATACAGTCAGACAGTTGGTTTTATTAATATAAGATTATAATATGGTACATGTTGATACATGTGCAGTGCAATGCATTTGGTAATATTTAGATTCGTGATTTATATTCAACGTTGTTATTTGTCGTCTACCTATAAACTCATAAAACAGGAAAATTACAAACCATGTTGGTACTTAAATACCTACATATATCTCGTATGCAAGAGGTAATAATTTAATCTCATACTACTTTGCATAATTCTTAGACAAGTATTAATAATAATGCTATGCAGATTTTTATCTACATACCTAGTCTAAAGTATTAAAATACCTCAAAACGTTTATGTTGTGATCTTGTTTCATTTAAATATTATTCGTTTTACTAATGAAGATCCTTTAACACGCTTTTTATTACGGTTTGTCACTATGATAACGTTAAGAAATTTCAAACATCTTGTTAGAACATAAAATAAAGGAAATAGCTTCATATTAATGTTACAAATAAATTCATGAATCTTGATTGTATTATAACTCTATTACGGCATTTCCTTATATCTATGTCCTTCAATTACATAACAAAAGAGTAAAAAATACACTTGTCTATAGAGACACATACAATATCAATATGAAGTTCACTCAATTTTCCCTTACAGAAGCTATTTTACTTCTGTTATATACATTTTTCATACAAATATGAAATTTATTTCACATTGATATGGCAAACCATAGATTTTTTTCTTTAAATTTTGACAATCCTTGAATGCATTTTTGATGAGTGTGTTTTTGTTGTATCGAAATTTCAAACAGTAGGTAAAAAAAAACTCGATTTTCCAGATCGTGAGCATTTTGAAAATATGGACAGATGAAATTATAGAGAAAAAATTAACGGAAAACTAATCAGCTCTTGGTCTATGCACTTTACATAAATGATGTTAATATGAAGTGAATCGGACTTATGTACAGTTTGGGCTGTAGAGAGGAAACAAAAATATCAACATAAATGATGAAATCATAAAGAAAAAATTAAAAGTTGTCTATGGAAAACTAATCAGCTCTAGGTCTTTGCACTTTACACATATGTTGTAAATATGAAGCCTTTCGGACTTATAGTTTGAGCTGTAGAGGACACAAAAAAATAATTAGTATATACGCCGAACGCCGTACGCCATACATACAAACACATCACGACGAAACTTACAGTGTGTACTCTCTACATGATACCCGTTGAGAAATTGATGTAAAGAAAATACGCTTAAAAATTGTAAATCTTGACTCTCCACTATTCCTCATATACTCATAATTCTTTTTTAATATAGATTTTAAAATATTTATACATTAAAAACTCCTTCAGCGATGTTTTTATTACTTCTAAGTGGAAAGACGTTGCAAGCCTGTTGACATCTATGCCGATATCCTTTGATCGTTTTCAGGCAGAGGAAAAATTTATTTGAAAATATTTCTCGCGTAAATATTGCTTCTCTGGTCTGAAAACACTGACTTTTTGTAAAAATTTGAAATATGGCAATAAATTTGTCACTTGCAAAGGGTGTAAGGGAGTGTTGAAATAAAATTAAATTAAAAGGCGTTTGTTAATGAAAAATAAACAAACGCTTCAATTAAAAAGTAAATTTTATTAAAAAATGATATAATGCCTGTAACAGATCGATGATACATAGTAATTTGAGGCCCACTAATAAGCACATGATCGCTCACGTATTTCGGATTATATTATCCCAAGTCATAAAATTAAAAATTATACAAACATTACGATCCATTCAAATTACATATGCTTCAATCACTCTACTTTACAATGTTGTTATTTTTCTTTCATTCATTTAATAACGATCATAATGTTGTACTTTCAAGACTGTATTGAACAGAAAAAAAAATAATATGATGAACTAACTGTTATGCTCACCGATATTTTTATTGTATGTTCATCATTTTATTAACATTGGTATGTACCGCAATTATACACTAGTTATATTTTGAAATGCACTGGGAGATATTAGAATGTAATATATGCGTTGAGTTTATTAATATATTATTAGAAATATATGTCAGTTAAATAATGTCTTCAAATAACGAATATCTTTCATTAATTTAAGCTGTGAAAAAAATGACGTAAGGATATTAAGAGTTTTTGTATAAAAAGGATATATTTCAATATGTATAAGTACGTTTTTTAGATTTTTTTAACAGTTATAAAAGAACATTTCTTAATTTCAATTACAATATTATTGACCCATTGATATTGTGGATACCTTGTGTATGGGACGAAATAACATTTAAATATTGTAACGAAATATGTAGTAGGAAAAAATAATACTTCTAAACTAATTCTAACATAAGGACATTAAATTCATTATACATATGTATACAATTTTATACAGTTAAATTTACATTATACATAAACATATTAATATATGAAACCGTTTAAGTGGAATAAGTGTAATTAAATCATTTAATGATCAAATAATTATTGTAGTCAACTTTTTACACTTTTTAAACATTTTACATATACTGCTCTAAAAAAATTATTATTAAAAAACAAATTAAATGGCATTAAAATCGAGTTGATTAAACGAATTCGCTATGCATTAAGATAAACATTATTGCATACGCTATCCATATTGATATATACAATCGGTATTGGTTCACTGTCCAATTTTATTAAACGTAGTCGTTGTGCATTAAGATAAACATTATTGCATACGCTATCCATATTGATATATACAATCGGTATTGGTTCACTGTCCAATTTTATTAAACGTAGTCGTTGTGCATTAAGATAAATATTATTTCATACGATATCCATATTGGTACACTATCGGTATTGGTTCACTGTCCAAGTATATTAAACGAATTCGTTGTGCATTTAGATAAAACATTTTTGCAAACGCTATCCATATTGGTACACTATCGGTATTGGTTCACTGTCCTAGTATATTAAACGAATTCCATGTGCATTTAGATAAAACATTTTTGCAAACGCTATCCATATTGGTACACTATCGGTATTGCTTCAGTGCCCAATTCATTGGACAAATCTTAATTATTATGTTATTTCTCCAGTATAACAGTAATGGCTAGATAAAACAATCGAAACCTAGGTAGATATAATACCTTCTTGTCAATGACTTTTTGGATTTATACAAATATTTTATGTTTTGTAATTTTGACATTGACATCTTCATATTAGTCTGAATTTTATGGTTCATTGAAAATAATAAATAAAACAAATATATGTAGGTATAACATACATAATTCTATGCTTTTTTAATGCACATTTTGATGTTTACATATAAAAAAAATAAATAGCATTCGGATGCACGATTTTATTTTCCCACTATTGTATAATTAGTCGGGTCAAGATCAGTCTCGCTATATAAAACATTATCAATAATATTTTTTAACGTAATAAAGATTCGCGGATTGCCACCAATAATTAATACAAAAAAATATATTATTTGTAATTAGGTACCGCAAACGAATTTATTGGCACAAAGATAAATTACCAATGTATTTTATGAAGGAGTACCCAAAAAAGTCACGGGAATATTTGTTTACAAAATGAAAAAATATGAATATATTACATACAATTTTCACAATATTAACGTCAATAAAAACTCTCCGAAAAAATCATATGTGAACAGGAAGTTTTTAATATTTACTTAAACTTTTTTTTAATCGTTTATTTATATTAAGTTATTTACACACACAATATTCATCATCATCATCATCAGCCTGTGTTTGCTCACTGCAGGACATAGGCCTCCCCTCTCCTTCTCCACTCTTCCCGTTCCTGTGCGACTCCCATCCACTGTGGTCTAACAAATCTTTTAATGTCATCCATCCATCTGTTAGGTGGTCGCCCTTGTGGTCTCTTGTCGCCACTCGGTCTCCACTCCACCAATCTTTTCGTCGATATATTGTCGGTCATTCTTGATAAGTGTCCTGCCCATCTGCACTTCTGCATACCTAGATATTCTCTCAACCACATCTGACAATTTGGTCTGACGTATTCAGTCATTCCTCTTCCTATCTTCTAGTTTTATGGCCAAAATTACACACACAATATTACAACTTTAAAACAATATAGAACGATATAAATACGTTGATAGTCTCTCGATAGAGTTGAAAACTTGTATTCGTACTTACGCATTATATATTATTTATACACACAAGTAAAATTCAACTTACAGGAATATGTTTTGCCAAAAATATGATTTTTTTAAGGCTATTTTAATTTTGTTATGGAGGGCATATCCAGTCAAACGGCGGAATGAAAACCCTCAATTTAGGTTCGGTTTTATAAAAATTTCTGCATAGAATACTCTTGCCACATAGGTTTATAACGTGGTTTATCACCACGATATAGGTCACCATAGAACGGAACTTGCTCTGCAGATCTTTTAATAATCTACACTGAAAAAAAATATTTTAAAATTAACCGAACTAAAGTGACTACAAAACAATTCGTTTTGTGATACTAAATATTTTGTGTTCTTAACCAAACATTTAAGTCATAAATAGATTAACTTTTATAACTGATAACAAAGGTTTGGCCAAAAACGCAGATAGCCAGTTCGGTGGTCACAATTTTTTTTTCAGTGTAATAATGCAAGAAGGCAGATCATTCATATAAGGTAAATTTCCCCCATATGACAGTAATTTCAGTGTAATAATGCAAGAAGGCAGATCATTCATATGAGGTAAATTTCCCCCATATGACAGTAATTTCAGTGTAATAATGCAAGAAGGCAGATCATTCATATAAGGTAAATTTCCCCCATATGACAGTAATTTCAGTGTAATAATGCAAGAAGGCAGATCATTCATATAAGGTAAATTTCCCCCATATGACAGTAATTTCAGTGTAATAATGCAAGAAGGCAGATCATTCATATAAGGTAAATTTCCCCCATATGACAGTAATTTCAGTGTAATAATGCAAGAAGGCAGATCATTCATATAAGGTAAATTTCCCCCATATGACAGTAATTTCAGTGTAATAATGCAAGAAGGCAGATCATTCATATAAGGTAAATTTCCCCCATATGACAGTAATTTCTGCGTTGCAGTTACAGTTTTCTTTGATATGTTGATTTTGAATTTTCATATTTTTTATTAACATTTCATTTATATTCTTGCTAACTGGTAATAATAGAATTTTGAGGATCGTCAGAAAAATATCAATTTTCTTGAGATACAGATAAACTATCATTCATTGCTTTGATCTCTTCTTTTGCTTCCCATAATATTTTTTTTTCAGTTATTCCTTGTCTCCTTTTATCTTCTTGTCTTCATTACTAGATATCCAGTATCCATCTGCTTCCATTCGTTTTTTCAGTTATTCCTTGTCTCCTTTAATCTTCTTGTCTTCATTACTAGATATCCAGTATCCATCTGCTTCCATTCGTTTTTTCAGTTATTCCTTGTCTCCTTTTATCTTCTTGTCTTCATTACTAGATATCCATAATCCATCTGCTTCCATTCGTTTTTTCAGTTATTCCTTGTCTCCTTTTATCTTCTTGTCTTCATTACTAGATATCCAGTATCCATCTGCTTCCATTCGTTTTTTCAGTTATTCCTTGTCTTCTTTTATCTTCTTGTCTTCATTACTAGATATCCAGTATCCATCTGCTTCCATTCGTTTTTGCCTTATTCACTTTGCATTCAGGTTCTTAAACAAATATAATAGATGCCTAATGCAGATGAAAATATATAAACTGACATGAATCAAAAATTATATTGTGTGATACGAAAAAAAAATTTACTCCTCACTAACCCAAGGGGATAAAGTGGAGAGTCATGATTTCGCAAATTTTAAGGCTATTTTTTCTTATTGCAGATTATAAACTAGTATCATGCTGAGATTGTATTCTGAAAGTTTCATCACAATGTATCTGTGTATGTATGCTGTGTAGGTACTATGTGCTGTGTGAAATGTACGGCGTGCTGTGTGCTATATTTTACTTGATCGATTATAGACAAAAGTACTAATTCGATTCTTTTGAAATGTTGCAATGTTTTATATCTAATAGTCGCTTAGAACTCATTAAATTTTGAAGGGTATATGAATAGTGATTCTCAATTTTTTTAACTGTCAAATATTTTGAAGTGACTCTACTCTAAGCTCGGGAAACTCGAAATGTGTTATTTTTATTTTCAAATTGATAAAAAGGCGCTCCACTCTCATAAAATGGCATTAAATATTTTATTATTATTTTCCATACAAAATTTGAATACTTTGTAGAGTGAGGAGTTAAGCGTTGGCCACAACCCACTCGTTTATTATAACAAGATGTTTTTTTTTGTGTAATATGTATTTGTATAGCTTCACATAATATTTTAATGGTATACATCAATACGTATTAAAATGTACATGGTCCATGAATTAGTGCATTTTTTGTTGGCACACTAGGTACCTACCTATAGAGAACCAATCATGTCTAGCAATTTCCTTGTTTCACGACATAGCTAGATTAACATGTTCAAATAGATACATAGATATGTAGGTAATGTGTACCGATTAGGGTGTCCATGATTTACCCACGGGTGTATCAAATGGACATGGATATATTGTGGTGTAGTTCGCACAGAGCAAATAGTGATCGAATAATAATAACAAAGACATAACAGTATAGACATAATGGTTGGTTGCTTCACAATGCTCCACATAAGAAAAAAATCAACGGCTTGTTCGTGAGCATCTCTTGTATGGGGTATTATTAGATTACCGAGTGGCTCAACAAAATGTACATTAGATATTTGATTTATTGATGTTTTTTTTTTTTTTTTTTATTTTATTTGAAAAAATGGGCAACGTACAATAATATTTTTTTAAACAAATATAATAAATAAGAATAGCAACATAAGTAATTGTAACTTAATCAGCCCACCTATGATTTCATGGTGCATTGTACTCACTACTGGTAATAAAAAAAAATATTATTCCTGTCTAACGTGGCTCCTGAAAAGAGTCCTGGACATACAGAATATGTCCACGGACCTGATCTTTTCCAAATTATTATACGTGGTAAGGCATCGGTACAATGGCGAATTTTGAGCGGCATTAGTGTTTTTTTTGTCTAAAATGAACGTTGAGGTGTGTCTTGTTCGTCTGTTTGGAATGTTGAAGTTAATAATTTTCAGAAGGTCTGTACAGTCAATATTGAAGTTTATTATGTCATAAAGGTACATTAAGTCTGAGGTCCTTCGTCTTGTCTGTAAAGTCTGCAATTCATGTTTGTAGTTATTACCAAATTTGTACTTCATATGTTTCAAAAATATTTGTTGTATTCATTCTATATTGTTAATATAAATATTATATTGTGGATTCCAGATGACTGATGCATGTTCCAATTGACTTCTAACAATAGTGTTATATAGTAAGATAAATGTTTTCACATGTGTGAATGGTTTGCATACTCTCATCAGGAATCCCAACATTTTATAAGCTTTTAGTGTAATTGTGTCAATGTGTTTGTCAAATAAAAGTTTACTGTCCAGTTGTAAACCTAAGTCTCTACAGTCTGATTTCTTATCAATCGCCTCCCTATTGATTGTGTATGTGTATTGTATTATACTCTTTTTCCTAGAGAATGTAATGGAGTGACATTTTTTTACATTTAGTAACAGCTTATTCGAGACACAATAAGAAGTTAGTCTATCAAGGTCAAGTTGTAAGTCCTCACAGTCAGTAATGTTTTAAAATAAATAAAAAAATAATAGTTTTAATCTTTAGGATTTTTATAAATGACTAACTACATACATACCTTTAATAACATAATCATTTTCAATTATCTTTTTATAGGTCGAGTTATTTATATATTTGTCTTTTATTTATTTTTAAGTTGAATTAAATGAAAGCCAGATAGCAAAAAGTAAAAAAAATATTTTTTTTGCTCTAATTTTAACGTATTTTTGATTTTGATCATAAAGTAAGTACATAGAGATGAGAAAAAAAATAACTTAAAAGGTGTTTTTTTACCATGTAAAAATTACATACATTTAATGGTTTAAATTACTTTTAAATAAATATTTTTGTCCACCCGTTCATCTAAAGCACATCTAAAAAGTAAACATGGAATTATGATAATGCTTACAGAAAGTATTTTGTTATGTAACATATTGATTTGTGAATCACATCGTTGGTTGAGTGGATAGAGTCACGGTTTGTGTAATGAGAGGTCAATGGTTCAGAGTACCAGGGATTAACATTCGTAGCATACCTGAATACAAAGATTTCAAACAATAATGCAACATTATTGAAAATATATTGGTAAATCATAAGATTGAGAAAGAGCCTTTTTTCTTTATTAAACAATGATTCCACATTTATTTTATCTAATATATTCAAATTCGAGGACCTAATTATTGCCACTGCAATGTAATACTTGATTTTTTATGTGTAATGATGTCTAAAACTCTTATAAGTATTGAAATGAATTTTTAAGTTGTCTCTAAAAATCAGAAATGAATGAATGTGTCTTAACTGAAGCTTAATTTAATATTTTGAATTCTCCACAAGGGATAAGTAATAATATGTATTTTATTACCATTAAAACAGATTCCATTCAATTCAAATGATTTTGACGCAAAATACTCAAAAGAAATTTAACACCTATATAATAATAGTTTACGCTTTCATGCACGGAGATTAAATAGTTTTTAAATGACTCCATCTTAAAATTTCGAAGGACACCGAAACACGATGCTGTAGGTTGTTTTACAATGAACACAAAATACTGAATTTATTATTGGAGTAAACATTTCTTGACTATCAAATAGGTACCTTTTAAAATTAATTTCTATTAAATTTCATAAAAAATATAGTATTTATCATATTCAAATACCATTTAATAATACATTTAAAAGCTTGAATTGTGAAATGCAAAACTTTTGTGCATTGTCAAATGCTAATTACTTCCATCAAACTAGTTTTTCTAGCCAAGAGAAATGAAATATTACACGAGAAAAAGTTAAAAAAAACTCTTATGTTAAGTATCAAACACGTAGCACCGGTACGAAAATTCTATTTATTTTGTCTTGTTTTATAAGCGTGTACACTAGTTAAAAGTATATAAATAAAACTATCCTACCATAGTCAACATGGCACATTGAAACATTTGATTTATGAGTGTTGCAAGAGTGTGATCTACGGAAGATAGTTTCGTGTTTAATATCCATGTTGGCTCGCATATTCATCGATCGAGATGTTATTAGGTAAACAAGAATTATAGGTTTGTGCAGAATATTAAATTTTAGTTGGGATGAGATTATTCTGTAAAACAAATAAAAGTAAATTATTGTAATCAGAGTGTTCAACTATTCGAGATATGCATCGCGTCTCCATCTGCCCATCTTCATACAATCACTAGTATCACTACCTTCGGGTCATAGGTAAAGGTAACAATATTATATGTAAGGAGATTGGCATCACTCAAGTTATTAAAAGATAGACATATTGTAAGCAAACATAAACTAAGAGAAAATTTTCATTGCTATGAGTCACCGGCTGAGAATAGTGTTTCCACTCTTTTCTGTTATCATCGTATTCCGGTGACCCGTAAGAGCCTAAACGAAAATACAACATGCAAAATAACAACTCACAAAGGTCAGCAATGAGTTTCACTGCCCATTCTGAATGTTGCCTTTATAGGTGAGACGAGATTAGTGTGTGGGCATACACGCAATGCACACCCGCACACCTGTAGCTGGTTACCCCACATTGTGGGATATGCCGTGACATGTATGAAAATGTTCTGTAAAGTACGCTGTAGAGCAAATGTTGCAAATACACATTGAAAACTTTACATAATTTTTTTAAAAGGTAGTTTTTATAATTATGTTCCAAAATATTCATGTATCTGAGGTGAGTTACAAAAATATTCAAACTGAAAACCATAACAATTGTACATAATGAAATAAAATCAGTGTTACAGAAAAAAATATAAAATGTATATATAAATGTAACTGGCAATTGAATATAATGAATTCAAAATAAAAATAAAAAATAAATCAAATTCGACTGATATGTAAATTATAGTAACTTCTTTTTGTATAGATAATAATTATGTATATATAATAGTTTGATTGTTTTATATTTGGTATATTATGTATTGTAAATTTAATAAATATAAAATGAAAAAATTAGGTTGAGGATTTTTTAAATTGTGGTTGCGAAAACATAAAAAATTACCGAATAAGCATTTGAATTTTAATTTCAAGAAAGGTCGTTTCATATTATTTTAAAGAACTTGAATTTTTGCATTCCTGTTTAGTTATATTGATACAATCTTAAAATTAGGCCATATAGCATTATAATAATTTTAAATTCACATTTTAAATCACATTTTAAATTGTTTCTATTTGAAATCGAATAAGAGACTGGAATCAAATATATATACAGTATTATGATGGTATGTTATATATATTAACCCATTCCTTCCTCTTATGTATATTGAAACAAATTACTTATATCATGATGTGTTCACCGTTTATCTCCCCTTCAATATAGTTCTAAATAATGTTGTGTATTATTGATATATGCCAACATCGATAAACGATAGTCAATTTGCAATAAAAATAAATCCTTGACACACTTCACTAACTTGGCATTATCAATCGATGCATCACCCCAAGTGAAGAATTTATTCCTCCCATACTTCGATTATTGGATCACCATTCGATTACGCATCCACCCCATTCGTTGAGCAATAAGTTTCCCTCAGATAGGACCAATATACAATAAAATAGGGATGCGTAACCTTTTTTTGTTTAAGTACTTTATGGATTATATTTACAGAACGATTTTGCTATTTCTTTGTGAAAATTTTTTAAAATTTAATATTTTACATATATAGGGAGATAGTTATTTAGTTATTATAATATTATATTATTGTCGGCCTTTGTGGCTCAGTTGGTTAGGTATCTGACTGCTGATCCAAAGGTCCCGGGTTCGATTCCCGTGGAGACACAGTTTTTAATTGTGTTTTCAGTCTGGATCTGTGAGACGATTAATATCGTTAGTCTCCAGAATGTGGCAACTTGTTATTGGGTGCATATTAAATTAATATTTGACGTAGTAGGTACTTAGTTTCTGATAATAATTATTTGACATAGCACCTGTTAGATGCCTGAGAAAAAAAAAATTATGATTAATTATTTTTAAAGAATATTTATATATACGTGTTCAAAAAGTATTGTTAAAACTCATCTCTCTACATGCTACATACAGAAATACTACAGACAATTGGGGCTACTGATAATTCATATAATAAAATATAATACTCACTCTGATATGTATTTATTTAAATTAATGTTTTACATAGTAGTTGTTTAATAATTATTATATTCAATTCACACGGAATAAGAATGTCGAGGAAAATTCGCGATACATAAAGCCACGGCAACTGGAGATATTCCGAATGATTAGCGTAGGAGGGCATCACTGTTTATAAGTTCAGCTTGAGTTGGTAGCAATGATGGCAATTAAGAGATGTGGGAACATCATTAGTAAAATTGAAGAAAATTTTATACTAACCACCGCGACCGCTATAGTATTTTTTTTATCGTACCATATTTACAATGACAACTAGTAAATTACTGCTGCCAAACTAGGAAATCCTGTTCAAGGGCAATGTTTAATGACAACATAAGCAATTATGAAGCAGATGATAGTTCCCGTTCCACATTAAATAGGCACACGATCACAGTATTCTGCACTCACAACCACCTCAACAATCATCATAAGAGGTAGCTCGTACAAACAGATCAACCAGGTCCTAATCTCCGCCATAACACATGTCATCAATCCAATCTCTGACGCCATTTGTCATATAAAAACCACAAAAACTAGACTAGTTGGTGTAGTTGATATGAATCACATGCGTCCCAAAATAAATTAATTATTTGCTTTTGATTATTTACTATCGTTTTCGGAACTGAATTATATTAAGTTGAAAACATCATATTAAAGACTGTATCCTATTGATATTTCTTAATTTTGTTTCTTTATTTGGCTGAAGGTGTTATTTATTCAATTATCTTAATACAGTTCTGTTAATGTTACATTTCTGTTATTAATTTAAATATATATTTATCAAAAGTAAAAAAAAAATAATAGTCGCTTTTACCCGACTGTTTAAAGGTTGGGCTGCCTTGTTATATATAGAGGGACATAGAGGTCTTCGCCACAGTGATAGTTAACGTCTTATCAGGGGAACTGATACGGCACAAGAAAAAGATGATGATGGTACAAATATGATACCTTTATTATAAGTTTTATTTTCGGTCACTTTGTTTAAACTACGAATGAGTTATTCGATACAACCGAAACGAACTGAATTGTTTTAAATATGCCACAAATTAAACTTTGACTAAGTTAGATATCTGTTAGATGCCTATGGTACCGAGTTCAATTCCCAGAGGAGACACACTGTGTTACAACTAATGGATTTGTGAAATTTCCAGTACTACAAGGCAGAGCGCGGCGTTCATATACTGGAATATTTTAGCCCGTTTACCGCATACGAGATTTTATCGAATACTAGCAGACCCGACAGACTTTGTCCTGCCCGAACTATTTGTGAAACAAAAAAATATATGTAACATATATTTGAATCATTTGGATGTTATTATTCGCTGAGCAAACTTAGATTTTCTTGTTCGATGAGCCGCTAAACACTTTGAGGTTAGATTGATTGTCATTTCGTATATAATTGCAATACAGCATAATATATTATATGGTCTGGACAGATTTCTTAGTGTTGTCAGATGAAAACATTGATAATTCGACATTAGCGCCACCTTTTATAATTTGTAGTTATAAAAAATCATGTTTTTTATTTTCCTTTTATTATATTAATGTTTAAAATTCCATTTTGTGAATCTAAACCATTCAGAGACTCACACAAACACACACAAAAAAATCATCAAAATCGGTTCAGCCGTTTAGGAAGAGTTCAGTGACATACACACGTACAGAAGAATTATATATAAAACTAGTAATGAAATTTGTATGACGCTGTTCGCACAGAGAATTTTTACCGAAGTGAATAATATCTTATCTAGGCCTCGGTTTCCAGAATACGACTTCAATTAACTTTTATTGGACGAATGTTAAATTCATATTTGAAATAGTTCCTCTTAGTTGCGCAAGAAGAAAAACAAAGTTCCCTTCTTCAGGATACATAGTAGCGGGATTTTATTCTATTGAATGAAATTAATTATTTCAGTGGTGCACACAAAGTTGTGTTTTATTTTGTTTGATCAATAGAAAATGCTGCCACAAAGTAAAATAAAAGATCATTTATCGAAGATGTGAAAAAATAAATTCTCGTGGCCCACCAGTTTCGAATCAATGCATAAAATTGACAACACGCAAGATATAGTCAGTATGTTTTCCACCCCGTTCCACGCGTCATATGAATAAATAAAGTGATTGTCCCATAACACTTGTTAGGGAGGAGGTAAATAAAGCCAAATCTGCCACTTTATCTTACGGCTTGTCACTTCACGACATACTTACTTGGTTTACGTTTCACGGGGTGACACAGAGTACCTTCCACCACCAGTAAATATGGAGGAAAATCTCTAAGGTTGGAACGAAAATACTGTAGATACATTTATTTTTCATTTTAATAAAATAAACTATTTTTGAAATGGAAAAAAATTACCTTTAACCTATTATTTTATAATATACCTTTATTTTCATAGTGACAGTATACAAAATTGTAAATTTAAAGTTTTTCATTTTTATAACAAGTTATGTATTTTAGATGAGCGATATCTATTGAATACAGAAACACCAGATCACTCGTTCAAATATTGGCCACCAATCGGCATTATTATTATTATTATTAAATGTTATCAGACAGGCAGCTATGCTGATATGTCTGATCTCACAACAGTTTTCACTTGTTCAGTCTGTCAAGTCTATTTTTGAACACATTAACACTTTGTGCAACAACAAGTTCCGGTGGCAAACTGTTCCACGCATCCACAACTCTATTGGTCAAGAAATGCTTCCAGGGGTTCTGCCTGAAACTGTGTTTATCTAGCTTCAAACTATGACCTCTTAAATTAGTATTTTGGTTGAGGCAGAACATCAGCTTCAATTCAGGGCAGTCATAGTGTTCGTTTAGTATTTTGTAGGTTTCTATGAGATCCCCTCTCTTTCTCCGTTCCTCAAGAGTAGTGAGGCCCAACACATTCAGACGTTCTTCATATGTTAAGCATCTGAGGCCATTTCCCAGTTTGGTAAACCTTCTCTGCACCCTTTCCAGCATGCTTATATCTTTCTCAAAGTAAGGATTCCAAACTTGGTAACCACATTCCAAAACTGGTCTCACATAAGTTTTATATATTGTAATTAACAAATCATGTGGCAAGTGGCTGAAGGTTTTTCTAATTAAGTATGTTAAGCTATTGGCCTTTTTTACAATTGATATCAAATGCTTCTCCCATTTCAGATCGCAAGAGATAGTGATGCCTAAGTCTTTTTGTTCATTTACCGACTTTAAATATGTTCCATCAAGACTGTATGTGATCCTCTGGTATTTGGTGCCGATGTGTAAAACATTGCACTTATCTTTGTTCAGCTTGAGCATCCATTTCTGTGTCCAAGTAAATATGCTATTCAGATCCTCTTGCAGTTGTACATGATCTCTTAGTGGATTGCCAAACAACTTTGAGTCGTCTGCAAACAGTTTTACAGGAGAATTAAGAGTCAGCGGCAAGTCTAGAATATACAATATGAAGAGGATGGGTCCGAGAACCGATCCTTGCGGGACAGAACTCAATACTGGCTTAGTATCCGATAGGTCATTCCCAACTCTCACCTGAAAACATCTGTCGGTGAGAAAACTTTCGATCCATTTGTATAGTCTGCCTCGAATTCCCAGATGTTCTAATTTGAGAAGCAATCGTTTTATTGGGACAGTATCAAATGCTTTTTGGAAATCTAAATATATAACATTATTGCTATGTGTATTTTTTCAAATTAAATTAAAAAATTTAAAACTTTAATCCCTGATGGTGATTTTTTTTTGTTTATTGTCACTATGAAAATAAATGTGCGATATGTTTTATAGTCTAAATAAAATTATTATTACTTTTATACTTTTAATCCACAAATATTTTGGTTGGTTGGAAGAAATTGCCTTGTGGCAATAAACCCGCCACTGTACACATTATAATGTACATGAAGTTAAAAAATAAATAAATAAATAAAAATCTTAAGATTAATGTTATTTTCTAGTCAAATCACTGTCTGCCTTTTCGATCTTCTGATCGCAACATACTTACATACTATTCCCATACATTCTACTGAACTTCTCAGTTCCTCTTTTGAAGTAAAATCAGCAAGACTATTATTACGACGTCTCAATCGATTCAACTTAAAAAAAGACTGAAACCGTTTTAAATAATAATAATAAACACTACCTTATATGCAGTTTCTTACAACTTTTTTTTTATAAAAAAATGAATATGTCCTTGTTAAACAAGAACAATACATATACATCTTCCTACGTTCCCTAAAATAAGAAAATAAATGCTTGTCTAACTAACCAGTGTTTCCAGCCCAGAGAAGCAATATTTGCATGATGAATGAATTCAAATCAATTTCTCCTCTGCTGGGGAACGAACCCAGGACGCCTGTACCAAAACCAAACGACTTACAAACTGTAATTATACCGGTCTAATAATGTTTGAAACATGTATCCTGCCTGTGCTTACGTATGGTCTGGAAACTATCACGCTAACTGCAAGGACCATACATAAGCTAAAATGCACTCAGAGATCCATGGAAAGGCAAATGATAGGCGTAAGTCTAGAGACAAAATTAGAAATGAAGAAATCAGACGCCAGACAAAAGTTGTTGATGTCATGGATCGAGTTGCAAAACTTAAATGGCAATGGGCAGGTCATGTTGCCAGATAGGGTACGGACAGATGGGCACTCAGAATTCTAAATAGGAGACCATGGGATATGAAAACGGGAATAGGCCGGCCCAAAAAAAAGACGAGTGGAAGCTTTTAGAAGATGCCTACATCCAGCAGTGGAGAGATGGCTGATAAAGAAGAAGAAGAATAATTTTTAATTGACTCTCTTCCTCGATCCTTCCACAACTACTTATCCTTCCTTTCTTACTCGCTGTGTTTTTTTCTTTTAATAATATTATGTATTCATCTTTCTGTATTTTTTTTTTTGTTGTTAAGTTAATGTACTTATCACTTTTTATGCCCTCACGTTGCTTTGATTGGAACAAATTGTCTTATGGCAATAAACTATTTTATATGGTCACTGAGATGATTTATGTTTGGTTTTCAACTTCTATCGGTAAAATTTGTATTAAACAGATCGCCATAGGATTGTCCGTCTGATTGGAAAATAAATAAACTCTTATTGGAAAAAAATATCTCCATTATAGTTTTAAATATAAATAAATAGTTTTTAGCGATATATTTCCAAATAATAGCCATAATCGGTTGGAATATTATATTTTGTTGTCCATACACAACTTTAATTAATATACCTATAACTATAAATCTCACATACATTTACCTTCTGTGTCATCGTCCTGGGTTCGATTAAAACATATTATCGAGCAATGATTTATCATTTTTTAGATAACTTTTTTCGTGAAAATTTGTCAATAAAAAGGTCAATTGTGCAATATGTAAAGAGGTGTTTACAATACACAATACTCAACTTTACATTATTCCAGTACCCACTTTACACCCTTAACACTTATTCCAGTATAACAAAACGATCCTTTAAAAAATCATCATGAAAAATTCAAATTAAATCTGAATCCCCATATTTGTATTTGCAGAAAAATACGAATTTTATTTTTATCATAATATATGCTTTCCATGAAAAAAAATCAAATCCAATTTTTTTATGTGAGTGGGTAAGTGAGTATATCAAAAGAGAAATATGGGTAAATTTGTTGGGTAATTTAGCGCAGGATTTCCCTTCCGACCTATCGCAATAATATATGGGGTAAGTTGAGCGGTGAATGGAGCCTAGAGGCTTCAGGGTGAGTATGTGTGGAAATATACCAACCTACATTAGGAATATACCTACATATAACACGGAAGATGGGGTTGTTTGATATACCGTATCACCCTCCTCTCTCTCTTATGGGTTATATAGTTCAAGTAAAACAGAAAATGGATATTCAAGTTGTTTTATTGAAATATTATATTTTTCATTTATTTATTTAATAAAATCTCACATAGTTCAGCAATGAGGTTCACCACGCATTCTGAATATAATGAATTTTTAGGTGAGATAATCCACACCCGCACACACCTTTCGCTGGTTACCCGTCATTGTGATAGAATTTAACTTATATAAATATTATGATAACCTGAAGAGCCCAACACCCACTTAAATGTGAAGTGGCAAAGAAAAAAAATAATATAATAATGACCAGTTAAAAAATAAAAAAATGCGAAGCTACAAAGATGTATTTCATAATATTATGAGTGAATACCATTACAATATGGACATGAGGTACCTACCTACCAAGCACTCTTGAGGAGAGCTCTCACGAAAACGGCAAATAAATCATCCAAGTATATAATATAATATAATATTTATTTATTTATATATTTTCATATAATATATATGTTATAAATATAAAAAAATACTTGGTAATAGTTCTATTGTATTTATTAGATCATCGACGCGTTTCGTGCAAGGCACATCGTCAGAATAATGCTCTACAAGACTGATACTAGTGAGCAGTCTTGTAGAGCATTATTCTGATGATGTGCCTTGCACGAAACGCGTCGATAATCTAATAAATACAATAGAACTATTACCAAGTTTTTTTTTATATTTATAACATATACAAAATGGAGTTCTATCAAGAATTGTCGATCGACAAACTAAACTTGTATAATATAATATTGACTGACAAACATATATTAGCAGCAACACTCTATTAGAAAAACTATAAAAAATTCCTGGAAGTAATGGCTTGTGAGGTAGACATAAATTATAATATTGCAAACAAAAATAATTTATATGTATTTAATATTTAATATTGTTTCTCGGGCAACTAACAGGTACTATGTCAAATATTAATTAAACACGCACCCAATAACAAGTTGCCACATTCTGGAGACTTACGATATTAATCGTCTCACAGATCCAGACTGAAAACACAAATAAAAACTGTGTCTCCACCGGGAATCGAACCCGGGACCTTTGGCTCAGCAGTCAGATATCTAACCAACTGAGCCACGAAGGCCTACAAATGTATGTATTTTTGTTTTATTTGAAGAGTGGAGAAGGAGAGGGGAGTCTTGTGTCCAGCAGTGGGCAAACAGGCTGATGATGATATGATGTTTATAAAAATGATTTTTTTTCTGTAAAATATTGCAAATTGTATACCTTAGTTTTGAAATACATTTTCAGTAAAATTTAGACATGTAATTAAATATTTATAATTTGACAAAAATAAATAAAAACAGATAAAAAAAATACATGGCATACAAAAGGAAATGGAAAAAAATTACAAATTCGGTCATTTTTGGCCGAAGTAAGGCAGCCTACGGTTTCTGGGAGGAGTTCGTAGAATATACAACCTGTCGTTTGAAATTTTTTATTATTTTTTTATTATTGTTTGTTTTATATCGATAATCTTGTTTGATAATTCTTTGGTATCAATAAAAGCTGATTTAAGTATCTACTTTAATTTAGCGGAAAAAAAATACTTGGAAATTGCACGTGAAATAAATACATTTTGTTGCAATTTTGCTGTAACCTGTGGATCACCTGTTGCTCGTACGTATGTGCATGTGTATGATCACATACATACATATACACACACACATACATGACGTAGGCTGGCATATGTGCCCGTCTGGAGTCTAGACTCTAGTGACGGGACACCAGCAGGACGAGATGAGGGAGGCAGCCCCCACATGTCACCTCCTTCCAACCCATAGATGGCGAGGAAAGGCGGCAAAATAGTTTCCCTTTTCCCGTGGAGGGAAAGTATTAGCCGGAAAATGCCGTCATATATTCCTTTGTCACGTCAACGCCAACAAGTGGGAAGTTAGTTACAAGTGAACGAGGAAAAATGCTACACTGCATTTTTCCATTTTTGATACATTAGGTACCTACCACCCACCTCGAGACTTGGACGAATTGGAGGCAATTTTTCTTGGAAAAATGAGAAGAGACGTTTACGATTTCTTTTTGCTGTGTGAAAATATCTATAAAAAATTGTTTATTTATTTATTTACTTATTTCAAAATCCATATGAAATGCTGAAAAGTCATTGGCGTCATATGAAGATTTATGTTATTTATATTTCTTTATTATTTGTATCCAAATTTTTTTATAAAATGTATTGAATAATTTTTTTTTTATTTTTTTTTTAATTAAATATAAATATGTCCTTGATAAACAAGAACATATACGTCTTCCTACGTTCCCTAAAATAAGCAAATAAATGCTTGTGCTATAGGTGAACGAAATCAGTCGAGGCAGGATTCGAACTCGCGATCACTGGATTACTAGCACAGCGCGCTAACCGCTTTGCCATCGACCCATCTATCATTCTATTCATTCATTTACACCCCATAATTCTATTGATTTTCTAGAGAATTCTGGATATGACACTCCACTAGGCCAATGGCTGTGTCTGTATAAATCAATAGAAGAGTTCATCTTTAGATATATTATTACTCCATTTCTTCAGTTATTTCTAAAAAAAGTCATTTTAACAATATACCAAAAATTTACAAATACCTACATTTTCTATAATTTTCTGATTTATTGGATCATTTTATAATAAATGGATAATTATGTATTTTATTTATTTGAAACTTATCAATATCGATCAAAATTATACGACATTTATAAGCTGATATCTGGTATCAGTAAGATAAATGAATATCATGAGGTAATATTTAAATTTTTCATATAGGCTAAGTATAACTATATTTTTTACACACCTCAATTGTCCAACTGTCGATTCGTTCAAGATAATTTATTTCTCTTTATAATGAATCGACAATATTGATCTTAGTCCCGTGTGAGAGAATTATATGACCAGGTCTATATTTTTCACGGTTTTTTCAACTTTGAAGTCAAAAAACACCAACTTAGAGGCTTCGCAGAATAACTCAGAATTCGAACATTTGGTATTTCTGTGTATGTTTTTGTGCGTCCCTTATAAATTTTACTTACACAGAGCTTAAAAAAATCAGAAACGATAGGAAATTTAAGCCTAAAAAACATTTATACTTTATTTTTACATATATCTCAAAAACCATAAAAGCTAGAACGTATATAATTTGTATAAACATAGACCAATAAAAAATCTCAAATTTGTTTTTTTTAAATAAGTTCCAAAGTTTATCAATCATTTTTTTATTAAATTAACAAAATTATTTTTTTATTATAAATTTAATTGTTTAACTGCCTATATTTCCAATTTTTAAAAAATATCGCAAAATGCCGAAACACCCCAACAAGTTCATTTATTTTTCTATAAAAATATGGACATTTTAGTAGTACATCTCATCTACTTTTTTATCATTTTTTTTTTTAAATTAATTTGGTGACGACATCGTTAAGTATACAATTTGTATGGCAGTATATGTACACTACACAATATCTACGGGGACTCTCAATAGTTTGATACCTTATCTCCAAACATACATACATACTATCATGCTGTTTTCATATTTGGGGTAGGAAAGTATTGACCTCCCTATTATCCTATCCTGACATGTTTTGTATAGAAAACAAAATATCTTAAAATATTTAATAATTCGTATTTAAGTGTTTATAGTTTGGTACGTATTCATCATAATGTCGCCATCGCCAGTTGGATCTCATGTGGTACATGCAACTAGTATTAAACAATATATCACGGATGTGTTGGTATCGTTTTTATGATTGCATAATGTGAACCCTCTGTAAGTAGACACATTCCCAGAGATGTCTCAGTGATTGATGAGACATTGTTGAGACGCCCAAAGTCATCAGATCCAATGTGTAGACCAACAACAGACCAGCTTTATCAAACACACACACACACATACACAGATTTAGTAGGTAGCTATTAAGGTCATTTAAAGGCCGCTGTTGATTTGATTGATATTGAGATATGCATAGAAAAATGTTCATCTGGTCTGCTTTCAACGTTAAATTAGATATAACACTGCGTCAATGATGTTTTCACCGTTCATTTAATAAAGATAGGTATTACTAGTATTTTTGAGAATCAAATTATTTGTAAATAAAGAAAATGAAGCTTTTATTACAAGGACGTGTCGAACGATCCACATTTTTTTCAATCATTCATATTATTAGCATAGGTATACAATACCCACAATTTAGTTTTCTTATCATTTTTTTTATGGATTTATGTATTATTACTTTATCACAGCTCTTGTTAAAAAACATTGAGAAATCAAATAATATATATTGAAATGATTCATTGCACGCATTTTATTGTTCAAAAGGGTGAACGTACCTGATTCAAACTAAAGACAACGTCTATATGTAGCTGTGAGACCTGTAAAGATAAACGGAGTACTGGAGCCACACATGGACAAAAACTGCATGTAAACGAATTGAAAATGCTTAGATGGGCAGGCGGGGTGACGAAGCATAATAAAATTTGTAATGAGCTAATAAGAGCAGGCTTTCAGAAAAACTCACAGAGAGCCGACTTAGATCGTATGGACTATGAATCTGTAATGAGAAGGCAAAAAGATCATGTGTTGCAAACTGCTCTGGCACTCCCAGAAAACAGGAAAGGATCAGAAGTCAACTATCCATGTGGTGGGGTTATATGAGTAAACTCATTGAAAAAGCCCAAATACCAGCCCCGACAATGCAGGACAGATCATCCTGGCGACGAAAGGTTAGGATTGCAGACCCGACCTTAAGTAGGACAAGGCAAAGAAAAAGAAGATAAAGCACGCATTTAATGGGCTATTGTACAATAATTCACACTGCTTATTTGTGCATGTAATTATTTTTTGTATGTTTATTTTAGTCATTTAGATTTTTTTATTGCTTAAATTAAACACTTTTTTGTTCACTGCTAATTGATTGAGACAAAAAGATACCAGTAAATGAATATATGCAATCGACAAAGATATCAAATCTGGAATGGGAAAATTATTATTATGAACGTAACAGTACAATGGACCAAGATCAAAATATGCATATACCCACCACCACAGAAGAAAATGTTGACAAATAAGAAGTTAGATAAGCAATTGGAAACTTGAAAAATAAAAAAAAATAACCTGGACTTGATGACACATCAAATCCATTGTTGAATTAAGCTTATGTATCTCAAAAATATTTTACTGCACAGCGATTCCAACAGAGCGGCACACTAGTAACACGATAAAACAAACCCAGCCAATAACAGAGGTATATCACTCTTAAGTTCAGTACTAAAACTCACAACAAGCATCATTCAAATAAAATTAGAAAGCCACTTAAGAAATTAAGGATAACAACAGCGCTTCAGATTTACATCAGATGCTATCTTTATAATATGTCAACTCACTGAAAAATTTATCGAGTACCTACTTTGTGTACTGCTTTGTGGATTTAACTGGATGACGTATTTTAAATACTAATTAAAATATTGTACCTTCAAACTTAGTTAAAATCATACAAGGACTAAATACGAACAGCTTCACAAAAATACAAGCACAAGGTGATCTAACAAATACTATCCCCTCCCCGACTGGTATAATACAAGGATACTGATTTTCTATTTAACAAAAACATATAATACATTGATGATGCAGTATCTGCAGTAGAGTCCGCGGACGATCTCCAAAGGATGCTCTGCAAATTCCACCAAAAATCATTGATAGACAACAATTTGATATCCACAAAAAGACGAAAAGCCCCACAATATCAAAAAACCCGGTGAAATATAAATTAGTCGTGGATATTCCAAAAATAGAACAGGTGATGGAATTTAAAAATCTGGAAGTAAATATCAGTAGCAAAAGCAACCTCTATGAAGACACTCTAAAGCAGGTTAACAAGGCGGCTGCAACATCGGGATGCCTAAGAAGGAGCATTTGGAACAACAAACACATGAATATCGAGAGCAAAATACGAAGTTAAAAAACATGTCTAAGACCAATCTGCTAATATGGAATAAAGAACAGAGCAGCCAGTGTGAGAACCAAATCCCTACTGAAAACTTCGGAGATGGAAACCCTACGATGCATAGCCGGAAAGACACTAAGAGATACAGTAAGAAACAAGGAAACAAGACGAATGTGTAGCATGGAAGATATCGTCCGATGCGGAAGACAATACTGGAAGATTATACTGAAACGAACATGTTAACAGGATGCAAGACAAGAGACTCCCTCGTATCGTGCTTCAAAGGAACCCTACCGGGATAAGATCACCAGGGCGATCTCCGAAAAGATGGCGGGGCAGCTGGCGATCCACGTCACAGGAGACAACTTAGCGGCTGGAACAGATCCTAAGGAACTATACGAAGGAAGAAGATTTATCGTTTTTTTTATTAAAAAAATGATCGGCGCAGTGGTGATCGATTAAGTAAATGTCTACATGACTTAATATTCCATGATATATGATTATTCTTATTCTTGAATATTTCTGCGTGTATAATATCCACACATAAAACACTTAATACATCGCATGACTCTCGGAAGCCAGTCAAAACATTTTATATACATCGTATTAAAATTAACTTTCTTTGTTCTCTCGAAAAAGCTTCCATTAATCAAACATGATATTTTTTTACAACAATTCTTGACGCAATAAAAAATATATATCTTTGATTGTGATAGACATTTTAAAATATGTGATCACATATTGTGATAAATAAACCAGTTTGTTCTTAAGAATTACGACATTATTTCTGATACCAATATGGCACTATCACAAAATAATCCTCATATTCTCTTCTTAATTAAATAAAAAAAACCTTTCACACATACATACTTCAAAGAAAACAAAAGCAATGCATAACAAAAATCATTCTCAGCTCACATAACCCTTTTGTGGAATTAATTGCTGGACGTTATCAGAGAGTTTCGCAGCTTGACAGTATTACCTACGTACACAATTATTTAAATCAGAACGTTAAATAATACGAGGTATGACGCAATAAGGTAAATATAAATTTACGTGAGTGAAAGACAAAAATAGATATATGTTATGATCAGTTTCAGTAAAAATGTGCATAAATGATTTGGTATCTTGGTATGAATAATTGTTGGAAGATATGATTATAATAATGACAAACAAACACACTTGAACAAACATCACAATGAGAAGTTGAAAACTATAAAATTTAAAAATTACCTAAGCTTTATTCAAATTTCAATAACAGTTCCATTTTTTTTCATCACTTCTTCGTGAAAAGTTCGTGCAAAAAATTGATAGAACTTTTTCTTATTTTAAGTTACTTGCCGTATATTTTTTTCCTGGCCCCTTTTTCATTTAGTCTTTCATTTTCATTTCTCATAATATCTACATTCAATGTCGCTATTCATTCGATATTTACTTAATATTGGTGCAAGTAGAGTTATGGTATTTTAATATTTGATCGTTTATTTGAAAAATTCATACCTATGTTTAAAAAATCTTTCTGTTGAAAACTACATTGAATGTTGATTAAAAGGAGAATGAAAATAAGAAGTTCAAAATGTAAAATTAGAAATGAAAATTATGTTTTTGATGCATATACAATAATTATCATATCAGCCTTCTATTGTCCAATGATGGACAATGGTCTTCCCCTGAGACCTGTACAGCTCTCTATTCTGGACAGACGGCATCCCACCACCTCCAGCCACTCGTCTGACGTCGTCAGACTACCTCACTTGAGATCTTTCGACACGTCATCTGCCCTATTGTGGATAAGAGAAAAAGGTCAGCGACGTTGTCCAAAGCGATGCTAACGAGAAAAGAAATTGTACAGGGAATGTCGCTCGAACCACAGACTCCAGATGGACCAAAAAGGTGCTGAAATGTCGATCTAGAATCAATGCAAGTCTGAAATAAAAGTGTACTACATTCTGCTCTCTCTAGAGCAAGAAGAATACAACGTGATGTTGTATGTATAAATAAAAATATGTTAATTTAAAATGAACCATGTTCGCCTTTCAATTGAAACATTACAATTTCGTGTAATCTTTTATGTTATACTAACTATGCCTGTAATCATGTAACGATATGTTTAATATTGTATACCTAAATATGTTCAATCAATGAGCATTAATAAGCTTTGAACGATAACACATGCTCCATTCAACAACAGCGCTATACAACATGTAAGAAAAACTGTTAACATAATTGCTACATGACGAGTATCAAACAAAATAAGTCTTTAATCATAAGTACAATGAAAATATATGCTTACTCACAAAAAAACGAGCGGGTTGTGGACAACGCTATAGTCCTGACAACCAAATCACTCCACAAAGAATTCAAATTTTGTTTGGAAAAGTTTATTAAATTATTTATGATTAAAAAATTTATTATGAAAACATGATGATTTTCCAATGCCATTTCATAAAAATGATGTGCCTTTTAAGTAATTTGAAAATAAAAATATCAAGTTATAAGTCTTCTGATCTTGGAGTCACTTTGTGATATTTGACAGTTAAAAAAATGAGAATCCACCCTCGGTACCTAGACAACGTATCATTTAGCTTAAGAAAAGAAACCAGAAAAGATAACTCAATATATAGAAGTGACAGTAGTTGTCACGTGACTGGCTACTGTCACTTCCATACATTGAGTTATTTTTTTCTTGTTTCTTTTCTTGAGCTCAATGACACGTTGTCTAGGGGGGCTGATCAGATATCCTTCAAAATATAATGGGTCTTAGCAAGTATTAGATATATAAGCAAATTAGAAATATTGAAAATAATCGAATGAGTACTTTACACTATAAGTAGAACAAATACGCCGTTCATAAGCACAAACACACACAGATACTTTGTGATGAAACTTTCAGAATACAATCTCAGCATGATGTTAGTAAATTAGTTGCATGTAACACATGAGAACCAACTGTCGATGGCAATAGTATGTATAGTTGAAAAATACGTACCAGACTATAAACACTTAAACACAAATTAAAAAATATTTTGAGATATTTTAAATTCTATATTAAACATATAGGTATATATGTCAGGATAGGATAGTATGGAGATCAGTCTGTTTTTCCTACCCAGAATATGAAAACAGCATGATGTATGTTTGTATAAAACTATTGAATGAGGTATTGTGTTAGTGTTTATTGCCTTACAAATTGTATGAAACGATGTCGCCACTAAAATCAATTTCTTTCAAAATTGATAAAAAAAAGTTTGAGATGTACTACTACAATGTTCATATTTTTTATAGCGAATTAAATTATTTAGTTGGTATGTGTCAGCTTTTTCGATATTTTTAAAAACTTGGAAATATAGGCAGTTAAACACATAAATTTATGATAGAAAAAATGTTTTTTTTAATAAAAAATGTTTGAAAAGTTCAGGAATTTTTTTGAAAATAAAAATTTAAGATTGTGTATTTGTCTATATTTATAGCAATTTTCAGGGTTCTGGCTTATATGATTTTTGAGATATATGAAAAAAAAATAATTCAAAAGTTGATAACCCCTGACTGAACCAAAAATTCATAATTCTGAGTAAAAAAGTTTTGTAAACCTATAACTATCCATATATACTGAAATTTTAGGCTTTGTAAATTGAGCGGATCTAAAGTTATAAGGGTGGAGAACACACAGACACACTAAATTTCTACTCCGAATTATTCAGAGTATATATACCTATATATTTAGAACATCTATGCTGCGAAGCCTCTAAGTTGGTGTTTTTTTACTTCAAAGTTAGAAAAACCGTGAAAAATATATTAGACCCTGCATACAAATCTTGGCTTGATACTTTGTCGATATGTTAATCATTTATACAAATAAAATAGCCTTCATTAAAATACATTCAGGGATTGTCTATCATTTAATAAGAAAAAGAGTCATAATACTTATGATGTTTTAGCATCACCTCAACTTACAATAATCTATCCAATTAAAAAAAGCTTATATGATTGTCCGAAGTAGATATTATGCTTTTAGATTACGGTAAAGAAATATTAATATTGGTATTAATATTTCTTTATTCATACGTTACATTCTCATACGGAATATTATTATAATATCTGAATTGCTATAAAATAATGTATGTACCTTCTATTTTAGAAATAATGCAAATCTCAAGATATTCCAATGGAATTTATGTCATGTCATTTGCAGAAGGGTGAATTCATACATAACATGTGTTCATAATAGTCTGCTTTTCTTGATACCTACTCACCATTATCTAAGGGTTGTTTTATTATAAGGGACATGTTATGAAATTAATATAAATGGTTTGAGTAGTCAAACAGTTATACAATGGCAAGTTCGATGTAAACGCCGTCATATTTATCTAACAGTTTATGTAGTTTATATTTTTATTTACTATAAACACAATAACAAATAAATTTTAAAATGTATAAAGTACATACCCTGTCATACATCGTTCTATTGCAGATGTCATTACTAGAATGAAGGTGAACACATTGAGATGGTTTGGTCACATGGGGAGAATGAATGAGGAGCGCCTGACGAAGAAAATATACAGAGCGGAAAGGAATGGAATGAGAGGTCGGGGACGCCCAAGAAAGGGATGGCACGACCATGTGAACGAAATTTTGAAAGACGGAAATGTTAGAAGTGTGAGCAATAGACGAGCATGTATGAGACGATGCATGAATGTGGACGAAGCGAGGGATGCGGGCCAGGATAGAAAAATGTGGCGTTTGGTTCTCTCTGCCTATCCCACAAGGGACATGGCGTGATGGTGTGTATGTATGTAAGTACATTTTACAACAGTTTACTTTCACTTTCCTGTACCATATTTTATCAACTTATATACTGTCTATATGTTTTTTTTTCTTTAACATTGTTCAATCTGCTGAGCATATAAAATGTGATTCCTATTTAAGGTTAGCGTCCGTACAGGCGCAGTGGACGGACCGGACGGAGACCATCAAGACGGATTTAAGAATTCATACAAGTGCGTCCAATGATCGGCATCGAACGGAGCGCACGTTTAGGATCGTTGGAATGCCGACGCCGCGCCGCGCTGTCACCAGTTAGTAGTTAGTGTGTTCTATGGCTTTCACTAGGAGAGACAAAAATCCGATCGGATCTGTCTATTTTGTATGCGCATTTTCTATGGTGATGTATGGAAAATTGTTATTTATTTTTTTTATAAACTATATTTTATTAATTTGTATCAAAACTAACCTAACCTAACCTAACCACTCAACACACCAACTATGCTCAACATGCAACAATGTACAGAATCTGTAATACATACAATATGCATTTCCAAGAGATCGACTATGTAAGCGCCCCCTCATTTAAAAAATATATCAGACTTAAAATTTCATCCTCATAATCAAACTCAACACTTAATTTACTGCACACATTTAAATATACATTTTTACACATCATTCACACAATATCTCACCATAATTTATGTAACTATTCCTAATTTATCTTAATATACTACAATAACTCCTGTGATAACCTGTAATTGGTTTTAATATTAATCACATCACCTTTATTTTATATAATTTATTATATGTTGTATGTTGTCCTCTAAATAAATAAAATAAAATAAAATAATCGTTTCTTCAGACAGATTTTGAATATTTTTACGTAGTTATATAGTGGAAGTATCTCAAAAATAATTTAATTCGAATATTTGGATGTTTAGAAGTTAATACCCAATCGTGCGAATACGTCTGAAAGATTTTGGATGAAATTTGGCATTAAGATATGTAAGTATTTTCTTTTTTATTTATGTTTTAACTATTTCTGTTAATTATTTTGCATACAAAAACACGTAACCTTAGACCAAAATGTATAAGTACTCCCTGATGAAAAATGAAAATGAAATGAAAAGTTGTATAGTGAGGCAGTAAATTTCCAAATAAGAACAATTGTACATAGTACGTACAATTATTGAAAAATATAGTTACATTTTTGGTATTGTAGGTAATAAATAAATTTCATTACATATCCTAGAAAAAAGGTAATGGACGATATACTTATTTTTTACATTCATTCTTATTTTACTAAATATTTTCATAGAATAAAATCATGTACGGGCCGAGCATGCGATTTCCAAACAAAAATAGGTTATTTTTGTAGTTGCATTTTCTGTGGAAAATAGTTAATAAATTCAAATAACAGTTTTGTCGGCAATCCTGTTGGTGCGTATTTGTGGACGCAATACCACAAACAAATCCATCTGATGCTGTTCGTCCGATCCGGCCGCTACGCCTGTATGGACGCTAGCCTTAACACGACCTACAGATTTGTGATTAGTTTTAAAGTGCTAGGTCGAGACAGGTTTCGAACTCGGATCAAATGGATTGCATTAACACTCTACTCTCTGTGTTTCCACCGGGAATCGAACCAGGTACTTTTGCTCAGAGGTCCGATATCTTACTCACTTAGCCACGAAGGTCGACAATACCTATTACGTAAAATAAAATATACATCATAAAACATATTATTTGAACAATAAACAAATAAAGGCGATTCTTAGATTTGGTACTTATTTGAGAATCATTCATTCGTACCATCATGGCATATCCCACGATGTGTGGTTCCCGGCAAGAGGTGCGTGGGTGTGCATTATAAAAGGAAGAACGATACATGCGTGTATCCCCACACGATAATGAATTAGTAAATATGAAATAATTATGAATTAGTTGCTGTCAGTGGGCCTTTTAAAGGTTCCATTGGTCATACGGATTTTGTGATCTCGAAGAACAATTTAATTTAACCTAATTGTGTCCTCTGATAGATCGGAGCTCCTCGTTGCTGTCCGTGAGTCTATCCAAGGTCCAATTGATCATGCGGATTTGGTGATCTCGAAGAACAATTTAATTTAACCTAATGGTGTCCTCTTATTATTATTATTATAGTTGGATGACTTGTATAGAGCCGTTTTCGTGGAAAATCACCTCAAGGGCGCTTTACATTAAATTAATTAACTTAAACATTAAATTGATACACAATTAAATTATACAATAAGTTAGAATAAAACTAAACATTAAATTAAACTAAACATTAAATTCCATTAAATTAAATATTAAATTGACAGACAATTAAATTCAACTAGACGTTTAAGGCTTAAAATCCTAAAAATCTTAACTAAAAAACTAGACGTTTAAAGCTTAAAATCCTTAAAATCCTAATCTCTTCTTATAGATCGGAGCTCCTCGTTGCTATCCGTGAGTCTCTCCAAGGTCCAATTGGACATGCGGATTTTGTGATCTCGAAGAACAATTTTAAAGCATTTAACAAGTTATGTCATAATTATAGTGCCTTACCATTGATTTAGATGGGTCGATGGCAGAGCGGTTAGCGCGCTGGGCTAGTAATCCAGTGGTCGCGAGTTCGAATCCTGCCTCGACCGATTTCGTTCACCTATAGCACAAGCATTTATTTGCTTATTTTAGGGAACGTAGAAAGATGTATATGTATTTGTTTAACAAGGACATATTCATTTTTATTTAAAAAAAAAATTATTCCCATTAAGTTATTTTTTTACATAGATCTTGGTCACCCCTCTGATGCTTTTCATTTAAAAAGATCTGAAGTCAATAACGGTCCACGTGTGTAAATCTTCTATTCACATTCGTCGATTGTTCTTTTTGCACTATAGTGCCGAGATTTCCAATCTCCGGGCTCCGTGAGCTACTTTTCGTGTTATGCATTTTTTTCTGGTCGCTTCTGCATATTTTTTATATGCAGAGTGGGTGGTGGTAGAGTAGCGATTATTTATTAAAATGACGAAATATTTGTGGATTTAATTATATAAATAAATATATAGGTACCTACCTAATTTATGTTTATTTATTTATTTATTTATTTTATTTATGTTACACCAGGTGCCCCATATTCCTAAAACCATATACTTAACTGTTTTACTTCCTCGGGTTTTTAATTACCGCAGTCGCGACATGAAGTTGTAATATCCATATTTTAGATCATTAATGCATCTCGATTTGCAAAAACTGCAACATATACACTTCCTGTCATATAACGAAGCCTTCATACGATTATCTGTCATAAAACTGTGAGTCGTTGTTGCATATCGATTAAATGTTGCAAACTTTATTGCCAATGTTTTTAACGTTGTGAGAGGCAATTTTGAGGAAGTACATAACAATCTTCATACGTTGGCCGTTCTTGTATCGTCAAATCGTTAAAATTTTAAATATAACTACTTGATTACCTCTCCTTGCTGTCAATCAAATACATTCTTAATAATACAGAAAATTCATCTGACTTTGTCAACCAATAAGGCATTCATATTTCAATATATAAATTCTTTAATTCTTTAATATGTGTAAATTCTTTTACGAGTGCTTAAACAAATATCAATAAGTATTACATTAAATTAAATATGTATCATAAAACATATAAACAACAATTATTCACATAAAAATGCACAAGAAAACTCAAAGATTTGGTGTGTATTTGAGCATTGAAAAATGTTTTGATGTCCCAATTTTCTATCTCCGAGTCGTTTTATAGTTAGTTTTTAGAAGGGTTTTTTTGTATTTTATTTTAACTTTTCAAAAATTGTTCAGAAAAATTTTAAGAATAACCTAATTTGTGTTCATATTTCAATTACACTCACTTCTTTATTAGAATTTTGTGCCGAAAAACGAAAATGGTCAAACGTGTTAGTATGTAACTTGCCTTATATATTTTTTTATCTGGCCCCCCTTTTTTCATTTCTTCATTATCAGTTCTACAAACTTTCTTTCTTCATTCATTTTATTAATGTATCTAAACCATCACATTGTATTTATTTATCATAGGTCCAAATTTATTTAAGATAATTTCATATTTGTCAACAAATTCATTCGAAAAATTCATACCTTTGCTTTTAAAAAAATATATATTCAACTGTTGAAAACGACATTGGATGTTGATTAAATGAACGGCTGAATATGATGAGTAGATTATATTGTGCACCTTAGATATTACCTATATGAAGGTGGGCACTAAATATTATTATTTTTAAAATAACTGAAATGATTGAAATAATCTCGTTAATCGGCTAACACTCAACCTCTCACCTCCAATAATTTAATTCGGATACATTTGGAGCGCATCTTGATAACAAGGGCATAAATAAAGTTTATTCAGATAAACGAAACGGCGGACTTTTCGTTAATTTTTTTTTTATTAGATAACTCTTGTGAATCCCGCTGTATAAGTCGTGCGTGATTTTTAAAGCAAATGAAAGCAAACCGCCATGTGAAATATGTGAATATTGTTTACTAGATATTATATACTTACACGTTCTTTGTACGTATTTTAATAATCAATTTAGTTAAAAATAAAAATAGTTAACACCGAGAATTTTCTGTGTCGATATAATATTTAAGTGAAAATTACAATACAAAAAATATGTTTTTTAATATTGAGCCAAAATTTTTAATAAAAAGTTAAAAAATGAATTAATGATAAAAAAACTTGCAACAAACACCTGGTATTCCAATCTTATATATTATTCTCCTATATTGTATATAAATTGTAAATGATACATTTTCAATAACACCTTTTCGTACTAATATACATAGGTAAGAATGAATTGATTCAAAGAATTTGTCAAAAATTAAATACTTTCCTTAATCATTTAGATATGTTTTATTTAAAATTTTACCTTTTCAAACACAATTGTCAGGATATTTTTATTCATTCACGTCAGCATTTTTGATATCAAAAAACCACATCTCCCCACTTAAACCTTTCCTCAAACCCTTAGTCCAACACCCATCCACTAATATATAAATAAATAAATACTTAAATAAAAAAAAATAATAATAAATTAATTAATAGATAAATAAGTAAATAAATAAATAAATTAATAAATAAATAAATAAATAAATAAATAAATAAATAAATAAATAAATAAATAAATAAATAAATAAATAAATAAATAAATAAATAAATAAATAAATAAATTAATTAATTAATTAATCAATTAATTAATTAATAAATTAATCACTTAATTAATTTAAATAAATTAATTAATTAATAAATAAATAGATAAATAAATAAATAAATAAGGAAATAAATAAATACTTATAAAAAAAATATTAATTAATAAATACATTAATTATTATAAAAATAAATAAATATATAATAAATACATAAATAATAAATACATAATAACAAATTACTAAATTAATAATAAATAAATTAATTAATTTAAAAAAAAATAAGAATATGAATTAATAAATAACAAATAAATAATAAATAAATGAATGAGAGACATTAATCGCCCAAGAAAAGACTTACCATTTGTGAATGATATTTTAGAAAAAGAAATTGAATCTTCACAAGCATGTTTGAAACGGTGCACAAACGGTGCACAAACTTTATGTAGATTGGACGGTGGTAGAAGGGTTTGTATGTTGGACAAGTTTATTTGTAACAGACGTACAGACTTAGAGGAATACTTATGAGTATAGATCCAATGTGATGTTTGTGAGTAGATATTATGTTTGTAACTAGTATAGGGTAGGTATATAGACAAGTCAAGTCAAGTCAAGGCAGTATGGGATCGGCAAAGAAAGCCTGGCCATGTAATTAACATGATATACGATAATCGTGCCGCGATAATAGCATCACATCAGGCGCATGCGTGCTATAACCAATTTTTATCAACATACATACTTAACCACTGAACATACGCCCTGCCCTTTAGTTAGATAAGTACATACCTATATCTAATTATGTATATACTTTTCAGAGGTCCTGAACCCGGACACTTTATGCTAGAAAAGGATGCTTATGTAACCAATGCTGTTTAATCGAATATTTTTATTATTGCATATGCGCAAACATTGGATTTTTTTCCCTGTCGGGAGTCAAAGATATTTTCGGGAGTCAAAAATATCTTTGACTCCCGACAGGGAAAAAAATCCAATGTTTGCGCATATGCAATAATAAAAATATTCGATTACTTACACATTGGTACAAGTAGGTAAATAAGACAAAAATGACCTTATAAGTCTGGCGCAATTCAGGGGTGACTTCTATGCGAAAAATGCATTGTCACCTCAGATATAAGAATTGTAGCTTTCATTATTTACAAAAAACCAATTCTCTCAATAGATGGCGTTCCAACAAAATAAATAAAAATAAGAAGATTGTTGTTCATAATTTCACCCATAGATGGCTGTAGTAAAAATTCCTTATTTTCAAGCGAAAAGAATTTCAGTATTAGAATATATAGAACTTTCAAAATTGAATTGATAGGGATCTCATTAAAAGGCATAATTGGTGAACGTTGCGCAAGCGCATAAAGTGATCACGTAAACCAGACGATGACAGGTCGTAAGCCCTGTAGGTGCCTTGATTTCCCGGTTCTCCTACAATAAATATTCCAACTTCGTCTCTATTGAGATAATTAAAAATCTGTTAAAAAACAATGCTGTTTAGTTTATCAGATAAGAAATATCTCTCAATCCAGATGTTATCAAAGGAGAGCAGAAAAAAACTGTATTTTATTTAAGTATCAAATAGTAAATACTACGTATTGATTCACTAAAAATATGGCTGTCTATAAATTAAATAAGCACGTAATTATATCCTGTGAGATTGTTGCCATCCAATGGTGTCCTCTTATAGATCGGAGCTCCTCGTTGCTGTCCGTGGGCCTCTTCAAGGTCTAATTGGTCATGCGGATTTTGTGATCTCGAAGAACAATTTTAAAGCCTTTAAGAAGATCTGTCATAGTTATGGTGCCTTAGTATTGCTAGATTCCCATTAGGATATTTTTCTCGGAGATCTTGGTCATACCCCTGTTGCTTCTCATTTAAAAAAATCAAGTCAATGTCAGTTTACGAGTGTGAATTTTCCATTCACATTCATCGATTGTTCTTTTTGCGCTATGGTGCCGAGATTGCTAATGTAAAGGGCTCCATGACTAATTTACGTGCTGTGAATTTTTTTTTTTCTTGTCGGTCACAAAGAGTTCTGTGAAGGGGCCATTTACAGTCCCCATATGCAGAGCTGATGGTGGTGGAGTAGCGAAAGCACTTAATAATTAATTTTACTTGCACCTGTATTTTCAGTTTTGTGTCTCAGATGAAAAGACATTCCTGAGTCTAACGTTCAAAACTCAATGAATGACGTCTTTCTCTATTTTGACTGGCAATAAAAAAACTTGAATAAATATTTGATATAGTACCTGTCATTTTACTGAAAATATGAGATTTTTAATTACAGAGTTCATATTAATAATATGAAAACGGTCTGAAAATCTAGTGAGTACACAGAGATGGCATCTCATAGGAAATATGATGACCACGAAATGTAACAAGACGCATGTCTAACATCACTATAAATACCTGGGTATACAATATTTTAATAAACTACCTGCAATTATTAAAATAACACCAAATTATCATAATTTCAAAAAGATAATCAAATTTTAAAATAAGAAGAAAATTATTATTTTTTTTTATTCAGATAAATTTTTGTTCAGAAAAATATTAATTATTGCTATTAATTATTGCTCTTAAAATATTAAATATTAATTATTTTTGTTCAGAAAAATATTATAAATTTAAATGAATGCTCTATATCCCAAACAATAAAAAAATAACTTCAAACATCTGTATTAGCTGTAATTTAAATTTAATTAACAATTTATTAAATAATTATCGTGTATGTAGGTACCTACGTATATAATATGTGAATGTAAATATAAGTATGTGAATAGAAATATGCAAAATATATGTCCCAAATACACGTTTTTAACTTTATTGGGACAGTACTTTTTTTTAAAAATCAACTATATTGATATTTTTTTGTTCTTATCCATGTTTATATTATAACCAACAAAATAAATAAATAAAAAATAATCAGATATATTATTGGAAACAGATACCGTTTCACTTAAAAGTGCAGCTATCGGTTAAGTTGGCACGACTGATTTTTGATGCTATACTACACCTAATGCAATGATGCCAACTTAGGTATCCGCTAGCACCGATTTAAGTGAAACAGTCTTACCTATGAGCGATGAAAATCATAAAATATCTACAGGAATACTATATTTCTTTTAATTTGTACCTCTATACTTTAATTCTTTATTGGGTCACTTGAAAAAAAATATACCCCCAACATACAAAATGTAACAACATATACATATGTCATAAAGAAAACCACCATTAAGTACTAACTATGTTATATATATATATATATTTTTCAGATTAAGATCAGATTTGATTCGCGCCCACAATGTGAGAGTCTGGAGGAGGTACGAGGGAGGGGAGGTACACTACATACATACATACTACATCTGCCAGAAGCTACCAGGACCGGCGCCTGGTCACGATCTGCCCATGTGTAGGACGTACTGGAACATTACACGCTCGTGACTCATATTAATGGAACCATTTGTATTAAAAGGCATCACGGATCCAAACTTAACTATTTTCACACTATATTTGCAATATGTGGTTTGCGGAGAGATCATTGGTGCCAACATACGTACAAGGATTGATCAATGGTTTATGTAGATTTCCTTACTTGGCTACATGTGCATGTTGTAATGTAACTTACCGTGAAATACGGGGTGTCAATTTTGTATTGTTTATTTCCATTTCTCAATCACACAGATCTTTTGTGTTCTACATAATTATTATTGTAAAATGGTATATTACCATAGAGTAATGAATATATAGGTAAGTACATAATTGTTTTGTTTATATTACTAATATTCTCATACACATCAAGTTATTACAAAAAACATAGTCATCCGACGTTTCCGATTAATCATTTTTAATAAACGCTAAATTATATGTACTTGAAAATATATGTTATTCGTGTAAAAACGCACTTCTGATGTTTAAATAAACAAATATTTGCTTATGAAAAAGTACATATTTTGAAGTTTTTTTCGTGACATAATTTGTATGATAATTTACGAAAAATAACAGAGTAAAACATTAAAAAGTCAATTTTTTATTTGCCTTAGTTACTTACTGGTCGTAAAAAAGCGATATGCAGAATATTTAAAGTGTTGTAAAAATACCCACATACACATAACATTCTAAAATATTATGGTGAGGATTAAGCAGGTACTTCTTATAAAACACATTTTTTTTACAAAACATTTTATAGATAAAAGCATAATCATAATAACTTGCACAGACAAACTGTTTATACAGTAGTGTAAAAATAATATATTCTAATGTATATTTTTAAAATAAAATAAAAAAAACTAGTGATCGCGCAAATGTCGAATTTCAACCATAATTTATCAAATTTTTAAGTCACTGGACCTTATCTATGATAAATAAACATCATGTATTCACAAAGTTTTGTTTTCACATATTGCTATGCATAATTAATTAGTTACCATTATATTGTTTCAAAGTAGATTATGTAGGTTGTAGGTTTTTGAACACATATCATGTAGCTATAAATTTTATCATCCTGCAGTCCTTCATATAAACTATGCTAAATATCATATTCCTCGTTGCGCGCAGTTTGCTTGAAAGGGTCAGAACCTGTGAAATATTAACCTGTGAACTATTCACAGGTATAAAACAAATCCTACATTTATTGGAAAAAAATTCTCGTCATTTTTCGTCATACAATAAGATACCTCAATTAAGAATACCTCTATCAGTCTATCGTCATCAAAATCAACATCCGCGTCTTTGGCGGTGAATAGTATAATTTGACACTTTATATAGAACAAAATTGTTTTTATTGTTTTATTTCGCAGTCTCCCGAGAAAAAAGTCTTAATGTGGTTTCTCGACAAACTAATTTATATAATTTGCTCATGTGATGTTTTATCACATATTCACATCTGAACGTGATCACGCATTCAACCCTGCTTTGTGACGTTACATTGTTGCACCACGACAGTTGTTTACGTTTTAACAATCATTCAAAAGATTCTCTTTTGTAATAAACATCGTCATGCACTGCCTTCTTTTGAGTAAAGACCACCAAAGGGTGGCATACACTTTCTTCGTTATTTATTTTCGTCCAATATCTTCGAATTAAAAAAACCTAAATTTTCTTCTTTGAATAACATAATATACATATAGACACAGTAACCTGGCATTATTAAATTTTTAACATTGCCAAGTCTAACCTATCATTATAGGTACCAAGAAATGTCTTAAAAAAATGAAGCAGTAATTGCAAAAAGCATCGCTTTACTTCACTTTTGTTTGCAATCTCTTCCAACTAATTCAAACACAGTCGTGTCTTGAATCAATTCTGTGTTGAAATATAAATTTATTATGTTCATCTGAAAAAAAAATGTAGGAAAAAAAATAAATATAATTAAATACATTTACATATTTGAATATGTAAATGTATTCTGTGTAGAAATATAAGTATATTATGTTTATGTTCAACAACAGATTGATCACACAGCAATGAGGAAAGGAATTATAGTGACTCAAAATAGTGACTCAAAATATAGTGGTTTAGGGCAAAATTCACATGCCAAAAAGGAAAGGAATTGTTTATTTATTTATTTTGTAAGTTATAACACAAATATTATTACAAGTATTACAGTTTTTTAAATACGTACTGTCTCAATAAAGTTAAAAACTTGTGTGTGAGACAGGAATAAACTACGTAGATTCTTATATATTTATAGTCACATATACATACATAATTTGTTAATTAAATTTAATCCACGAGAATTATCGTATATATTGTTGAATAAATTTAACATACAGCTAATACAGATGTACAAAGTTATTTTTTTATTGTTTGGGATATAGAGCATTCATTTAAATTTATCTGATTAATTAAAATTTCATATCCTCTTAAGATTATACATAAAATTGTTCAAGCCCATTCTTTTATCTTGACTATATTTTGTAAAATGATAAATTGTAACCAATTTTTACTGAATAATAAATGTTTTACTACAGAACTCTACATGAGGAGCACGTGTACACTATGACTGCATTTGACCACATCTACTTCAAATGTCCCACCATAAATACAACCCATATATACCCAAATTTGTATATCCAAATCCTTGTCAATATTTATTTATTTGTTAACAGATTTTTAATTATCTCAATAGAGACGAAGTTGGAATATTTATTGTAGGAGAACCGGGAAATCAAGGCACCTACAGGGCTTACGACCTGTCATCGGCTGGTTTACGTGATCACTTTAGTGACCAGGTCGTAAGCCCTGTAGGTGCCTTGATTTCCCGGTTCTCCTACAATAAATATTCCAACTTCGTCTCTATTGAGATAATTAAAAATCTGTTAAAAAATATCTTTGACTCCCGACAGGGAAAAAAATCCAATGTTTGCGCATATGCAATAATAAAAATATTCGTTTATTTATTTGGTTTATTTGGGACAATAACAGCATTATTAACTTATATGAACATAAAACAATGAGTAATTAATCAAGGCCAAAAAAACTGTCGACAAAGTACGTATTTACAGTTGATTCTATAAAAAGATTAATATTAAATACCTACTAAAAACTAAAAAATAATATATGAGTAAATAAAATATATATGACAAAAGCAACAAGGATAATGACGGAGATGGGGGAGGAACTGTAGGAATAAAAATAGAAAAGTAGAGGAATGTGAGAGGTAGTGCAACTTATGGTATGTCACAACACCTTTCGTCATTATGGTATCCGTCCGCACTCGCACCTAACCCTCTCTCGGAATTGATTATATGAAAGGAAAAATATGTCTATATCACTAAAACTTTCATTATACTGTCGACAAATTCGAGGGATAGTTGAAAACTTCCGATAGTTCGTTCTAAAAAGTGGATAGTTCATTCAATATTTCGCCATCTGAAGATGAATTCATTCAAAAACAGTAAAATTCATTTTCTAAATAATATTAAATGTAACCTGATGCAGATGATCAAATATAGTTTACATTTCTTCATTATGGCACTATCAAGAGTATCAATAGGGTGACTTTCTTATGTTAACATAGAATATAATAGACTTTTTTTTTCGCTATCACACGACAGCTGATGCCAATTACAGTAAGATATGCAGTTCGATGATGGCTATCTCTGTTGAAGGTACGATTTGAAGCGGCCTATATTCCAATGGAAAATATCTACCTCGTCCGAGAGCGAGTTCAATTTTTTTCCAAAATACGCACCAGAGTGCTGCGGGCCACTACATCCATTCTGAAATGGGGGACATATATATAGAATTCTGGAACGTGCATAACTTATAACAGAACACTTAGTAATGTTAAAGTGAAGGTTATTTTCTAAAGACCATTTCCAAAGGTTTTCAATGTCTGTTGAACAGAAGGCAGTCTGCTGTACTTTTGATGCTAAAAAAAAAGCTTCAAGTCATCGGCATACAATATACATAGACAATACTTGATAACATCCTGTGTGTCATCAATGAATATCAAAAACAACAGTGGTCCCAAAATAAATCCCTGTGGAATTGCTGTTTATGCCTTTTTCGTCCCCTTTCTTCAGAATATGTTCAATCAGCTCAATATTTTCAGTCATTTCAAAACATATTGTTGATTTAATAAAAAAATAATGGAATGATCGTCGATAATCGTGGTTCAAATGTAGGTATAAAGTGAAGTATGCAGAGATTGCACTGATACAAGTCGTATGTAAAGCGATTAGCACAACACTCGTGACCCTGTATTTACGCATAAGAAAGTAAAGCATACCAGACTGTGCCTATGAAACATATCCCTGGAAGGTTACAGCAACATGTTTGGATAGTATGTTAATATATCTACACATTATATCAAAGAAACTTCTAGGGTTTCCATGTTATAAAAATATATACTGTACTAATTTTGAATATTAAAAAAAACATTAAAAAATGTAAGCTCCACCGAAGTTCAAATGAAAGGATCAGCATATTGTGAATTTATTCAGTCTTATCATAATTATTATGATCTTCCTGCACCGTCTATTATATTGAATTGTATCTTAGGTATAACAACTTTTTTAAAAATAAGACTATCAGTTTTCCATATTTATTTATTATTATTACGATGAGGAAGTTACAAATACAATTACATACTAGAGCTAGAAGTTAAGTGCGTGTGTACATAATATGTGTGTGTGTGTATTATTTATTGATAAGTATTGTAATTGATAGGATACGATGAACACCTCACTAGGAAGTCCTGTTCCGAGGTGTTCATTTCAACAGTTGTGTGACATAGATAGTACATTATGTACATAGTTCTTGAATTAAATTATACATTAAATAAATATTGAAAAATATGTTTAATTATATTTGATTGGGTGTAATAATGTTATTGATTTGCTCTGAACCGGTGTTGCATATCCATGCTGTTATGTGTTTTTTGTATCTTTGTGACGATGTGTTTTGTGTTAGCAGTTTTAGTGAGGTTGGTACGCAATTATGTAGTTTGATGGCATAGTATTTAAAATCTCTTTATCCATGAGCAATATATAAATATTGTTATATTAAATGAATCATTAATTTTTAATTTGTTTTTTTTAACAGATTTTAATTATCTCAATAGAGACGAAGTCGGAATATTTACTGTAGGAGAACCGGGAAATCAAGGCACCTACAGGGCTTACAACCTGTCATCGGCTGGTTTACGCGATCACTTTATGCGCTTGCGCAACGTTCACCAATTATGCCTTTTTTTAATGAGATCCCTATCAATTCAATTTTGAAAGTTCTATATATTGTAATACTGAAATTCTTTTCGCTTGAAAATAAGGAATTTTTACTACAGCCATCTATGTGTGAAATTATGAACAACATTCTTATTATTTTTATTTATTTTTGTTGTGACGCCATCCATTGAGAGAATTGGTTTTAAATATCTTTGACTCCCGACAGGGAAAAAAATCCAATGTTTGCGCATATGCATTAAATAATGAATATGATCTTGTAACAAGTACATACATCACAGATGGTTCAAAATCTCCTAACGGAGATTGTGGTGCAGCCTTTTGTATTTCTAGTTTAAATATCGAGGAAAAGTTTAAACTTCCCAAAAACACTTATATATAGCGGAATGCGTAGCTATGAGAGAGGCTTTATCAAGAATTCTTTCAATGTCTATTCAGAAAGCTGTAATCTTCACGGATTCTCTCAGTCTCGTTCAAAAACTCGTTAAAAACAATATCAGTGACCCCCATGATGATTTATTTTGGACAATGAAGTGTTTGGACAATTATATCAGTTGGAAATAGGATGGATACCATCTCACGTGGGTATTCCAGGTAATGAACGGGCCGATCAGCTGGCTAGAGAAGCGTGTTCATTAGGATTAACTCCCCAGTGTTTTCTTCACACCCTACTTGAGAGGATGGTACACCTTGACAAAAAAATGGCTGGAAGAATGGCAATCCTCTACTAAAAGAGCCCATTATAAAACCTTGCAAGATCATATTTCAAGAATTCCATGGTTTTATGGTTAAAAACTCCCAAAAATTGACATCTCCCTACTTTGTCGCTTAAGAATTGGCCATTGCTCCTTGGCATCTCATTTATTTAGGATTCAGGTTGTTCAATCCCCAATATGTGAATGCGGTGAACAGGAAGAGAATAGTGATCATATTTTCTTTGAATGTAAATTATTAAATAGAGAAGAATTTATGTCAGAGATAATAAAATCATGCACTTCATATCCTGTTAACTCTAAATTCCTTTTGTCTTTGAATGATGTAAATATTAATAAAAGTATAACAAATTTTTTGAAAATAAACAATAAACTCCTTTGAAAAAACTGTCCCCAAGTCTTGGAATTTGTATATAGTTTGTGTTTGTGTGTATATATTTTATGTGGGTAGGTATTCTGTATGTTTTCGAATTGTGCCGACCTGATTGTTTACCGTTTTTATTATTTCGCCTTTTTTGACTAAGAAATTATTATTTGCACATTTTTACGTTTATTTTTGTTTGATTTCATAGATATAAATATTGCCAAGAGTGGGACAAGCATTGCGGTGGGTGTGTTTTCAATGTTTGTCACCTACTACAATGTTTGTCTTACTAGGGATTAGTGGCTATATCACTCGATATCGGGTGGAATGACAGAAATTAATTAAAAAAAAAAAGTACACACATATACATCCTTCTACATTCCCTAAATTAAACGATCTCGCGACCACTGGATACTAACCCAACGCGCTAACCGCTCTGCCACCACCCATAATTCGACTGTTTTTCGAGTATGACATGTTTGTCACAAAAAAAACAAAGAAATACTTTAAAAAATAACTTAATTGCATATCGAATAAATGTTTTTATTATTTCCAGAATTCACTGTGTGGAACTTGTATTAAAAAAAAAACACGAATTAAGGGGCCATATAAACCTAAACACCTCAATTTCAAATCAAATTCCTCAAATATGTTAAACAGTGTGTTTCTAGAAAAATTACTATAACGCGACGTCCTACGTAGGCGATTCAAAGCAAATGCGAAGCGGCGCGGCGCGGCGCGAAAATAACAAACAGTCGGTAACTATGGAAGTGTCCTACGTTACCGACCACGAGTTGGTTTCGATGCGGCGCGGCGCGATGCGAAGCGAACGCGATCAGTTTGTTTGATATTTTCGCGTGAAAATAACAAACAGTCGGTAACTATGGAAGTGTCCTACGTTACCGACCACGAGTTGGTTTCGATGCGGCGCGGCGCGATGCGAAGCGAACGCGATCAGTTTGTTTGATATTTTCGCGTGAAAATAACAAACAGTCGGTAACTATGGAAGTGTCCTACGTCACCGACCACGAGTTGGTTTCGATGCGAACGCGATCAGTTTGTTTGATATTTTCGCGTGAATTGATAGTGGCGCCATTGTTTTTTGACATGTCAGAAAAAGAAATTTTAATTTCTGTCCATGAACGTCCCATATTATGGAACAAAAGAATTATTATTATCGAACCGCGAATTTTAGGATTTGGCAAAAATAAATGGGACTACAAGTAAACACATTTATTTATTATTGCTATTTTACAATAGGATGTTGTTCAAAACACACAAAGTTTTCTCTCGCTTGCACGAATGTCAAATTTTCATATGTTTCCCGGAAAGATGTAAATTCAGTCTCATTTATTAATTCAAGATCACGTAATTCTTCATACAAATTGTGATATTCCCCCATAAATATGCTTTTCTATGTACACAATATTAGTTTCACTTCTCTGCCGACATTACTTCTTGAGTATTTTATATACGTACATCCATGACAGTAGCTGGCGGCACAGGGAACGATTCGCGCACACGTAGGACAGAGCCGCCGCGTCGCACCATATCGCATTGAATTCGCTTGTATCCGCACCGCATCGCTTCGCAATCGCGTTCGCTTTGAATCGCCTACATTTCATTTCTCATTTCTCTAGTGAATGTTCGTCACAATTTTAAAATTCTTCCTAAATTTCTATAAATAAATGATTAAAAATATTCTTTTTTACAGCATTTTTTTTTAATTATTCTATAACCATGTGTCGTAGAGAAATTAATCTTTTATACTCTTAAAGAGTGCATAAAATCAAAGTGAATGACCGATAAAGTTTTTTCATTTCAACTAAGGTTTGTTCTTAAAATACAAAAAATCAACGAATTTGGGGTTTCGGATAATTTAAATCACGTACATATAAACCTTTTTTAACGCACGCGATATTTACCCTTACTAACGCGTAACTTCATAGTGCATTGGGCGGTTTTAATATATCATGTTTACAGTCACTAAGTTTAGCGTTATATGTCCTCTTAAGTCTTATTCGACCTGTTTCGAAGCGTAGGTATTGGTTCCTCGTCAGGACGGATAACAACCGACTCTATATACTATAAATTTTCGCTTTAAAAAATCTCATTTTAGATTTCGAAGAATTACCACTTCTCCAATAAACTAATAATTCTCAAGTAGATATGATGTCTTTATAGCGGTATGGGTGAATATTTCATACATATTATATATAAGTAAGAATGGTGTGTTTAAGTTAAGAGTAGGTAATAAATACCCCCGAAGGTGGTTAAGTTAGGACGATACACCACGCGTGACCTGACACCATAATATCGTTGGTTTAAACATCACCAGTTATTTTATTAACCAACCATAGCCCCATACTGATGAACACATTCATCTGCTTTGTGATTTTCTTATATATCTTGGATACTGTCCGTATATTTAACTATAACCGCCTACTAACAAACTTACGCTATAAATATAAATCTTCTTTGTAACATCCCTTGATAAAGCCATGACTTATCAAACTATACTTCCTTTGCGGGATAAGTATAGATAACTAAATACCACTACACTACTGTCATAGCAAACAAGAGAAAGACGCATAACAGAATTTTCTTTCCTACATATAACCAATAAAATCATTCAAATACCCCAGGCCTTCTTTTAAAATTATTTATTTATTATTTAACATATTATGTTCCAATACACATATAAATATAATTCACAAGTATAGTAATTTTAACAATAGTTTTTTTTGCAACCTTCTTCTTCTTCTTCTTCCTCATCCGTTTTTAATCCATCGTTGGATATAAGCCTCCCTCTTGCTCCTCCACATGTCTCTATTCCGGACACATTGCATCCAATTTACTCCCACAGTCTTTCTGATGTCATCCGACCATCTAGCCTGTGGTCTTCCCACACTCCTTCTTCCCGTTCTAGGTTGCCATTCTAGGAGTTTTTTTGTCTATCGTTGGTCAGTACATCTGGCAATATGACCTGCCCAGCTCCACTTCAGGGTAGCCATCCTTTCAGCTACGTCCACAATACCTCAATACCTCATTTTTTGCAATACCTCATCAAAAAGATTGCAATATTGTGCTTGACGAGGGAATCACTTACACTGACAAATAAAAAATATCAAATATAAAGCTATTAAATCAAAGTCATACATAAATAAATAATCAAACAAACATTGAAAAAAAAAATTAAAATAAGGAATACAGACAATTGAAACATATCAAACGCATAGGTTTGATATGTTTCAAATAAAAAAAAGGGAAATACAGGTAATTGAAACATATAAAAAAACAAATCGAAAACAACCAATTTAGAATGTTAGATACAATTTTAATTTTTGTTTAAAGTAATATAATTTCATCAATAATTTTCAGGCCCAAGTGAAGCTTCTGTTGGTCTTCTTCTTCAATGGCGTTAAAACGCAAAGCGAGCATTAAGCCGGTTGCAGACCAAAAGCAAAGCTAAGTTAATTTAGCTTAGCTCGCATAGCTGAGGTCCTTTTTCATACAAGTGTGCAATCCGCAAACTATGTGAGTAGTATGAAAATGACCTCAGCTATACGAGCTAAGTCAAATTAGCTTAGCTATTGGTCTGCAAATGGCTTTAGTCTTCTTCTACCTCCATCTAATTCAATATTCATATCGTCCTCCCATTTCAATATTGCTCTTGGTCTGCTGGGGTGAAGATACTGATACCTCTTCTTCTTTTTTCCTCCCTCTGTCTTAGGTGTCGCTATCTTTAATTACATTTCTTTGCTGGATCATAACATTGCATCATACATGGATTCTTTTGCTGAGTGGTTGAATTGTAGAAATTACCATTCGGTAAAAAAAACTCGCAACTGATACAGAGTGCAAGAAAGTGTACAATTTTCGATTCACATGAATAACATAAATTAAAATTGTTACTACAAAAAATAAAGAAGGAATAATACATTAGCATCAATTAAGAAGGAAAACTATCTTTGATCTAAGCATCTCAGAAATCAAAGTTAATGATAATTATTCTGTTACACATGGTCCATTTGTTGTGTACAAACTAAATCTCACATTGTTCCATAACTTTTAACGGCAACATAGATGTGCTTAAATAATGAAGAAACTAACAATTCGAAACAATGTAAAATATAATATATAATTACTCATACTATGGATAATTTGTTATATTAACTGTGAATTTTCTTCTCTTTGATATAATTATTTGATTATTTATTTAACATATCAATTTCATTAAATGAGCTATTCATATTTTTTTATCGCACGCTTTGTAACATAATTATTTTTAATCTGAAAAGTTTCATGCGTATTAATAATTTATTTTGCGTAAATGCGAATTTATGTTCATGTGAAATGTATTACAAAAAGAAAAGATATATTATGTATATCGAGTAACAAATTGATACGACCAAGTAATTATAAAGAGTCATACTATTTTAAATCATCATTGTTAACGCATTAAAAGCAGTCATTGTAGAATGAAAATTATTCCAGGTATTTATTTATTTATTTATTTAATATTGCTTCTCGGGCAACTAACAGGTACTATGTCAAATATTAATTTAACACGCACCCAATAACAAGTTGCCACATTCTGGAGACTTACGATATTAATCGTCTCACAGATCCATACTGAAAACACAATTAAAAACTGTGTCTCCACCGGGAATCGAACCCGGGACCTTTGGCTCAGCAGTCAGAGTTCTAACCAACTGAGCCACGAAGGCCGACGTATTTTAAAAAACCAGACGATGAATCTTATTATTTTTAGTAATATTCTAAAGTTTACATTTAACAATAATTTATGATTATTTTGCAGTTAAAATTTCACATTACATACCTACATTATAATAAGAAACAAACCTACCCTAGATAATTTATCTAGACAATATTCAAATTCTCTATTATTCATATATTTATTTATTTATTTATGTGTTCTTTACAGTTGTTTCATTTTTTTTATTTGCGACCGACACCCGCTTCACTGGGAACATACCCGTGTCGGAGCGAGTATCAAAATGACATTTTATAATCAGATAGTCACATCACAATTCTACCCTAAAAAATCCTCATACATTAAGAAATTCCTAATAAATTTCAAGTTGCAAATTAACAGCAATAAAACAAAATCACAACACTTGTCACTATGTCACTGGCATGTCCATAGATAAAGGCGACAAGTAGCGGGAACATGATAATACAAAAAAAGTATATAGGTTGGCATCACTTCTTATGATAAGGTAACGTTTGTTTTACAGCAAGTGTAAGCGTTCGTTTTTTGTGGTTACCCAACATTCACCAATTATAAGGTTCTCTATCAGTCCAGTTTTTGAAAGTTCTACATATTTTAATCATGAAAATCTGTTTGTTAGAAAATAAGCTAAAAAACACCATCTATGAAGTGACGTAGAAACTTTAATGTAACGCCATCTATTGAGAAATTAGTGTGTTTGGAAATATTAATTTAACACGCACCCAGTAACAAGTTGCCGCATTCTGGACACTAACGACATTCATCATCTCACAGATCCATACTGAAAACACAATAAAAAACTGTGTCTCCACCGGGAATCAAAACCCGGGACCCTTGAATCAGTGACTATGTCATCCAAGAACAGTCAGTAAATTTAATAATCGTTTTCGTGCAAAATTTATTCATCGTAATGCATAAAAAAACAAAATTATCTGCTACATCGAGAAATTTCACAATAAAACCAATAATCCATTCAATCATGTCATTCCATAAACCTAAAATCGCATCATACCTACCAACTGTTTGTTAATTTTTGCGAAAATAAATATATGATATACAAAATTTGACATGCAAAATACACAGTAGTTGATTGCCCATTGCCCGATAATAAAAAAATAGTAATAAATCAGAAATAAAGTTTCACACCAGTAAAAATGTTTTCCCATCACTAGTTTGACTTATATATCGATCAATTATGATTTATTTTATCAATTAACTTCAATATTTGGGTCAATCATGTTTCATATTAATTGAAGACGTCTAAATTCAGATATTCAATACCTAAATGACCGAAAGTTGAAACAAAGTCGCGCTAGCATTTAAAAAAGTGTTTAATTCAAATAATATTATGTATATATCTACACATCTGTGTATTCAATTGCAAGAAGATACAAAATCTGTATAGAATGTACGATAACAAAGAATATAATAAACTACAGTAAATTGTTAAGAAAAATAAATACATGAACTCGAATATTAATAATAATATCACCTGTAAAAAAGCATAAGAAAGATGATAAAATCAAGAATTTAAAATAATAAATAATAATAGTCAATTCATAAAATCAATGTACTAAGAATTTTCTCAACGCTTAGCATGACAGATTCCATACTTTCGGCGTGCTAAGTATTGACATAAGAAGGCTAAATATTAAATTTTGAAATTCATTTCCAGTTTAGTCATGACACTTTATTTTCACATCTTTATTCTATTGCGTGAGTTTTTTTTATTTGAATTTGTTTAATACTATTATTTTAAAATTAGTTTTATTAAAACCATTTTTTATTATAAGTAACTAAAAAACTACAGAGCCTATGAAGTAGAATTTTACTTCAATAGAAAGATAAAATGAAAATGAACCGGCTTTTAGTATTTGAATTACTATTCGTGCTATGAAAAAAAAAACACGTCTAAATTTGAACATTTCTTCACGAAGTATATTGTATATCATAGATTTGGTGATATACAATTTTTTTTCGTATTTCATACATTAGAAGGTAATTTAGTGTGCATAGTTGTGTACCTATTACCTATGCATAAAATATATAGCACTGAAATTGGTTTATAAATACGGCCCTTAGTAATTTTCCCACTTGCAGGTACCTATTTTTGTATTAATTTTCAAAAATATGCACGTATTATTATTTTTATCAAATATTTCTCTTAAAAATGCTTAGTGAAGTCAAATAGTAACCCAATACCTAATTAGTGAAATATATTTGAAAAAATTATAGAAGTATTATCAGTTAAAGGAAATATTTGCTATAGATTATATTACCAACAATTGATTTATGTGTAATAAATAGACACAATACTCTGTGGGTATAGTTTATAACTAAATGCCAATTTACTCAAATAATAAGTTTTTAATATGTACATAAGTTAAGTTATATTATGTAAGTAAGTATAGTGAAATACACGAATGTATAATAATCTATTGGACTGAGTTCGATTGTATTCTCCGCAATCACTCGTAATTGTATTTGTATACGTCAAAATATAATATATTATTGAGAATAATAGATACAAATCATTTATGTTGATGAAATATTTAGTATGCAGTATTATAATATGATTTAGAATGGTAACATTAGTATTACATCACATTCTCACGAGACTAGTAAGAGCTTGCTCGGTTGTTCATTTGACCACGTATGACGCTCATATTAAAAAAGGTAATTGAATTTTTATTGTGAGAGATCTGAATTACATATCGAAATTATCAACAGTCATTTGAAAGTATGATTATACTACAATTTCTTTGGATTATTTACAACTATTGAGTTTCATTAATACCGCACAATATTTTCATATTAATATACGTATTAACGACAGTTGCCATACATATTATTAGATGTTTTGCAATAATACCAATTCGATTTTATGAGTTGTAAAAAACGATCAATGAAACATTGTTTCTGAGGTATTTTTCCGCCAATGTATGATATTGTAATTTTACATAATATTATATTTTTACACTGTGGAGGTACTCAGGAGAGCAAATGCCGAGCGCTAGCTAGTTGACACAATTAAGCGACGAAAGATATCATATCATATAAGATATCATAAGAGGCAAAAAGTACAGGCTGCTCCAACTGTTGAACGGCAAAATAGAGGGACTCCGAGGTACAGGAAGACGTTTGATGTCATTGCTCCGCAACATTCGTAAGTGGATCGGCATCAGAGACGTCGGCGAATTGTTCCGGACGGCGGCGGATATAGATGCCTTCTAAGCAGTGATCGCCAACGTCAGAGGGACCTGATATATGAAGAAGATTCTATCACATAACGAACAACGAGTAGATCAAATATAAAACACACTCAATGAGACAGATCCATATAAATTAACTTTATGAGTCATCATCATCAATGGTTCCAGAGCCCGTTGCGAGACTTGGCCTCCTCCAGCATTCCTCTCCATCTCCCTCTATCCTGGCAAGCATCTCTTCATTCCCTTACACCGCACTGCGCTGCACGCCATCCAGCCATCGGAGCTAGGGTCTACCAACGCTTCGTCAACCTTGGGGCTTTGTGTGCAGGATCATCTTTGGTACTCTTTCTTCGCCCATTCTTTCCACGTGACCTGCCCATCGCAGCCTCCCTATTTTTATCACCTTTATAATGTTGCAACATGGACTCATTATAAATATTGTAGATCTCGTCGTTGTGTCGCATTCTCCGAGCTCCGTTTACCTGCACAGGTATATCTTTCTGAATATTTTTCTCTCGAACACTAGTGGAGACATTTCATCTCTTCAACTCAATACCCAACATTCAGGACCATAAATTAGTCTTCTTCTTCTTCCTCTTTTTTGTAGATCTATGATCTGTTTTTACAGATCTCTTTGATGGTCTTCCCGGTGGTCGGCGTCCCTCTGTTATCTCGCGCATTACAATTTTTGGCATCCTTTCTGGATTCATCCTCTTAACATGATCTCTCCAGAATTGTCTTCTTTGCCTGCTCCATCTTACTATATCCTCCACATTACAGGTTCTGCATAAATTAGTACGAGTAATAAACACAAAATGAGTTATTAACACCAAAATGGAAGGGGTGTGCGGAAATATTGGATTTATATGCATGCGGCGGAAAAGGTTGGGACCGTAAAAAGTCCAATTAGTTGAAGAACGAATGAACAAATAAAGCCAATATTATTTCTCTGTCAACGAGAAAAGATGTAGGTATACAATTTAATATGTGTACGAAAAACTGTTGATGTAAGTAGAATCGTAAATAAATGAATACATACCTTTTACAATATCTCGAGAAAGTCTGCCTCCTTCTCCGAACGTATGACGGCTAGTTGGTCGTGATTCTCCCAGTGGGAAGGTCTTGGCATCAAATCCAGTGACGTGGACCACCAACTTGGAGATGATAGTCGCGTCAATGACGGGCACTTTTCATATGCCCATCACGCTTTGCATTACAACATTTTATTATTTACTAGCTTTTATGTCCCGCCGTTGGCCAAGAATGTAAAATTGTGAAGGAAAAAGCAATCGTTTTTATAATATTGTCACCCAATTATTTTGCAAAATCGGACTATGAAAAGTGGTTTGAAATATGATTGAATTTGATTGTAAAATGTTCAAGTGATGGCCACAACCCATTATTTTTTATATATTGCTATAAAGTGTGAATGAAGTATAATATACAATTTCTGCACTATGCGAAATGGTTTTAAATATGACTGTTTATCAACATTGTAAAGAGATTGGTTTGGCCACAACCCCCATTTTTAAATATTATCATCGAAAACAAATTGTAATATGTACTTACCTATTGAATATTTAGTAATTTTGGATGTTGGGATGTGGTTAAAATTTGATTAAACAAATGTACTGAAAAGATCCAGTGTTGGTCACATCCCATTCGTTTTATATTTTTTCATCAAGTGTGCATTATATTTTTGCACAATTAGACTGATGAACTTAAAATTGACACAAAAGTCTACATTAACGAAGAAGAAGAAGACTTAAACTATGGTAAATAATTTGAATATAAACGTTGTGAAGAATTCAGTAATGGCCACAACCCCCTTTCTTTAAATATTGTCAACGAAATCAAATATATTATGTAGGTGTTGAAAATTATTTAAAATAGGATGATATAAATGGTTTAAATTTGATTAAACAAAAGTATTGAAAAGATTCTAGTGCAGGTTACATCTTCACATCCCACATCCCATTCGTTTTTACATATGTATTTTCATCAAGTGTGCATATCGTTAATAATATTTCTGCACAATAGACTATTAGACTTAAAACTAACCCAAAAGTCTAAATAAAAAAGAGAAGAATAAGTATAAGACTATAAGAAATAGTTTGTATAAAAAATCCCAATGGTCTACATAAAATAAGAAAAAATACATAAAATAGAAGAATTAGACTATTGGAAATAGATTGTATAAAAACTGAGCAAAAGGTCTTCATAAAAGAAGAAGAAGATTAATCTATAGGAAATAGTTTGTATTAAAACTGTCCTTAAAGGTCTACATAAAATTAAGAAGAAAAATAATTAGACTCCAGGAGCCGTCGCTTCAGACCCTTCAGTACCTCCCGTCCCATCAGGCCCTTCAGTACATCCCGTCCCTTCAATCCCTCATCACGTCCCTTCCCATCAGGCCCTTCAGTACCTCCCGTCCCTTCAGGCCCTTTTATACCTCCCGTCCCTTCAGGCCCTTTAGTGCCTCCCTTCCCTTCAATTACATCCCGTCCCTTCATTCGGGTAAGAAAAGTTTAAATCCAGAAACCATCCTGGAAGAACCACGAAGAGATGTAAGCACCGTCTTCTTTTCCCAGGATACTCCACCTTTATAGGTAAAATGACCAAATACACGATGAAGAAGAAGAAGAAAAAAGTTAAAATCCAGAAACCGTCCTGGAAGACCTGCGAAGAGATGGAGGGACAGTCGGACCTTCTTTTCCCAGGATATTCCGCTTTCATTGGTAAAATGGCCAAATACACGAAGAAGAAGAAGAATAAGAAAAAAGTTTAAATCCAGAAACCACCTCGGGCACACGCTCGACAATTCGCCAAAGTTTCATTGTAATCGGACATACGGTTTAGGAGCACATCGCTTGCATACATTCCATACATTCATAAATAAATAAAATAATTTTCCGATAGGAAATCAGTATATTGTTGATTTGTAAGTAAATAGTAATAGGTAGGTAGGTACCTACCTACAACAATGTTCTAAATAAATTCGATTCATAACAAATTTTATTTGAATATCAGAATCTTTCCGTTACCATAGTAACCATTCCAATACGTAAAAAATATCAAATGGTTTGAGACATTTTTTGAATATGTAGGTACCTACATACATTGGTTTGTTCGATGCCATAAAAATGAAAATTGTCAGAAAAATCAAATATTATTTACAAATTATGCAATTTTATTATGCCTATATCTTTACTAATAATAAACACATTTTTACAATATATGTCTTAAAACTTGCTGTAATGTCTTGTGTTTCATTTTATTATTTCATAATTACATTTAATTCAAAGGTTTATTATTTTCAAGAACGTATTCATTCGGTAGGAAAATGAAATATTGTATGAAAAGATATTAAAATGGCGGCGTTCATGTACAAAACGCTTACTTTAAAAATAAGTTAAACATTATAATTATACAAAATATTCACCATGTTTTTCACTCAAACGCTAAGTTATACTTGAAAATATATTTTTTTCGTGTAAATACGTACTTCTAACTTTTAAACTAACAGATATTTGCGTGCAAAATGTACACTTTTTTGACAGATACGACTTGGAAAATTTTGTATGAAAAAAATAATTATTGAAATATTTTTAAAATTCAGCATTTTTATCGCATTATTTTTAGCGTGACACTGCATCAGGTATACAGGTACACGTTCGCACATAAATTAGATTTTTAGATGCTCTTGGTTTTTCAGAAGGCGTGAGACAAACACACACATACACACACACAAACACTAACATTTTGATTGCTTTATTACTTTAGATATAACTAGCTTTTATGTCCCGCCGTTGGCCAAGAATGTAAAATTGTGAAAGAAAAAGCAATCGTTTTTATAATATTGTCACCCAATTATTTTGCAATATCAGACTATGAAAAGTGGTTTGAAATTTGATTGAGTTTAAGTATTGTAAAATGTTCAAGTGATGGCCACAACCCATTCTTTTTTATATATTGCTATAAAGTGTGAATGAAGTATAATATTTATACAATTTCTGCTCGCATGGACTATGCGTAATGGTTTTAAATATGACTGTTTATCAACGTTGTAAAGAGATTGGTTTGGCCACAACCCCCATTTTTAAATATTATCATCGAAAACAAATTCTAATGTGTACCTATTGAAAATTTATTAATTTTGGATGTTGGGATGTGGTTAAAATTTGATTAAACAAACGTAGATACTGAAAAGATTGGTCACATCCTATTCGTTTTTATATTTTTTCATCAAGTGTGCATTATATTTTTGCTCAATTTGACTGAAAGTCTTCATTAACGAAGAAGAAGAAGACTTGAACTATAGTAAATAGTTTTTAATTTGAATATAAATGTGAAGAGTTCAGTAATGGCCACAACCCCCATTCTTTAAATATTAGGTGTTGAAAATTATTCAAAATAGGATGATATAAATGGTTTAAATTTAATTAAACAAAAGTATTGAAAAGATTCTAGTGCAGGTTATATCGTCACATCCCATATCCCATTCATTTCATATGTATTTTCATCAAGTGTGCATATCGTTAATAATATTTCTGCACAATAGACTATTAGACTTAAAACTAACCCAAAAGACTAAATAAAAAAGAGAAAAATAAGTAGAAGACTATAAGAAATAGTTTGTATAAAAAACTATTCCAATGGTCTACATAAAATAAGTAAAAATACATATACCTAATAGAAGAATTAGACTATTTGAAATAGATAGTATAAAAGCTCACCCAAAGGTCTACAAAAAAGAAGAAGAAGAATATTTAGACTATTGGAAATAGTTTGTATAAATACTGAACAAAAGGTCTACATAAAAGAAAATGAATAAGACTATTGGAAATAGTTTGTATTAAAACTCTCCCAAAAGTCTACGTACTTAAATGAAGAAGAATAATAATTAGACTAAAGGAAATAATTTTTATAAAAAAATGACCCAAATGTATACATAAAAGAAGAAGAAGATGAATTAGACAATAGGAAATAGTTTGTATAAAAACTGCCCTAAAGGTCTACATAAAATTAAGAAGAAAAAGAATTAGACTCCAGGACCCGCCGCTTCAGGCCCTTCAGTACCTCCCGTCCCTTTAATCCCTCATTACGTCCCTTCCCATCAGGCCCTTCAGTACCTTCCGTCCCTTCAGGCAGTTTTATACCTCCCGTCCCTTCAGGCCCTTTAGTGCCTCCCTTCCCTTCATTACATCCCGTCCCATCAGTCGGTTAAGAAAAGTTTAAATCCAGAAACCATCCTGGAAGAACCGCGAAGAGATGAAAGAACCTTCTTTTCCCAGGATGCTCTACTTAATAGGTAAAATGACTAAATACACGAAGAAGAAGAAAAAAGTTTAAACCCAGATACCTGCGAAGAGATGGAAGGACAGTTGGACCTTCTTCTCCCAGGATTCTCCAACTTCATAGGTAAAATGACCAAAAATACACGATGAAGAAGAAGAAGAAGAAATAAGTTTAAATCCAGATACCTGCGAAGAGATGGAAGGAAAATTGGACATTCTTCTCCCAGGTTAGTCCACCTTCAAAGGTAAAATGACCAAATAGACGATGAAGAAGAAGAAGAAAAAAGTTTAAATCCAGAAACCTGCGAAGAGATGGAAGGAAAATTGGACCTTCATCTCCCAGGATAGTTCATCTTCATAGGTAAGATGACCAAGTACACGTTGAAGAAAAAGAAGAAAAAAGTTTATATGCAGAACCCGTCTTGGAAGACCTGTGAAGAGATGGAGGGACAGTCGGACCTTCTTTTCCCAGGATACTCCCCCTTCATAGGTAAAACGACCAAATACACGAAGAAGAAGAAGGATAAGAAAAAAGTTTAAATCCAAAAACCATCCTGGGCATACGCTCGACAATTCACCAAAGTTTCATTATAATCGGACAAACGGTTGATAAATAAATAAATAAAATAATTTTCCTATAGGAAATCAGTATAGGTATATTATTGTTGATTTGTAAGTAAATAGTATTAGGTAGGTACCTACCTACAACAACCTTCTAAATAAATTCGATTCCTAACAAATTTTATTTGAATATCACATTCTTTCTGTAGCCATGGAAACGATTCGAACACGTAAGTAATATCGAATGGTTCGGATACATTTTTTGAATATGTAGGTACCTACATTGGTTTGTTCGATGCCATAAAAATGAAAATTGTCAGAAAAATCAAATATTATTTACAAATTATGCAATTTTATTATGCCTATATCTTTACTAATAAATAACACATTTTTACAATATATGTCTTAAAACTTGCCGTAATGTCTTGTGTTTCATTTTATTATTTCATAATTACATTTATTTCAAAGGTTTATTATTTTCAAGAACATATTCATTCGGTGGGAAAATGAAATATTGTATGAAAAGATATTAAAATGGCGGCGTTTATGTACAAAAGGCTTACTTTAAAAATAAGTTAAACATTATAATTATACCAAATATTCACCATGTTTTTCACTTAAACGCTAAGTTATACTTCAAAATATATTTTTTTTGTGTAAATACCTACTTCTAACTTTTAAACTAACAGATATTTGCGTGCAAAATGTACACTTTTTTGACAGATATGACTTGGAAAATTTTGTATGAAAAAAATAATTATTTAAATATTTTTAAAATTCAGCATTTTTATCGCATTATTTTTAGCGTGACACTGCATCAGCTATACAGGTTCACGTTCGCACATAAATTAGATTTTTAGATGCTCTTGGTTTTTCAGAAGGCGTGAGACAAACACACACACACACACACACATACACACACACAAACACTAACATTTTGATTGCTTTATTACTTTAGATATATATATACCTACCTACTTCATATGAAATGATTTACAAAATAAGTAATAATACCGTTATCCCATAATGCTTCACGAATTAAGGAGACAATGAAAAGACCCTATGAATTTTTTTTTTTATTTATTTATTTAACATAATAATTTTACAAAAACAAATCAAGAGATAATTCACAGGTAATAATATGTTTACAAATTTTTCTTAGCAGTGCCTCATCAAAAAGATTACAAATCTTGTGCTTGATGAGGGAAATCACTTATAAAAAAAATAAAAAATATCAAAACAAAGCAATTAAACAAAGTCAACAATAGAGTATTTAAATCAAATCAACATGAATAAAAAATCAAATAAACATTAAAAAAGTTTGAAAATATATGAAAATGAGAAATATACAAATGAGTAAACATATCTAAATACATATTCAAATAAAACAAAAGGAAATACATGAAAATAAATTGAAAAATGAGCAATATAGACTATTCAAACATACCAAAACACATATTTAGAAATAAAAAAAGAAAATACTGGCAATTGACACAAATCAAACAAACAAAATCGAAAACTAATATTTTAGTAGTTAGGAGTTATGTGCAATTTTAATTTTTGTTTAAATTTTTTAAATTCTTTTATCTGTTTTAATTCATTTTGGAGGCAATTGAAACATTTTATTCCTAAATAAATGTAGTTGTAAATTTATTTAATAAATTGTATTTATTTTAGTAGGTATTGCTTCTCGGGCAACTGATACTAATTATTACAAACTTAATAACAAGTTGTCACATTCTGGAGACTTACGATATTATTCGTCTCACAGATTGTGAAAATTGTGTCTCCACCGGGAATCGAACCCGGGACCTTTTGGTAATGAGTCAGACATGCAACCAACTGAGCCATGAAGGCCGACTCATAAAGTCGGCATACATTGGATTTATTTCTCTGTTGGGACACAATTATATTTTTGACAAATATATATATCTCAATAGAGACGAAGTGAAGTGCCTTGATTTTTCGGTTCTTCCATAATATTCCAACTTCGTTTCTATTGAGATATCAGAATGTATTTCTTATATCTATAAAAGATCGTTGTAGGTCATAAAATATTATACAGATAATAATTATAATAATTAACCCTGCGCAAAAGGCGAGTTTATTGCCAGATGTCAATTTCTTCCAATTAACCAGTGTTTCCAGCCCAGAGAAGCAAAATTACCGTGAGAAATTAATTTAAATAAATATATGGTAAATATGTGATTTCGTAGCGTAATATAGATACTTTCTGCACAATCATTAAAAATTGAAACAATTCAGAAAAAATACCTCAAGACTATGCAATACAGAACACAGAATCCCCGACTACCATACACTGACCTACTTAATAATTACAATCTATGCACACTAAAAGAGAGACGTACCCTATTTGACATGACAACACTACACAAAATAATCAATAGCACGTTTGACTGTCCAGCACTCGTTAGCTCAATTAACATACATGCACCACTCAGATGCCTAAGAAACAACTTGCTCTTCCTCCCGTCAACTTCAAACACAAATGCAGGATTTAGGAAACCAACCAACAGAATGTGCAATGAATACAACAAAACCTTTCCAGATACACACATCTTCTCCAAATCATACACAGGATTCAAACACGAAATAAAACACATTCAAAAATCATCACCACAACACGTGATGACATAATAATACACATACTCTATTGAGATATTAATCATCTGTCATAACATACTACACCATCTCTTTTATTGAATTATGGCTCCTTAATTTTAATTTTATTTTATGTATTTTTGTTTTTTTTTTTCTCTTTTTTATCATTATGTTAATGTATAACTCTTGTTTCTCTATTTCTCGTCTCAATATTTATTTCTCGCCTCAATACTTATTTCTGTATAATTATTATCTTATCTATTTCATTTCGTTTATGTTAATTTAAATTGATTTTTTTTTTTTTTTTCTTCTTTACTTGTTTTGTCTTTTATTATTATTGTATTACTTTGCAAATTTTCACTTTCATATGTTTATATTGTGAATACTGTAAGGTTGCAGATAAACTTTGAATTCTATGTTACTATTAGTTTTATGCATATTTTCTGTAACTGTTTGTATTCCTAAATCTAAAGTAATAAAGCAATCAAAATGTTAGTGTATGTGTGTGTGTATGTGTGTGTTTGTCTCACGCCTTCTGAAAAACCAAGAGCATCTAAAAATCTAATTTAAGTGCGAACATGTACCAGTATACCTGATGCAGTGTCACGCTAAAAAGAATGCGATAAAAATGCTGAATTTTAAAAATATTTAAATAATTATTTTTTTCATACAAAATTTTCCAAGTCATATCTGTCAAAAAAGTGTACATTTTGCACGCAAATATCTGTTAGTTTAAAAGTTAGAAGTAGGTATTTACACAAAAAAAATATATTTTGAAGTATAACTTAGCGTTTAAGTGAAAAACATGGTGAATATTTGGTATAATTATAATGTTTAACTTATTTTTAAAGTAAGCCTTTTGTACATAAACGCCGCCATTTTAATATCTTTTCATACAATATTTCATTTTCCCACCGAATGAATATGTTCTTGAAAATAATAAACCTTTGAAATAAATGTAATTATGAAATAATAAAATGAAACACAAGACATTACGGCAAGTTTTAAGACATATATTGTAAAAATGTGTTTATTATTAGTAAAGATATAGGCATAATAAAATTGCATAATTTGTAAATAATATTTGATTTTTCTGACAATTTTCATTTTTATGGCATCGAACAAACCAATGTAGGTACCTACATATTATTCAAAAAATGTCTACAAACCATTTGATATTTTTTACATGTTCTATGGTTACTATGGTAACGGACACATTCTGATATTCAAATAAAATTTGTTATAAATCGAATTCGAATTAATTTAGAACATCATTGTAGGTAGGTACCTACATTATCTAGAGTATTTGCCTACATACCTAATACTACTTAAAAACCAACAATATACTAATTTCGTATAGGAAAATTATTAAACTATCTTAGGTTAACTACAATACACATGTCATTCAATCTACAAACTATTTCCTATAGTGAAATTCTTCTTTTATTTATGTAGACTTTTGGGTGATTTTTTATACAAACTATTTCTTGGAGTTTAATTCTTCTTCCTCTTCTTTTGTGAAGTCATTTGGGACAGTTCATAAATAAACTATTTCCTATAGTCTAATTTTTCTTTTTCTTAATTTATGTAGACCTTGGGTGAGTTTTTATACAAACTATTTCCTATAGTCTAATTCATCTTCTTCCTCTTCTTTTATGTAGCCCTTTGGGTGAGTTTTTATACAAACTTATTCCTATAATCTAATTCTTTTTCTTCTTATTTTATGTAGACCTCTGGGCCAGTTTTGATACCAACTATTTCTTTTAACGTATTTCTTCTTTTTCTAATTTTATGTAGACCTTTGTTGAATTTTGTAAAAACTAACTTCCTATAGTCTAATTTTTCCTCTTTTATGTAGACCAAGGGAGAGTTTTCATGCAAACTTTTCCTTTAGTCTAATTCTTCTTCGTCTTCTTTTATGTTGACCTTTGCGTTAGTTTTTATACAATCTATTTCCTGACGTATAATTATTCTTCTAATATGTAGACCTTTGGGTCAGTTTTTATATTAACTACTTTCTATAGTCTAATTCTTCTTTTTCTTATTTTTTGTAGATCTTTTGGTTAGTTTTTATACAAACTATTTCCTTTAGTCTAATTCTTCGTTTTCTTATTTAATGTAGACGTTGGGTGAATTTTATATAAAATATTTCCTATATTTCAATTCATCTTCTTCTTCTTTTATGAAGACCATTTGGTCAGTTTTTTATATAATACATTAACTATTGTGTAATTCTTCTATTGCATCTTTTATGTAGACCATTGGGTCAGTTTTTATTACAAACTATTTGTTATAGTCTTATACTTATTCTTTTTTTTCATTTAGTATTTTGGGTTAGTTTTAAGTCTTATAGTCTATTGTATAGAAATATTATAAACAACATGCATACTTGACGAAAATACATAAAACGAATGGGATGTGACCATCACTAGAATCTTCTCAATACTTTTTTTCAATCGAAATTTACACCATTTATTATATCATCATATATTGCTTAATTTTCAATAACTACATATTTGATTTTGATGACAATATAATAAAAAATCGGGGTTGTGGCCATTACTGGACTCTTCACAACGTTTATATTCAAATTAAAAACTATTTAAGTCTTCTTCTGTAATGTAGATCAGTTTTATTGTGCAAAAATATAATAATCTATAGGTATGCACACTTGACGAAAAATATAAAAACGAATGGGATGTGACCAACACTAGAATCTTTTCAGTACTTTTGTTTATTTAATTTTTAAGCCATTTCCCATCATCCAAAATTACTAAATATTTAAAACACATTTTCGTTCGATGACGATATATAAAAATAGGGGTTGTGGCCAAATCCAAACTCTTTACAACGTTGTCTCTTTATAATCAGTCATATTTAAAACCATTTACCATAGTCCATGCGTGCAGAAATTGTATGTACCTACTTATATATAAAAACAAATGGGTTGTGGCCATCACTTGAACATTTTACATCGCTTAAACTCAATTAAATTTCAAACTACTTTTCATACTACGAATTAGCAAATATTTTTTGTGACAATATTATATAAACGATTGCTTATTCATTCACTAATTTACATTCTTGGCCAACGGCGGGACATAAAAGCTAGTGAATAAATAAATAAATCATTGGATATTTTTTTTAATAAATAGATCATTGAATTTATTTTTATATATAGGCACTTTATTATCACATTCAGCAGATTAAATTTATGTATGTATTCTAACCATTTATATTTTTGAGATAGAAAATTTAAACTTATAACAATCTTAATTATCTATCACATATTTTCGGAAGTTTAGAATTTCCCATGTTTTTCCTCGTTATAGTGCATCCTACACATACAATAAACATCCTTGTATCCTTCCTCATGGTGTTGTGTAAAAATATTGTCTTTCAACCACAAATTCTACCTAGTTTTAATTACATAGCTAATTTGAAAAATAATCCACAAGAGTTGGTGATTAAACAGTTAAAAATCGAATGTGTCCGTCCGTCCCTTATAACTTTTGATCCGCTCAATTTACAGAGCCCAAAATTTCAGAATATATAAACAATTATAGGCTTACAAAACTTTTATACTCAGAATTTCGAATTTTTGTTTGAGTCAGGGGTTATCAACTTTTGAATTTTTACTTTATTTTTCCATATATCTCAGAAACCATAAAAGCTAGAACGCTGAAAATTGGTATAAACATAGAAAAATACAAAATCTCAAATTAATTTTTTCAAGAAAATTCCAGGGTTTCTCAAACATTTTTTATTAAGAAAAATATTTTTTTTATGATAAATTTATAAGTTTAACTGCCTATATTTCCAAATATTTTAAAAATATCGAAAAAAGCCGAAACACCCCAACTAGATAATTTAATTTTCTATAAAAAATATAAAATATGTATTAGCACATCTCAAACTTTTTTTAACTTTGTATCGTAGTAGCCTACACACAATATGTATATAAGAAGACTTAATTGTTTGATACTAATCTCCATACATTCATACAAACCATCATGCTGTTTTCATATTCTGGATAGGATCAAAGGACTGACCTCCATACTATCCTATATTGACATACATACCTAGGTACATGTGTTGTGTAGAAAACCAAATATCTTAAAATATTAAATAATTTGTATTTATGGGTTTATAGTTTGGTACTTATTCTTCAACTATACATACTATCGCTATCGACAGTTGGATCTCATGTGTTACATGCAACTAGTGTAGATAAACTTGATTTAGGTTACGGTTACTTAATTATCTACACAAGTTATGACTTACATAAGTTAAGTTACTTGTTAAGTTCAGTTACAACACAAATTAAGTTACTTGGAATGATCTTGAATCATTAAACGGCGCTATATAAAAAATCCTCTATTTTTTTATTAAATAACGTTCATGCATTCCTTTTCCAATCACAACCTATTAGAGTTCCATTGCACACATTTTCAAATCAACCGTATCATTATTTACTTTTTAAAATTAGATTAGTACAATATGTATTAGTACGATTTCGGCCTTCGTATTTCAGTAGGTTTGGTATCTGACTACTGAACCAGAGGTACTGAGCTCCATTCCCGGTGGAGACACAGTTTTTAATTGTGTTTACAGTCTGGATTTGTATGACGATTCATATCGTCAGTCTCTAAAATGTGGCAACTTGTTATTGGGTGCGTGTTAAATTAATATTTGACGTAGTACTGAGTGATATATTCGTGTATTTGCAGATAATTGATTACACCATTGCCGCGGTATTTTTAAACATGGTTTTTGCAATATCCCGTTTTCAATACCGTACAATCAAGTGATACGATACATCAATTATTCACATTACAAAAAAACCGTCACATTAATATGTTTGTATCATATAGTTATACACATCTTCTTGACAAATTCACACGAAATGCGATTATTTGAAACGAATCGGTTGAGTATTTTTATATGATATTCAATAGCAATAATGTAAAGAAAGATACGCTCTTTTCCTTCATGGTAATATCTTAATGAGAAATTCCGCTGAATAATCTATCGGGTAAAGGAACTTTAACATATCGTCATGTTTTTCACGAACAATAATTTAACCATATTATTATGATCGTTTTGAATTTGGAAATAGTAAGTCAATAGCATTACATAATTTGTTTATCATCGTGAACTTCTAAATAACCCATTTCAAGCCGGACAAGTTTATACAACAATTTTTGTTTACAAGAATATTTCAATAGTAACCATTTTATTTATCATGACTTGAAGCCAATAATAGATAAAAATATCTAATATTTGAGAGATTACTGATTAACCAAATAAATAATAAAAAACAATCAAATCTGAAATCCACAAAGGCAATTGTGTACTGAAACTTTGGTTTTAATACATTTGTAAATAATATAACGAAACAAATTTCCACTGTTTTAACGTAACTCAAAAATTAAATCAATGAAATACTTGATAATTTATGCTAAGTAAAATAACATTGATTATTTTCAAAATACCATATTTGGTAACAAGTCATATTTCTAACCCCCCAAAAAAATCGTATTTCTTATTTTAGTATATACATAGATGGATCTCTATGATCTCTGGAACTCTTTAGTATATAGATAGATGGATCTCTGGATCTCTCTAGTATATATATATATATATATATATATATATATATATATATATATATATATATATATATATATATATATATATATATATATATATATATATATATATATATATATATATATATATATATATATATATATATATATATATATATATATATATATATATATATATATATATATATATATATATATATATATATATATATATATATATGTTATATTTGATGTTTTCACGGGTGAAATATGTTATAATATTTTTATCTCGGTTTTCCCGTGTCAGTAGGTCTTGACTAAGACCATTTGTCTTCCGACGTTTCGACGTTTCATATATATATATATATATATATATATATATATATATATATATATATATATATATATATATATATATATATATATATATATATATATATATATATATATATATATATATATATATATATATATATATATATATATATATATATATATATATATATATATATATATATATATATATATATATATATATATATATATATATATATATATATATATATATATATATATATATATATATATATATATATATATATATATATATATATATATATATATATATATATATATATATATATATATATATATATAGATGGATCTCTTCCATGGAAAGGCAAATGATAGGCGTAAGTCTAAGAGACAAAATTAGAAATGAAGAAATCAGACGCCAGACAAAAGTTGTTGATATCATGGATCGAGTTGCAAAACTTAAATGGCAACGGGCAGGTCATGTTGCCAGACAGGGTACGGACAGATGGGCACCCAAAATTTTAAATTGGAGGCCATGGTATATGAAAAGGGGAATAATAGGCCGGCCCCAGAAAAGGTGGGCCGATGATATTGTCCCTGTCGCTGGAAGCGGATGGGTTCGAAAAGCCCAGAAAAAAGACGAGTGGAAGCTTTTAGAAGAGGCCTACATCCAGCAGTGGAGAGATGGCTGAGAAAGAAGAAGAAGAAAATAGATGGATCTCTTACAAAGATAGTCTAAAATCACAGTGAATCGAACCATGTACAAGCTACTCAGAAGTAAATTTTCTATCCAATTCTCTTCGAAGGCCGGTAATTTTCATTCAAATAATTAGAGATTTCAGTATTAAATTATTCATCTTTTAATCCGAGATCGGTACTTTGATTTCATATACTTGTTGAGATATATTAGATTTGATGCCTATACATGTCCCAGCATGAGGTTCTAGAGTTCAGTTTGAAGACGGCAAATTTTGAGTTGAGAAAGAAAAGATAAGATAAATTGGTACCGCTCGACAGTTGATAGTGGTCGCGATATAGATATCAAAATAGTCAGACGAGAAAAAGAGATAATGTATGTTTGATGTTCACTTTTCGGGCGGGAGGTCTTTGTGTTTGTAGTAGAGGATGACATTTGAGTTTTACGAAACATATCTCGGATGTGACTCGTATTGTGATGTGTTTGACGTAACAACCACCAGTCCAATGAACGTATTATCCATTGTAAATAAAGGATTCCAATTATTATTATTTCATTTTTTCTCACGATGTAAACCTGTTCAAATCGAAACTAAATATTTCTATCCACTTGATTTTACGTAATTGTACACACTACACGGCACACATGTTTTAATTTAAGAAATATTTTTACTCGATAATCGGATCATATTAATTTCACCGTTTGTAATTTTATCTCCTATAACTCAATTATGAATATATCAAGAGTTTATTTTATTTATTTTTATTTTATTTTATTTTATTCAGAAATACAACAGCTTATACAATAATATGATAATACAGTAAGATAAAATTCTTGTTGATAACGCCAATTACAGTATTTCCTAGTGGGTGAGAGTTTAAGATACTTCAATGTTTTCATGTTAATATGCATTGCAAAGCATTTCACTGTGTATTTATTATAATTTAATGATAAACCTCATATTTTACCAAAGATGAGAAGTATAAATAATCCTTTTTTTTCAATAGAGTAAATTTAGGGCCAAAAAATGATCAGTTTTTCTTAGTATTTTTATCGTGCTTTATATTTTGCTCATAAATCATTTTATGAATAGGTACTGAAGTCTGAAGTCCAGAAATAGCTTCATTAAAAGCACCTCCCCGATTGAAAACTCATCACAATAAAGGAGAGAGGATCTGTGGAAACAGGACCTTAGAGCGGGGTTGTGGATGCATACACGCGAGGGTATCCCAATAGGAGAAGACCTGCCCTACTGTATATGGACTACCCTCAACTATGGTCGGTTTCACACGATGTAGAGTGAACCTCGCAAGATGGGGGTACCTCTCTGAAGATGACACTCTATGTGAGTGCGGCGTAACCCAGAATGAGAATTACCTTCTGATGTGTCCACTTATGGGGGAAGAATGCACCCCTGTAGACATAATTACGGGAAAAGACAAGGCGATAGCAGTACCGCATATTGGAGTGGCAGGGTTTGAACCAGCCGGACACGTAAAGTAAGTAATAGGTACTTATATTATGAAACATTGCATTTGACATTCAATCAGACATTGATGTATTCGAAAATTGTCACCGTATTTCATATTATGATATTTATTGTTATTGATCAGCTTACAGACACTTTATTTATTTTTTCATTCTCTTAAAAATTGCCCAGAATGCTGTTGCCAATAATTATGACCCTAAATAATTAATATCTGGAACATAACGAGATTTCGAAATACTTTCATTGTACATACCTATGTATATATGTATATGCCTCTCATTAGTAGCTTATATGGAAATATATATCTATTTTATATTCCTAGGTACCGTACTTTCTGAGTTCGTTTTGTCTGACAATAAATAATATAGTATAAAATGTAATCGTTTAAATTTTCTATTAAAAATGTTTCCATTCGCGAGGTTTCTGAATCGAACGACGTAATTAATAAGAAAATAACGAAGAATCATATTATTGCTCGATCTACACCCCTGAGAAAAGTACAGTCGGCACTTTGTACTAAGACTGGCGGCCATCATCAAAGGCTTCATGGGAACCAGACACATGGGCGCATCCGGAAAACAAATTAAGACTTAATTTTTTTACTTAGTAATTATATTCACATAAGTAGATACGTGAACAACTCTTGAATACAAATTTAATTTTATGATAATTTCAAACAAAAAATATTTAATTAATTATGTGTAGGTAATGTAATCAACTATAATTTATGATTTATATATTCACACATTATCTATGATAATGTGAGAATATATAAGCTATATATTTTTTTATTACAATATTGGTACATATTTATAATATGTTTTAATGACGATATGTTATGATCTATGATTTTATTTTATATTGGAAAACCATTTTTCAGTAATGAAAATAAAAAAAATGTATCTCATTATATTATAGGCATGACTAAATATGCATAGAATTGAATAATGCAATTATAAATTCATAATAAAATTATTGAATGGAAATATCGACCTTCGTGGCTCAATTGGTTGGATATTCAAATCCTAAACCGAAGGTCCCGGTTTCGGTTCCCATTGAAGATCGGCTATTATTAGTGTTTTCAGTCTGGATATATGAGACGGTAAATATCATAAGCCTCCATAATGTAGCTACTTGTTTTTGGGTGCGTTTTAAATTAATATTTGACATAGTACGAGTACCCCGTTAGTTGCAAACAAAATAAAAGCAACATAAAATAAAATATATAGGTACTTTATATCGTAGATGTAGTATTGTGCTAAATGCCAAATAAGCTTGAATTCATTTATTAAATACGATTTCAAGACTATGTATATAATTTATCAAAAAATTGTACTAATATTTTTTAATTAATATATATATATTTAATTTATGTCTGCAAAATCGAGTGCAATTCATTAAGTTTCATATATTCCAATCAACCAAAGAAAAGTATGTAATTCCTAAATAATATAAAGTAATCATGAGTATTTAAAAAAATAATCATGTGAAATAAATAATACAAAATAAGATAATCCATATAAAAAACATATGTATCAGATACGAACATTTAAGAATATAAATTTTATTATTATAAAACAATATAATAAATGCCATATTCTACATATGTGATGTGGTTGCGCCAATGGTTGTTTGTAATAATCGATTGGTAATTCATTAACAATATGAATAGTTTGTTTGTTTAATCGTGCAACACACACTCCTCATCTGGCATACCTACCTACCTACCTACCATGGCCATCTTGGTATCCACCTGGGGTCACGTGCCTGCCACCAACACATACATACCGCTATGAACATACTTACACTCACAACAATAAATATACATTTATTACTGAAAAATCATATTTTTCTCAAAAATTAAATGTTAAAAGTTAAGTAGTTTATTTGATGAATAGCCTCTCTGTTTCTCCTCCTTAGGTTTTATCCCACATTGTGGTGGGTGTGCGCTCCTCCTCTTTGTTATATCCTGAGCATCGTCCTCAGACACATTACATGCCCGTATATCCTCCGCCACCAAGCTCTTCCATCGACTTTTGGGACGCCCTTTTGGTCTTGTGCCGCACTTCCACCTAAGGATCTTCATCTTGGCTGTTTGCACTGATTGAACTTGGCTTCGTATGACGGCTCAAGTCTCGCTACCATGTATCAGCACCGGTCTGATCATTGTTTTGTAGACATGGCCTTTCATCTTCATTCTCATTCGCCTGTCACAGAAAACATCAGTCACTTTTATCCTTTTATGTAAATACCTACAAAACGCAATAAATATGAATTTTTGAATTGAATTTTTTATATTATATCAAAGTTATCAAACCAACCGCCATAACATGGTAAATTTGACTTGTTTTTCGACATTCTAGGATCGATTACCAGTAGATGTGAAATTTATTAAAATTAAAATATTATGGGAGGTAACAAAGCGATTAGCGCTCTAAGTTAGTAATCCAATAGTCGGGAGTTCAAATCCTGCCACAACCGATTTTGTTCACCTATAGCACAAGCATAATATAAAATGCTTAATTTAGGGAACGTTTGAGGATATACATGTACTTGTGACAAGGAAATACTCATAAGTTGAAGTTGACCAGTTGAAAAGGCCTTCACCAGGCGAAACGGTCGTTCTGGAGAGTAAAAATAAATGTAGAAAGAAAAACAAGTGTTTAATTTATTTTAGAAATACTCATAATTTAAAAAGAAATTATATGTGATATTTGTTAAAAAATATTTACATTAAATTAAATCAATAAATACATATATCACAGGTCAAACCATAGATTGTTTACATTACTAGTTGCATGTAACACATGATATCCAACTGTCGATAGCGATAGTATGTATAGTTGAAGAATAAGTACCAAACTATAAACCCATAAATCCAAATTATTGAATATTTTAAGATATTTATTAGTTTTCTATACAACACATGTAGGTATGTATGTCAAGATAGGATAGTATTGAGGTCAGTCCTTTTTTCCTACCCATAATATGAAAACAGCATGATGGTATGTATGTATGTTTGGAGATTAAGTATCAAACTATTAAGTCTTCTAAGATATTGTGTATAGGCGACTGCCATATAAATTGTATGAAGCGATGTCGTCACTTAATTAAATTTTTATGAAAATTGTTAAAAAAATTTGATGTCTGTAAATTGAGCGGATCATAAATTATAAGGGACACACACACAGATAGACAGACACAGACACACTAAATGTTCTACTCCGAATTTTGAGTAAATCCATATATGGAATATAATTATGAAAAGTAAAAGTAAAAGTAATTATATGCTGCGAATACTCTAAGTTGGTGTTTTTTTGACTTCAAAGTTGAAAAAGCCGCGAAAAATATAGACCGTGCATACAAATCTCGCGTATCTTGGGTTGAAACTTTGTCGATAAGTTAAGAGAATAAAATTCTCTTGAACAAATCGACAGTTGATGAATGATCTAGATGATGTTTCATTTTATCAGATTTTTTTTATTTATTTTTCTATTTGTACCTAATACATACATTAGGTACTTATTATGTACATATTATTGTTATTGGTTGATTATTTCATTTATTGTTATTTTTCAACTTTTTTTGTATGTATTATCATGTTTAAATACTATTTTATTTATATGTGTAAAAGGCTATTGATACATAAATTGTAATAATTAAATAAATAAATAAGGTCCAATGTTTTTTCAAACTATTACGGTCAATTTTTGATCTCTACTCGATCACTAGTATTATAAATAGCTGTAGTAATTCTAATGCCTATTAATAGTTGACTATCTCTGGCTAGGAATGTAGGTATTCGCAACATCTCTCTATAAGTATTCTCAAAATATAATAAAGTACCAATAATTAAACATAAATTCGATTTTCTTTATTTATATTGTACCGCTTTCACGATACTCACCTTTTAATAAGGCACATCAGTTAGTCAGGTAACCCAAACATACCTCCACATGCACACTTCGGTCACATTCCCATCGTACCACCGGTCCATTGTTCTTCCGCTCATGTGATTAGGATGTGCCCACACGCGGTGAACGTATCGAGCAAATTCCGAGGGTGATTTGTACAAATGGCCTGTTAACGTTTGCCTTCCTCTCCAATAGCCAACGGACCAACTGAGAGCAACAAGGATGCAGCATAAACGGTTCAGTGTTGAAACAATGAGAAGTGGAGATTAATATCAGCTCATTATGGGCACAAATGGACAGTAAATACATTTTTACGTAAGGCGGTCTTTGATTGAGAGGAATTGGATGAAATTATTGGGTGCAGTCAGTCATTCAAGATTTTTTTTACACAATACGACTATTTCTTCCAAATATAAGTACACAACAGCCAAAAGTTGTAAAAAAAACCTTCAAATGACATGAAATAAGTTACTTAAAAAAATATTTTGTCATAATTCGAAAAAAAGTTAAAAAATATAAAAATAAGTTAGGTACCTACCACCTGTCGCGTCCCTATGAGGGTCGCGGGATTGTGACGAAAGGAATAATGACTGACCTGTCTTCCGTCGCCGGTTTCCAGATGACACTCTCTTCCTCTGCTGTCTTGAGGTTCGACGAGTCTTCTGACCTTCCAGGAGCAGCCCGGAAGGTACCAATTCCAAATGCCGTCGGGAATTTCACGATGCTTCGCGACCGGCAATATGCTCCAAAACTACGCTTCGCTGCGATAATCCACGAGATTATGTCACACGCACGACGTGTCGACTGGAGCGCATTCGGACGCAGACTGATTTCGATACAGCCTTGACATGGTCAGGCCCGGATGGGTGGGGAAAGGAATAAAGTGAGGAAAGATTTCGTTCCAACAGTTCCAACACTGAACACCACCTACACCTATAAATAAACATTTTTGACATTTTTAACATCTCAATAGAGACGAAGTTGGAATATTATAGAATGTTTGCTTATATGCAACTTTTAAAAATATTCGATTTAAATAAATGTTAAAAGTTAAATAATGTAATGAAAAAAATGCTTTATTTTTCATGAAAATACTGATTTTTAGAAACGTCACTAAGCGCGTAATATCATATAAATATTTATTTGATAGAGGAACATGCAATATTGTTACATATAGAGGAACATGCAATATTGTTACATATAATTTATACCTTCTTCTTCTTCCGGTGCCATGTCAGGAACCCCCAACGTCGGCTATCACTCTGGCAAATCCCTCTCTGTCCTGTGCTGCCCGGAATATCTGTTCCGTTCCACGGTCCTGAAGCCGGTCCATTCCTAGTTAAATAAATTCAAAAATGTAGTTAATAATAAGAAAACTGACCGCCATTGAACAGTTGGTAAGCCTAGCTTCTATGCGGACGTCCTTGGTTCGATCCCCAGCAGAGGAGAAATTTATTTAAAAATTTTTTTCGTAAATATTGCTTCTCTGGGGTGGAAACACTGGTTAGTTTGAAGAAATTGCCATATGGCAATAAACTCGCCACTTGCGCAGGGTGCAAGGAAGTGTTTATAATTTATTTATAAAACTAGAATGATTTTTTATGGATATTAAAATGGTTCAATGACCACATATATTATAAAACAATAATGAACCTCACAAATTAATAAATTATGAAATATTGTGATGCGACTATTTTTTTTAAATGTTAAAAAACCATAAATAGTCCGTTTGTAAATTCAGGAAGTCAAACCATAGATTTATCAATACAACCTGACTTTAAACAAATCAGAATGTGATTTTTGAAATAAATTGATTTTTAAAAAATCTAGTTGTATTTTAAATATTGACTGCACCTCAATGTATGCATGTAAAGACAATACGAATATTATAAAGACATTTCGCTGATTGGAGTCGTTGCGTGACTATACTTCGATACTGAGGATCGTATCTTTTTCTTCTCTATGTATGTGCCCGTGAGACTTTATTATGGGACACCGCTAACATACATAGTATTATGTCACTTCATTTGGCGCAATCTATTATTATATTTTATTCAAAGTTAAATACAGTTTAAAATCTTTAGTCATTTATTTTTTACGAAAATATAATAATTTATATTTTACTAAACCTATTCATACCTATTCATTATTTTGTTTTTAACTTTCCAACGGTAGTTTGCATACACAGATTTGTTCATTATTTGTTGTTTTATCTTCTTCTTTGTAATTACATTAACATTTGAATTTCGATTTTATAACGATTTGTTGTTTACGGAGTGCCTTTTTCATTATCTTAAATTGATCATCTAGGGTAACAGTTCTGTTGAGATCTAAAATGGTCAAAACGAAACGTACCCGGAAGAGAATTCGCAAGACACTGGAATCTCTGTCACCAGTAACCCCGTCACCGCCTATTAATAGAATCAGAATGTCCAGCCCTGAAGCTTCGTCTGTCTCCGCTGAGAACCACATTGTGGTGACTCGCGTTGAGACCTCGAAGCAGTGCAGCAGTCCTCCGACACAGTCCGAGCCAGTATCGAATCCAGCAACACCATCTTCTCGCGATGAAGTACTGTCAGTACCAGGTTTCGAGCCAATCATTTATACTGCCTATGAAGCTATGTCTGCCCTACAAGACTCTTTAGCCACCTCAGATATGCCTAAAGATCAACAATTGGAGGTAAGTCGTAAAATAAATATTCTTCTTGCTATCATTGGACGAAATGACAGTCGCATGGCGGAATCATTGGGACGAGTCGGGAAAATGCAAGCCCGCGGTTTGCATTTTCCCGACTAGAGATGATATAAGTTCCTCGGTAGAAACAAGGCGAGTGCTCAAAACAACGTTAAAGCCCAGTGAAATCGGTGCGCAAGTTACGAGCGTACGAAATATAAGAGGAAAAGGCATTGTTGTCAACACTGCCACTACCGCTGACTCCTTGAAACTCCTCAATGCACCGGCTTTAAAATCTTCCAAAGACCTCAGCGTCCGACTTGCTTCGAAACGAAACCCCAGATTACGCTTCAGTTTTGTTCCGCGTGACATGTCTCACGAGGAGTTCTTGGGTCTGGCGTTTTTGTCCGTCCCGGATATGGGCATAAACCAGGATGAATTTGTTAAGAGTGCTAGTTTCAGCCACTTTATGGGACCTCGCACTGGGCCTACCTGTGACAGAGTGTTTGAAGTACCGCCGACAATAAGACACAAACTCATTGAGTGCGGAAGAGTCTTTGTTGAATGGAGCGTGTGTAAGGTCAGAGACTTCATACCAATAAGTGTGTGCTCAAGATGCCGGATGTATGGCCATACAAGTAAGTTCTGCAAAGATCCCCCTCGCTGCGGCCATTGTGCTTCTGGTGAGCACGATTTTTCAGTATGTCCTGCTAAAGACAGTCCACCAATTTGTGCGGTCTGTTCATTTTTCAAAAAACCAGCCTCTCACAAATCTGGTTCTGATGAATGTCCAGCATTCCAGGCATCGTTGAGCCGCGCCCTATTGACAGTTGATTATGGCCAGTAGCATATCCGTATCAACAGGTCTCAGAATCGGACAGCTCAATCTGGGCCGACGTCGTGCTGCCACCTTGGAGCTTAAACAAATTGCCCATCAACTGAATATCGATATCTGTCTGGTTCAGGAACCATACACTGGCGACGGCTCTATGTGTGTGACGGATTCAGAAAGAGGACCAAATTTTAAAAACCATGCTCGATTGTGTGTCGACAAAGCTAAGTCAGCTTTTTTAAAGATCTCACACATCGCCAAGGCACACTGGGGTTTACAGTTTCAAGTATCCTGTCTTTTCTATAAGGCAGTTTACCTCGGCATTGCTTGCTATGCAGCAGGATGTTGGTCTCACGCCTGTGAGCTTCAACATATACGTAGAATTTTGCTCTCAGGCCAACGATTCGCTCTCATCGCTCTATCCAAAGCATATGGAACGAGTCCCACTGAAGCACTGCCAATTTTGACAGGCATGACTCCCCTTGATCTGGAACTTCAGCGTAGAGGGGCTGTTTTCAACCTTACGCGGGGCTGTTCTTCTATGATCGGAAATATTCCTCTCTTCCCTCCAGAGGGTCGAGTGTCACGCGGCTTTGTTGAAAGGACTGTATATGAAAATTTGCAGAACATCTGGCAGACTCGCTGGACGGCCTGCTCAGTGGGAAGAATTACCTACTTATTTTTTCCCGACGTGAGGTATCGTCTTAAATCTCCCTGGGTTGTTCCAGACTTTTGGACTTCCCAATTTTTCACAGGACACGGAAACTTTAAAAGTTATCTTCACCGATTTAACATTGCCTCCTCTGCTTCATGTCATTTCTGTCAATACCCGGACCAAACTTCGGAACATATCCTTTGGGAATGTTGCCACCCAATGGTGTCCTCATATAGATCGGAGCTCCTCGTTGCTGTCCGTGGGCCTCTTCAAGGTCCCATTGGTCATGCGGATTTTGTGATCTCGAAGAAAAATTATAAAGCTTTTAAGGTTTTCTGTCATAGATATGGTGCCTTACTTTTAGAAGATTCCCGTTAAATTAATTATTTCCAGAGATCTTGGTCACTTCTCTGATGGTCTGCATGTAGGGGGATCTGAGGTCATAGACAGTCCACGGGTGTGAATTAATTTTCTGTTCGCACTCGTTGATTGTTTCTTTTTGCACTATGGTGCCGAGATTGCTAATCTAGAGGGCTCCATGAGCTACTTTTCGTGCTATGCATTTTTTTTTGTCGTTCACTTAGCGTTCTGTGAAGGGGCCGATTACAGTCCCCATAGGCAGAGCGGGTGGTGGTGGGAGTAGCGAAAATTTTACTAAACCGAATTAACTTTATTTTTTTATTTATTCCTTCTCGGGCAACTGAAAAGGTATTTTGTCAAATATTAATTTAACACGCACCCAATAACAAGTTGCCACATTCGGGAGATTTACGATATTAATCGTCGCACAAATCCAGACTGAAAACACAATTAAAAACTGTTTCTCCACCGGGAATCGGACCCGGGACATTTGAATCAGCAGTCAGATATCTAACCAACTAAGCCACGAAACCAACAATTTATGCTCGGGTTGGTAAGAAGAGATTGCCGTATGGCAATAAACTCCCATTTGATGCTGCATAATTTAAATACAAAGAAGAAAATAAATTTTGTTTCTCTGTACAAATTATTAGGAAAGCTCAAAAAATACCCACTTCTACAATAAAATAATAGTAGTCACATAAATAAAATTAAATATTGCTTCGGGAGTATTGACATAAACTGCTAAAAAAATTTCTCTCGTATACCTACCTACCTATATATTTGATCATATTATATTTTTTTTTTGCATAATGTAAAGATATAATTTTTTTTTATTTACTTTTAACTCTAGTAGAAAACTTCGTGATAATTTATATAAGTATTTAATTTTAAAGCATTTAAAAATAACCATGTTTCAATATGAATTAATATTTGTACATTTTTAATAACACTCTTTGAAATCGTGTTGTTAATTAATGTACGTTTTCATAAATATAATTACTTAACTCTTGTGCAGAAAAACATGAAACAAAAATTGAAAAAAATTCCTTACTAAGAATGTTCTTTTCAAATTCATTATTAGGTATTAGGGCACAATTCAATAATAATAATATAAAATCCTCAATCAGGTATCAATTCGATGAAATTTCTTTTTCAACGGCGAAGGAAGGTAAAGTTTTAATACCCGGTGGACCTTTTAAACGTCCTTTTTCATCTGGAAAAATAACTTTCAAACCTCCACACCCTCGCTACAACCCTCATCCCTCCCGCCATATCCCGACTACCCCCCCCCCCCAGTTTATGTTTGTAGGGGCAGAGGGTGATTTTTAAATGCATTGCATTTTTTCCGATCGACAAGCGATACCCATATGAGCTGGGTATTCCTTAATATTACGTTTAAAGAATTTTTATTTTTGTATGTATTACGATGTTAAAAAATGTAATCCTTACATCTAGTATAAACAATTTACACTAAAAGATACAAATTATCATCCTTACTTATTACTTATATAAAAACAATAAACACAGAAAAACAAATAGAAAACACCATATTTGAAGAAATTTTTGAGATTATATATATATATATATATATATATATATATATATATATATATATATATATATATATATATATATATATATATATATATATATATATATATATATATATATATATATATATATATATATATATATATATATATATATATATATATATATATATATATATATATATATATATATATATATATATATATATATATATATATATATATTTTATGAGAAAGTTATAACATCTCGATAGAGACGGATTTGGAATATTTTAGGAGAACCTGGATCTCAAGGCACCTATAGGTCTTACGACCTGTCATCGGCTGGTTTACGTGATCACTTAATGTGCTTACGCAACATTCACCAATTAGGTTCCCTATCAGTCCAGTTTTTGAAAGTTCTATAATATATTTTAATCAAGAAAATCTGTTTGTTAGAAAATAAGCTAGAAAACACCATCACCATCTATGAAGTGACGTAGAAACTGTTATATAACGCCATCTATTGAGAAATTGGTGTATTTGGGAATATACAACAGTAAATATATTCGAATTAAATATATTATATTTTATTTAACTATCATCATATTCGGCTGTCCCGAAGAGCCGAGTAATGGAAAAACAACAGGCAAAATACTATCTCACAAAGTTCAGCAATGAGGTATTGTATTTTTAGATGAGATGAAACTGGTTTGTGTGGATGCACACATGTGTCGTGCTTACTTTCATAAGATTATGCAAACCCGCACAGTTGTCGCTAGGCTAACATTAACATGGTATGATTGAATTACAGAATATATATTTTTTTCATATTGCTTATCGAGCAACTAACAGTTCAACATCAAATATTAATTTAACACGCACCCAATAACAAGTTGCCATATTCTGGACACTAACGATATTAATTACTACAACAATGTATTTTTTTTTCATAGAATATTGTGGTTTCCCTGTGTTTTTACAATTTTCCCACAACATTTTTTTTTACTAAAAAAAGTTGTGAAACCCTGGAATTTTCCAATAAAAATAATTTGAGATATTGTATTTGTCTATATTTATAAAAAAAATTTGAGTTCTAACTTTTTGTGGTTTTTGAAAAAAAAATGTAAATTCAAAACTTGATTTCCTCTGACAGGAATTTGAGGAAAATACACGCGAACAAATTGCATAAAAATGTTTTTATAATTTACTTTTTTATAAATAATTTACCGCAAATATATAATCAAAGAGCAAAATGATTTCAGGTAACCTTGTTGCTGTCCAGAGCTAATTGGTTGTTAGTTATATTTCCCTGAATTTGCACCCGACATCAAATAAAATAACTCTTTTTTTTTACTACCAACAGTGCAACGACTTGTTAATGGAAACATTCAAAGTTTTCCATTAAATTGCACAACAAAGAATATCTTCGAGATTGTGAAATTAACGAATATTCGATCAAATGCATACTTTATTACAAGCAAACAAAATTTACGATAGTTTTATATAAATCCTTTAATATATACATAATTGTATTGAACTGACTATGTGGGATAACCAGTTACAGGTGTGCGGGTGAACATAAAAAATAAAAGGAAGCACAACACATGATTGTGAACCTCATTGCTGAACTTTGTGAGGTATTTTTTTTGTCTGTTGTATTGAAATTCAAATGATATTAATTACTTACATCTGAACAAAAACAAAATCATAATTTGACAATTCTCCATAATAATACAAAACAAATAAATGATTAAACGATAATAATTTTTATTTGGAAGCAGTTGCATTTTTCCCATAAATTTGTCGCTTTGCAGAGTGTAAAGATGTATTACATAAATGTATACAACAAAAAAACCCGTAGTTATTCTGGGTTAATCCAACTGTCGATTTGTTCAGGAGAACTTTGTTCTCTTAACATATCGACAATGTATCAAGCCAGAATACGCGAGAATTGTATGGAGAGGTCTACTTTTTTCACGGCTTTTCCAACTTTGAAGTCAAAAAACACCAACTTAGAGGCTTCGCAGCATATATGTTCCATACACGGATTTACTCAGAATTCGGAGTAGAACATTTCGTGTGTCTGTGTGTGTGTCCGTCCCCCCTTATAACTTTTGATCCGCTCAATTTACAGAGCCCAAAATTTCAGAATATATAAACAGTTATAGGCTTACAAAACTTTTATACTCAGAATTTTGAATTTTTGTTTCAGTCAGGGGTTATCAACTTTTGAATTTTTACTTTATTTTTCCATATATCTCAGAAACCATAAAAGCTAGAACGCTGAAAATTGGTATAAACATAGAAAAATACAAAATCTCAAATTAATTTTTTCAAAAAAATTCCAGGGTTTCTCAAACATTTTTTATTAAGAAAAGTATTTTTTTTTATGATAAATTTATGAGTTTAACTGCCTATATTTCCATTTTTTTTTAAAATATCGAATAAAGCTGAAACACCCCAACTAGATAATTTAATTTTCTATAAAAAATATACAAGATGTATTAGCACATCTCAAACTTTTTTTAACAATTTTTATAAAAATTGAATTTAGTGACGACATTTCTTCATACAATTTGTATGGCAATCGCCTACACACAATATCTAAGAAAACCTAATTATTTGATACTAATCTCCAAACATACATACATACCATCATGCTGTTTTCATATTCTGCGTAGGATCAAAGCACTGGCCTCCATACTATCCTATCTTGACATACATATATAGGTACAAGTGTTGTATAGAAAATCAAATATCTTAAAATATTATATAATTTGTGTTTATGGGATTATAGTTTGGTACTTATTCTTCAACTATATATACTATCACTATCGACAGTTGGATCTCATGTGTTACATGCAACTAGTTATATCAATAACTTTGTATGATAACTATGTTTTTTTAACTCAATATATTAGGTTTCATGCTATTGATTTTCATACATACAAGTTCCAAGTTCCAAGTCATTAGATAATATATAATATAGGTTCATTTCACTCCGATAAACTTCATCAAATCAAATTAGTCCCTTGTAGAATTATATATACATACATATTACAATACTGAACTTGATATGTAGGCAGTATCTTGAAAAACTGTTTAAATCATTTCAGTTTTTCAATAATACAGTGGAAGTTTTTAATTGTCAATTAAATTTTTATATGTTTATAAAAATATTACACAATTGTGTTAATATTTTTTTTATTTATTTATGATAATTTATGATTATGAGTTTCAATACAACGCTCTTTAATGTTTTAATATGATACCATAACTGCAGACAGCTAACCCGTGTGTTTCATCAAATTTATTACACAACGAGTTAACGCTTTGAGCTTTGTTTAAAAACACTTTTTTTTAAATTCATTTTATGGGACCACTTCCACTAAAGCATGGATCATACTGAGTCACTTTGTTGTTTCTGTGCATTTTCTTTGAGGAGCTTATGATTACGATATAACGATTTTAGTGTATTATAAAATTGCGACTACCGTTATGTACCTAATGCTGGACTCCAAAGTTCAAATAATGAATAAAATAAATTGAAACATAATCATTTTTCACGCAATTCTTGCATCTCTTGGCTGGCAAACTTGTATTTTGCTAACAAAACATAGGTATATATGGGTCTGTGGCAGAGCTGGTATCGCGCTGGCGTAGTATTCCAATGATCGCGGGTTCGAACCCTAACCTCGGCCGATTTCATTCGCAGTTTTATAAGGATGTATATTTTTTAAAAGAATAAATATGTCCTTGAAACAAGTACATATACATCCTCATACATTCCCTAAACTAAGTATTAGTGCTTGTACAAATATTTATTTTGGTATTATTCACGACCTGTTTTGTTTCGTTGATTGAAATTGGTCAAGTTGCGACCACTGGATTACTAACTCAGCGCGCTAACCGCTCTTCCAACAACCATCTGATCATATGGAAGGACATATTCATTATTTTGATAAAAATATTTGGTAATAAATTCACCGCTTGCACAATATGCTAGCAAGCTTTTACAATACATATTGAAGTATGCCATATATATCACATATAGATATGCCATTGAACAATATCTCACACAGAAACTTTTTATTTTATAAAAACCTAATTATTGCGAACATAACATAGATTTCATTCTGAAATTATGACAGCTATAAAAGTTACACATTGAACGTATCCTTAATATAATAGGCAAATATTCTAGTCGGTATGTATATAACAATCTGAACCCCGAAGCAAGCACGTATGCCGGACGAGGGTTTAGTCCTGGACTGACCTTTCGGCTTCCAGTTATAAATTAATATGTTACTGCTGAAGATTCGTTAAGCGAATATTTGGGCATATAAACGGGTGGTGAGGGTGCGTATTCGGACATGGATAGTTTATAGGTATGTATGTAGGTACCCAAGGGTTGTATGAGTAGGAAGCTACCTTGCTAAAATAGCCGATAGATGTCAGTTGTGTGTGTGTGCCAAAGATAATAATGGTGCATCAATGCGTGAAATATCAAATTATCATCCTCTACTAACACAGTATGTATATTGTACAATACAACAACATGTAAGTTTGAGAAAGTGTACCAACCTACCTACCTATCTACATATGTATGTATATTGTTAAGGAGTATTGTCCTTATCTGACCCTTTTTGAATATTCCTATTAACATAGACCACTACTTAATATTAACGCCGGATTTCATCGGAGAAAACTATTTTGTTAAGGAGTACGGTACTTATCTGATGACCCTTTTGAATACCTACAAATACGTTGGTAATATGAAGATCTTTAAATGAAATTCACATCAGAATACGAAGTCGTCAGAACTAGGTATTATATCGCATAAAATAATAACCCTTTTATTATTTTAAATACCAACATTATGAAAATGCATATAGACAAATAATACTTAGATATAATTTGTCGGCCTTCGTGGCTCAGTTGGTTGGGTATCTGATTGCTAATCCAAAGGTCCCGGGTTCGATTCCCGGTGCACAGATCCAGACTTTAAACACAGTTTTTAACTGTGTTTTCAGTCTGGATCTGTGAGACAATTTATATCGTAAGGCTCCAGAATGTTGCAACTTATTATTGGGTGCGTGTCAAATTAATATTTGACAAAGAATCTGTAAGCTGCCCGAGAAGTAATATTAAATTAAAATTATAATAAACTAGTAATATTGACAAATGATTAATTTATTTGTTTCTTCCAATCAACCGTTTTTGTTCTTATGAGGACACTTTATAACTCCTGTGTACATTTCAAAATATTAAAACACTATGTTTATATTTGGAGTGGAAGCACTATATAAGCCGATGCCTACATCTATTTTTGTGTGAGGCACCAGCTTAGTTCACTGTCTAATCTTGAAAATACCTTTGTTAGGCGAAATAGGTATCTATTTACAGTACATAATACAAGTACCTACATATAATTCTTAAGAGGGCATGCAAACCTAAAAACTCTAATTTGAAATCAAATTTCTCAAATATGTTTAATGTTCTAAAAAAATACCATGAATATTTTCAATATTTCTGTCACAATTCTATATTCGACTATCTACATGTCGTAGAGAATTAATCTTATATAAATGTGCTTAAAGTATGTATAAAATCAAAGTGATAGTTTTTTTCGTTTCAAGTCAGGTTTATTCTTAAAAAAACAAAAAATCAAGAAATTTCGTGTTTCCGATAATTTAAATCACGTATAAGTCCTTTTTAACGCACACGCCATCGCCCTTACTAAAGCGTTATTTCATAATATATTAGGTGGTTTTACAATAACATGTTTTCAGTCACTAGATTTAGCGTTATATCCCCTCTTAAGTGTTTACGTAATAAATATTTTAAATCAAATTCTACAAACCAAATAAGACTTCTGTAACAAAAAACCAAAAAAAGTGTTCAAAGAGCTCTATAACAATGGCACATCACCAAATAACTTACACGAATTATATTTTTTTAGGAAAATACAACTTATCGCGTTGATTTGCAATTCAATTGGAATTATTTGTATCGATAATGATAAAAAAATTATTTTTAGTAGGTAAACAAAACAATAAATAAAATTCAATTCAATGCGATATTTTGTCTTAGTTGCTACACGGGTAAGACACAAAATTTGATTTCATTACGACTAAACTTTCTACCACAAATATCAAGTACTCCATTTCGCTATACAAGAGCGTATACATTAATTCAAAACCACCTGAGTTTTTAAAACAAAACAAAGCATAACAACAACTGAATTCGTAGTAGTAGTGTACCTATGTATGTATGTATGTAACTGAACAGAAATGAAATCCATACATGATTTGGACGAGTGGAATCGGAGCAATGCTTTTCATTATTCCATGAATACAACCCTAAAATATTTTCAACCCTCATCGCATCCCACACTAGTCTCATACGAGTCTCATACCTATCTGAAAATTATTTTACATGAAATTCTTACATCTAGGTACATATCACATGTTTTGTTCAACACCGATGGCTCTCAGACGTGCGTCATCTATGATTTTGTTTCATTGTTTGATTAATTGTAATTAAATATTTAGTTTTGTTATGAAACAAACACCCGTAGAAGATACTTATCAGTATTCCTTACATGAATTATATTATATTTATATTAATAAATTAACCTAACTTTTAAATGTACTCTTTATATATTATATTATAAGGTGTCTCTAAAGAAAGTTTATATTTGAATTCAGAGCGTTGTGTGGAGATGTTAGACGACTTCTTGGTGCCTGAACTGCAAAACTTTCCTGGCTATAACCAAAGAACATGGTTCCAGCAGGACGGAGCAACGTCACACACGTCCAATACATCTCTGCCACGAGTTCGTGAAATTTTCCCAGGCAAATTGATCTCCAAGAGAGGTGACATAAATATTGGCCTCCACGCAGTCCTGAATTTACCCCTATGGACTTTTTCCTATGGAGTTATCTTAAATCTAAAGTTTACGCCAATAAACCGACTTCCCTGGCGCATTTGAAAGTATTCGAAAACATCCGTCACGAAATGGTAGCAATCACTGAATCCACCTGCCGAGCCGTCATAAGTAATTTTACTGTTCGATTAAATGAGTGCTGCGAACGCGAGGGTCTACATTTGGACGATATTATTTTCAAGAAATAAATTCCCAATTTGTGTACTTTAATAATAAATAAACATTTTTTCGATAGACGGCTTACTTTTTTTTAATCGATCCACTAAATTCAAAATTTTTTTGAGATACCCTAAGTAGACAGACTAATTTTATTTTGCACCGGCTTGAATAGTATTTTCACTTTTTTCTATTATGATCGTCTTCGGATATCCCGTAAGAGTCGGGTACCTATTCAAAGATACAACAGGCAACATAACATCTTACATTATTCAGCAATGAGGTTCACCACCCATTCTGAATGTTGTGATTTTTTGGGTAATACGAGACTGATGTGTGGGGATACATGGATAATTCGTGCTTCTTTTACTAAGGTTATGAATAACCGCATATCTGTCGCTGGTTACCCCACATTGTGAGATATTCCATGATGGCATATATTCCATACGTATGTAGTGAGTGATGGTATGTATACCTATGTATTTTTCTGGTGATAAAGACTCATAATAAGTTTTTTAAAAATGTAGAATTTATCACATTCCTGTGTTGCATTTTGTTCGTCTGTTTTCCATACGATTTCTATAATACGCAATACTATATATCAATCTATTTTATTTATTCAAAATCCACAATAACCATACAAAAAAATTACAACAATACAATACTGAAACATAGTACAACAAAAAATATGAAAAATAGACAATTTACTATATGTTGGCACTGACATTTATTTAACTATATATTTTTGATCGAATATTTTTATTATTGCATATGCGCAAACATTGGATTTTTTTCCCTGTCGGGAGTCAAAGATATTTTTTAACAGTTTTTTAATTATCTCAATAGAGACGAAGTTGGAATATTTATTGTAGGAGAACCGGGAAATCAAGGCACCTACAGGGCTTACGACCTGTCATCGGCTGGTTTACGTGATCACTTTATGCGCTTGCGCAACGTTCACCAATTATGCCTTTTAATGAGATCCCTATCAATTCAATTTTGAAAGTTCTATATATTGTAATACTGAAATTCTTTTCGCTTGAAACAATATATAGAACTTTCATTTAGAATTTTTATCAAAAACTAATGAATTATATCTAATTTTGTTGTTATTTCCCAATATTTATACTTATAAATATAAACCTCCAGCCCCCCTAGGCATCGTGTCATTTAGCTCAAGAAAAGAAACAAGAAAATATAAGTCAATGTATGGAAGTGACAGTTGCCAGTCACGTGACAACTGTCACTTCCATACATTAAGTTATTTATTTATTTATTCTCAGAAAGCTACAGCTATTAATTATATAATTTACAATTCAGTTTTTATATTTTTACATAGCCAAAAATGCTTTCTTCTATTTACATTTGTGAATGTACAATGTTTGGTGACATACCTACTTAGTTATGAAAAAAAAATTATACAAGTAACATCAATTTAAAAAAAAAGAGAGAAAAGATATATAAAAAATAATAATAATATAAAAGTACAATAATATAAGAAAAAAACAAGTAGGTACATAATATGTTTTAGGATGACAAGAAGGGATCATTAGTGATTGAGGAGGGGATTGTTGGATTGTGTGTTAGGGTTTAAGAACATCTTTATCTGTCTCTGATAATGCTGTAATGTGTCAAAAAATGTCCGTGTGTTTGAAATGTGTATTGTAATCTCGCTGAATTATAAACAAAGGTGCAAAGTATCTGTAATTAGTGTGGCATACTGGTAAGTGAAAGTTATCTTTTCTTGAGCTTAATGACACGCTGTCTAGGGGGGCTGGTCACCAACGTTTTTTTCTTATATTTGAAAAAAAATATTAAAAAATAAAAATCTAGAAAGCGATATTAAACATATTATAATGTATCTATATCGCTTTCGCTGATTTCACATGTCTGTGTAAACTTCACCCGTACGTACAGTGTATCGCTGCATATCAAACCATTTGGTTAAGAGGAAAAAGCAAATGTTGGTTCAATTAATTTCCTAAAAAGCAGGCAATTCGCTTAATTACTCCAAAATACTCGTGAATTATTTCTTCTGAGCACGCGTCCGTCAGTTAACGAGGAAATATGTTACACGGGAATAACAATCTTATTTCTCACGATACGGTAGCCGTGGTTAGTGTGTTCATCATACCTACATAATTAATGAAAATGTCAATTTCAAAAACAATTATTTTTCATCTGTCAGCAATAACTAAGCAAGGCATATAAATAACTATGACCAGTCGTATGAAATATTTTTATGTCGGAACGAAATAAAAAAAAATCGACAAAGTCACTTAACATAAAAAACTTTTATATTGATTTATTTATTTAGTTACGATACATAGTTACATTATACATAATACAGCGTAAATTTCCTATAAAAAAAAAAAAAAATTTCTAAATTTCACTCATTATTAAGAATTCTTCTCAATTGGTAAGCCGTTTGGTTTCTGTGCGAGGGTCCTGGGTTCAATCCTCGACAGAAGAGAAACTTATTAAAAGTCATTTCTCACGTAAATATTACTTCTCTAGGTTGGAAACACTGGATATAAGAAATTGCCATATGGCAAAAAAAGTGTATCATAAATATAGTTATATGTAACAATTCAAAGTTGATTTATTCTTTTTTTTTCATTATTCAACGCTATATTAATTTTAATATTATCTCCTTGGACGTCCAACTAGGTAAACCTGTTTAAGGACGTCCGATAGGTAACTTAACCATATTTGATCCTTAAAATCTTAGGACCAGTTACCAATTTTAATTAAAAAATGAAATTGGTTATATATATATATATATATATATATATAGATATATATATAATATATATACTATATATATATATA